>PVIW01002686.1:0-204130 GCA_004026585.1 Noctilio leporinus | reverse complement strand
GATGTTGCCACACCAACAAGGAAAATGCATAAGGTACGCAAGGATCACACAAGTCCAGATATTGTACACTGAATCCAGGAGATCATCAATGAAGATCCAGGATGTTTACCTTGATGTTTTGAGAGAAGTAGTTGTATTGTGGATGAAGCAAGTTGCAAATGGACATCACTTTATCTTCCAACAAGATGGTGCACTAGCACGTAACGCCAAAAAGGTGCAAAGAATGTCTCAGTGTCAATGTTCCTGAACTCTGGTCCAAGCAAATCTGGCCACCTAGTTCACCAGATGCAAATCCTTTAGACTATTATGTATGCAGTGTTTGTGAGAGAGAAGTTAATAAACAACCTCACTCCAATACAGAGGCTGTTAAAGCTAAGATTGAAAACATTATGGTGTCCATGGATAAAGAAAAGTTAATGAAAGCATGCTCAAGATTCTGAAGTTGAATCGAGTCTATTGTTGCAACAAATGGAGACTTTTTTGAACAATTTTAAAAATAATGACTATGTTTATGTATTTACATGTAAGAATAAATTTATTTAAAAATAGGCCCTGGCTAGTGGCACAGTGGCTAAGGTGCTGGCCTGTGAACCCAAAAATCGCTGGTTTGATTCCCCAGCCAGGGCACATAATCAGGTTGCAAGGCAGGTCTCCAGCCAGATCTGTAGCTGGAGGCAGGTGAAGGACAACCATACACTGATGCCTCTCTCTGTCTCTCTGCCTCTCTCTGTCTCTCTGCCTCTCTCCCTACCCCTCTCTGAAAAATAATAAATAAAATATTTTCAAAAAAAATTTAAAATAAATAAAAACAGAACACTTTTGTGGTATGTTGTTTATTTCATTAAAATTTTGCCAGTTGATGGCATGCACCCTGTATATTGTAGTTCAGGAATCATTAGGTAACCTCTTCTGTCAGGAAAGGCTTTTGATAGCTGGGATGAATGGGCTTCTAGATTTTTAAAGCACGAGTGAAGGCAGTACCAATACACTCTTTCTCCCTGTGCACAGAAGCATTTATTTTTGTCTTTCCTTATAGCTCATATCCGCCTTAAGTCCCAGTGACCCAAGTTATTGTTCTCGCTAAATCCTCGGAAGTCAGCACATTTGTGCGACTCACTTGGGATTTGCCTAACAAGGGCACAAATGCACCACATACTTGGTATTTGCTTTCTCCAGGAAACATGCATTCACGTCTGGCCAGACTACTCATTCTGCAAACGTGCAGCTGGACCCTGGGGAAGCTATCAAGTGTAACCCTTGTCAACAGTTTCATGGGTTGCTTTGCACCCCAGTTCCGAGGCCCTTTCCTTTGCTTCTGCTGCTTTCCTGGGGTTTTTACCATTTATTCCTTCTGGGTGTTCCAGGTCCTCCATTTCTTCTGTTACAGGCTCCGTCTTTTCCAGGGCCCTTTCTTCTCTAGTTGAACACCCTGCACCAACCAGAAGCCACGGTCACTCTTTGGCTGAGAACTTTGAATCAGTAAGTTACGAAAGGAAGGAAGAAGGGCAGGGGTTGCAGAGGGGGCAGAGTGTTCTACCACAACTGGGAAGCACAGTTCCCTCAAAAGACCAAGTCAGCATTCCCAGGGACCAGGCCTGAGCATGGCCTTGCCAACCTCTGACCTGTGGGTCTGTGAGGCTCTGAAAGTGGACTGCTGTGCTCCTCGTGGCCCATATTATGTGACCTTTGCCAAACTCAGAGGGAGGTTTTTGTTAGTTTTGTTTTGTTTTAAAGATTTTATTCCTTATTTTTAGAGAGACGGCAAGGGAGGGAGGCAGAGAGGGAGAGAAACATCAATGTATGGTTGCCTTTCACCTGCCTCCAACTGGGGACTTGGCTGGAGGCCTGGCTTGCAGCCTGGGTATGTGCCCTGACTGGTAATCAAACCAGTGACAGTTGGGTTCATAGGCCGGTGCTCAATCCACTGAGCCAGGGCCTTATTTTGTTTTGTTTTTAAACAGGAGTTTTACCTCATTCTCTTAACATGCCAGGAGAGGCCTGCAATGTCAGACATTGTGATTAAAATATATATTAACAAAATCAGGACTGAATTTGAAGTAAGTTGCTTTCTTTAGCTCATCAATAGTACTTTACACTTCAATCCCAACCATGTCAAAGTCATGGGGAACCTTAAGTAAAAGTCCACTCAAGGTGATGTGATGGGCAGCCAGCTTAATTTACAGATTAAGCAATGGTTTACCAGAGGAATCTACTTTTATGGACATTAAATACTTTGGGATTAACATCAGAGTTGAGGTACAGGCTTGCATAAATTGTGAAGTAGGGTATAAGCACACACACACACACACCCACACACATTCTCACATTCACACATACTCTCACACAACACACCCACACCCTAACCCACCCACCCACATCCACACAGAGGCATTTTTTGTAACCTTGGCATTTGGTTTTAAAGGACACCAGGACATCCTGGAAGGGGAAGAGAAGTGGAAGAGTGAGCCAGCCAGAGAGGACAGCAGGGGCAGGGAGAAGCCACTGTCACCAAGTATCTAAAGGCTCCAGCCTCCAGGGTACCCACAAAAGTAGGGGGAGATTTCATGCAGCAGCCAGCTGGGGCCTCTCTGTGCATGGTGCCTTGTAGATTTGCAGGGTGTGTGAGGGAGTGGCAAGTAATGGGTCTCTAGTGCTTCTGCTTTTGTTTCCTGAGGGATTTTTAAATCTATTGTCCACAATTCCTTTAAGTGCTTTATTAGCTATGATACTGTACTAATGTGAATAAAAGAACAAGAGGAAATATTCTTCTAACTAGTTTCATCAGAGTGAGTTCCTTGTCAGGAAATGCGGGTCCGTGTTCCAGATTTTGTCCCAGGTGACCAATGGGAACTTGGGCAAGACACTGGATGTCTCTTGGGCTCAATTTCATCTGTGAAAGGAGAGGGCTCAGTGGAGAGGTTCTGTAGAGAGATTTAGGAATTGATTTCAGTCTAGCCTGTGAGGCAAGTGAAAAATATTTGGCTTCTGTTGGCAAAAATATGTGATTCATTTTTGAAGGAGAACATTTGTCTTAAGATTTTTTTTTTTTTTTTTTTGAGAGGCAGATTATCTGCTGAGGCTGTAGAGAGAAAAAAATGCCTACAAATCCTGATACTCATTGAAATTAGAAACATTCCAGGAACACATTCCTGTGTTAAAAATTCCCATTAACAAACTTATAGATGTATAAAATTTCTATTTATAACTTAATAGATTATAACTATTATAGCAGAAATGTAAAAGTTTATAGATAGGACAGATAAACCAACATAATGAGAAAATACTGAGCTGTTTGTTTAAATCATTAAAAGAAAGAAAAAAACCACCCAAGGCTTTTAAAGGCCCTGGGCTAATCTTCTAGAGAAAACAAACACCTATGTTATTGCTTAAAGGATAAATCCTGGGTCAAGCCTAATAATACAAAGTTAAAAGCAGGTAGATGTGGAACAAACAGATTGGAAAATATTTCCTTTGTTTCCAAAACCTCCCAGCTCTCAGGTCAGAAATTTCATTGCCACCTCATGCCTTACAAAAGAATCTGTGGTTTTTCCCTTGGGCCTCATGTCCTGTCCGGTAGGAAAGGTAACTTTTATCAAAGAGGCATTCTGGGTAAATGCCCCTCTAGCCCTCTTTCTCAACCACTGCAAAGATCAGTACTGGGAAAGCCTGAGAGTATTTGCCTTAAAGATCACAACTCCATGCCAGCTTCTGGTTGGGTCCTTACCTTAAAAGAATGAATTAATTTCTATTTCGAGAAACTGATTAGAAATAAAAGAGCAGAAGGGGAGGCAGCAGAGGTGATAGCAAAGGTTCCTTCATGATACTGTGGCTCTCTTGGCTTTAAATTGAGAAACAGTGAAAGTCATTTGTACCCTGAAGTGGTCTGGCATTCTTTTACTAAAACAATTTAATCCACTGCACATAAGCTATACAGAACACAGGTTTATCAATGCTCAGCCACTCGCTCTGGCCCAGTGGCTCATAAAAGGGGGGTTCCCAGAGGCTGTGTGGTGGCTGAGCTTCCGGCAGGCAGCAGGATAATCAATCAGGCATCACACACATGATATAAGAGCCACCTATATAACCTACACATATCCCATGCATAGCCAAAAAGTTAGTTTCAAACATTAAAGTGTTGTTTTGTTTTTTTTTTTAATGTAAAACAAAGAAACTCACCTTCACCACCAAGCCAATAGGACTCTTGTAGAAGGAAGTACCAAGGAAGTGGGGTTCCATAGTCCCCTAAAAATAGAGAAAGCCAAAGTTATCCTGTCTTACCACAGTTGTATAAGATCTAGAATGTATCTATCTAAAACTCAATTGTCACTGTAGACATTTGCAGTTCATAAGCTAGTATGCTGCTATCCATGGGATATCACAAAGACTATTCCTTCCAACATGTTTTAATTCAAAAGGTCATGTGTTTTCAGGTGGAATCAGCAACACTAAGACTTAATGATCTTGGTTGACATTACTTTTCTAAAAAAACATTTTATTTAAAATTTTAATCTATATAATAAGGGTGATAATCACTAACATTTGTTAGATGCTCTTTCTGTGTCAGGCATTACTGTTAGCATTTTCCATATGTTAAATAATTTAATCCTCAAAACAACCCTAGGGGATAGATGGTATTCTCAGGGATAAGGAAATGGAGGCACACTGAGTTTGAAACATCTGCCCAAGCTTACAGCTAATTAAATAGAGATGTAGGCATTCTAACACCGCTAACCTGGTTCTAATACCACTGATTTAACCACTCCACTCTTGTGGAACCATCTGGGTTTCCAGGAAAAGATTCCCAAATTTCTATCCAGTTATCTTAGCAAGCTTTGATCCCTGTAAATTGATTTTACAAGAATACAATCTTTGCTTATGTAATGGTTATACCATGTTTTCTGGCCACTGCCAGACTGTAAACTCCTTTAGAGCAGGCATAGGTCTAATTTTTCCACCACTCTTTCCCCAGAACCTGGTGGTGAAGCTAATATGTAAGGTGCTGCTCAGTAAATAGTTGTTAAACAAATTAAAGCTTTAGTTTGGCTAAAATAAAGCTTTTGAATTATGCACGGCATGAATTTCATTCCCAATCAAACTAATTTTCACTTACTGCTTTCTAGTGGCCCGGTGAGATAGAAAAAAAACACTGCAGCTGAGCAAGGTCAAGTGTATTGCTCAAAGTCACTGGTATGGGTTGAATTGTAGCACCCCTGCAACCCTGTACCCCACCAAAAATGATATGTTGAGGTCTGTGGTAGAATACAAAATATACTTGGTCTTCATCCCCAGTTTCTGGCAAAGCTCCTTAAACTCTCGGATTTTCCTGACTGATAGGAGTGCCTTTTGTCATTCATAGTGAGCCCAGTTGTCAACCACACCTGAATTTATGCTAATGAGGTCACTCTGTGGGGGCATTTAAACTGCTTTAAGATGGGGCCCCACCAGAAAAATCGAACATGTAAAAAAGAAGATTAAGAACTTTCAGCCTCACTTCCCACCTCTGGGGATGGGAAGGGGAATGGAAATGGGGTATAAAAATGTAAACAATGGAATTCAAGGAGCTTTTAGGTTGGTGGGCTCGTAGAGGTGCTAGGAATGCACCTAGACAGGAAAGGGACGCTCTTTGTGCCACCCCTCCTGTGCCTCATCCTATTCATCTCTTCCATTTGTCTGTTTCTGCTATGGAGAGAGAATGAATGAATGAATGGGTGAGTGTATGTGCTACCAAGAAAGAGGGAGAGCAAGAGCTCGGTTAATCTGATTGTATTATTTTGAGTTTTAGGAAGAATCAAGTGCTTTTTCAAAATAACCAATCAACTTCCCAATTCTTCATGGGCTGGTGTTGGATCCTCCCCTTAATCAATCCATTTCTTAGATCTTCTGGGCTTCCTTCTCTTTATGGTCAGTATCTTAGTTCCTATTGCACATACCTCCCATTGCACATAGTAGAAGCACCTCCCCCTGTACCATCTTGATTTTACTGGGCATATATCCAGCAGAGGGATTTCTCCTGCTGTTTTATCCCTCCCCTGGTAATGACAGGTGACAACACTCCCTGCCTATTTGGGGGATTAGACCTCAAAGACAGAGGATGTAATGGTTCCCTGGGGAGTGTGTGAAGCTGTAGCTTCCTAATGAAGCAGGCTTATTGTCCAATTCAGTTCCTTATTTTATTATGCTTAATAATGTTTGATTTCCTTTGCTCCCTTCCTTTATGAATATCTAGCTACCTACGCTAACAGGAACAGTCTTGTGGGACTGAGCCTGGGGGTCTGCTCTAATTCTGGGTGGTTACCAACAGAATTGAATTGAATTGTTGAACACCCAGTTAATATTGGAGAATTGTTTGATGTTGAAGAAAATGACACATTTGGTATCAAAAGTGGTATCAAAATAAAGGACAGCAGAGACCTCAGAATCATGGCCTTCTTTAGAGAGTCACTGTTGGTGTAATTAGTTGAGATTAAGTCACACTGAAGTAGGGTGGGCCCTTAATCCAGTATGACTGGTGTTCTTATAAGAGGATGACCATGTAAAGGGAGACATGCACAGAGAGGATAGCATGTGAAGAGGGAGGATTTGAGTGATACATGTATAGTCCAAGGAATACCAAAGATTGTTGAGGAACCACCAGAAGCTAGAATGGAGCAAGGCGTCATCCTTCCCATACAAGTTTCAGAGGGAGCATGGCCTTTCCAACATCTTGCCTTTGGATTTCAGGCCTCCAAAACTGTGAAATATTAATTTTTGTTGTTCTAAGCTACCAGTTTGTGGTACTTTGTTATGACAGCCTTAGAAAACCCAGGCTCCAAACCCAGGCCTCGAGACTCAATCTAGTGATCTTTTTCCTATTCCAGGCTTGCTGCCTACATATTTCTGCCAGCAAATGCTATCCTGAGATGATCCAAGAGCTGGGAGTACATCCCTTCCCAGGAACCAGGCCCAGCCTTCCTCTCCTCTGCAGCTCCTGGCCATAGCATCAGGAGCTGGCCATGAATGCCACACAGCATAGGTGGCTGCTGCTTGACTTGGAGACTACAGACCACTCAAATGTAGGTGGGACTTCTCTAGCTAGTAGGAAAGACTAGGATATCTGATTTCCACAAAGCAACTACAAAAGTAGGCAAATAACCAATTTTGATTCAGGAACTGATATTTCATGATGCAGATTAACCATATATTTATCCACTCAAAGTAGGGTACTAATCTAGGCATTGAAATATACAAATCATGGGTCTATAGTCTACTGAGAGAGGTCAGTACACAAACACATAAAGAAATATCACATCAGATGGTGCTGTTTATAAAAATAAAGTGGGATAAGGGACATGAGCACTAAAGGATTATTATTTACATAAGGAATAGCTATTTAGATAGTTTCAGGATGGAAAGAACTCAGTGATAAGATGACATGTGAACTGTTCCAGGCAGTAAGAACAGCAGAGGCAAAGGTCCTGAGAAGAAAATGAACTCAGTGTATTGAAGAATTGTGAATAAGGAGGCTGGTGTGGCTGTCATAGAGAGACATGGGATAATAGGAGAGGAGGAAGACAGTTGGAGGTTGATAATGAAGCATCTTGTAGGCCAGAGTTGGGACATTGGATTTAATTCTGAACAAGAGGAAAAGCCCCTGGAGGTTCTTGAACAGAAGGTTTACACAGTCTGACCTAGATTCTGAAAGGATCCTTGAATGTACTGAGGAGAACAGACTGGTAGGATGATAGTGGAAGAAGGAGGCCAAGATGGGGAAGCTTGTGCAAAGGTGGTGACAAAGGGTTGGATTCTGGATCTATTTCTAATGATCAGCCAATAACATTCACTGAAGAATTTTTGACTCCTGGATTTCAGTTTCAAATGCTGGTTCTTAGAGCCCAAACTGAAAGTGCTTAGAAAGAATGAGATTTAAACTAGAGGAAAGAGGGAAGGCGCTGGGGATCTGAAGAACCCAATTACTTTTACCCTGAATAAGTACACAATGAATAGGAACACTTACCTGGAAACACTTGGTCAAGGTACCAGGCCAGCAAGCCATACAGAGCAGCATCGAGGAGCATCATCTTCATGGACAGCAGGAAACTGAATTCATCCCCTTCCATGGGACTCTTCCCGATATTGCTCCACTGCAGCCCCACGCCCTGCTCCTCAAAGCGGGCCAGGTACTCAGTGCCAAACCCAAAGGCCACAGGAGACAGCAGGCTCTGCAGTGGGGCAAAGAGGGTGCACACTGAGCAGAGGGTATTTTCACCCAACCCAAAGGCACCCAGATACTCACAGGTAAGGAGGAGGGCCAAAAGATGGTCCTCATTGTGTCCAGGTATAAAGCTCCCCTAGGGAGGGATTAAGGCAGTCTCCCCACAGAACAAGAATTCTAGGAATGCCTCAGCTCTCAGAGACCCCTGCTTACTACCCACTGGGCCACCTCTCATCCGTTCAATAGAACACAATTGTGTAATGGGGAAAACGAACACAACACAGCATAATGCACTGAAAGACTAAAGGTCCTCATGTTCACCTACCTACCTTTCCCCTTTCCTTCTACCTCTTTCTTAAGATCACACTTCTTGGTAGAACAAAGAAGCTAACTTAATCTGATTTGTGAGAATCCCACTGGAAGGGTCCACAAAGTCACCAGTTTCCTACGGCAGGCTAGGCAGCACACATGGGAAGGTCTTATGCCCTCCTAGGGTCTGTCAGAGTCCAGAAATGACATCAACTATCTTACCTTTTCCCCTCTCCAGACAGGGGACACTCATTCTTTCAGGTTCTCATAGTCAACTGCCTAGGGAGTATGCAGAGAAGGCTGTCTGAAGAGGAAGTTCCCCAGCTAAGTCTTCATGGGTGGCCCCTGACCTGACAGAAGGCTCCTACTTCCTCTGCTCAGAGGCCTCCCCATAGTTTGGAGGGTCTAGGGTGGGGTTCAGAATGTCTCTCTACAAAGAAGGGGTTCTTTAGCTATATGTTCACACATGCATACACACACACACACACACACACACACACACATATTTTAAAAATCTGAACTCGGGGCCCTGGCTGGTAGCACAGTGGTTAAGGTACCGGCCTGCGAACCTAAAGGTCGCAGGTTCGATTCCCCAGTCAGGGCACATAACCAGGTTGCAAACCAGGTCTCCAGTCAGGTCTGTGGCTGGAGACAGGTAAAACGCAACCATACATTGATGTCTCTCTCCCTCTCTGCCTCTCTCCCTTTCCTGCTTTCTAAAAAATAATGAAATAAAATCTTAAAAAATTGAACTCAGGCCTGATCCACACCATTGCCAGAACTATAGCTTCCTGATGGATCCACACACCCCAGAATTTACCTGTGGTCTCTAAACACTGACCATCTAACCAGTATGCCAAGGCTGTCCAGCTCCACCCCCAGGCAGAGTTTGAAGAATTTCTTGCTACTAACCCATTGTTATTATTTTAGAAAATTGGGTGCTACAGCTAAAGAAACCATTGTCAAAATGACAAGGGAACTGGCTGTATGGGAGAACATATTTGCCAATGATACATCAGACAAAGGTCTAATCTCCAAAATACATAAAGAACTCATAGGACTCAACACCAGAAATATGAACAACCCAATTTTAAGATGGGCAAACGACCTGAATAGATATTTCTCCAAGGAGGATATACAGATAGCCCATAGACATATGAAAAGATGTTCAACATCACTAGCCATCAGAGAGATGCAAATTAAAACCACAATGAGATACCATCTCACACCTGTCAGAATGGCAATCATCAACAAATCAACAAACAACAAGTGCTGGCGAGGCTGTGGAGAAAAGGAAACCCTAATGCACTATTGGTGGGAATGCAGACTGGTGCAGCCTCTGTGGAAAACAGTATGGAATTTCCTCAGAAAACTAAAAATGGAACTGGCTTTTGACCCAGCAATTTCACTGCTGGGAGTATACCCAAAGAACCCTGAAACACCAGTTCAAAAGAATTTATGCACCCCTATGTCCACAGCAGCACTATTTACAATAGCCAAGTTCTAGAAACAGCCTAAGTATCCATATGTACAAGGAATGGGGCCCTGGCTGGTAGCACAGTGGATAAGGCGCTGGCCTGTGAACCCAAAGGTTGCAGTTTGATTCCCCAGCCAGGGCACATAACCAGGTGGTGGAGACGTGGAGACAAGCCACATCTCCAGCCAGGTTCGTGGCTAGAGGCAGGTGAAAGGCAACCAACCATACATTGACGTTTCTTTCCCTCTCTTCCTCTCTCTCTGGAAATAATAAATTTTAAAAAATCTTTAAATAAATAAATGGGTTAAGAATCTGGTACATTTACACAATGGAATACTATGCAGAAAGAAAGAAGAAACTCCTACCTTTCATGACAGCATGGATGGAACTGGGTAATATTATACTGAGTGAAATAAGTCAGTTGATAAAAGACAAATACCATATGATCTCACATAACAGGAATCTAATGAACAAAATAAACTAACGAGCGAAACAGAACCAGAGGCATGGAAACATGGGACAGACTAACTGTGGCCAGAAGGGAGGAGGGAGGGAGAAAATGGTGGAAAGAAGGGAAGAAGGGAAGGGACTAGACAAAGAACATGTATTAATAATCCATGGACATGGACAACAGTGTGTGGATTGACTGTGGGAGCAGATGGTGGGCTAGGTGGAGAAAGGCAAAAGGGGAAAAACTGGGACAACTGTAATAGAATAATAATTTTAAAAATGTTTTAAAGAAAATTGGGTGCTATAGGTAGCAGCAATTAGTTTCTTGATTAATGTACGAAATAAAGGGCAGATGCCCTGGCAGCTCTGGAACCAAATAAGTTTGAGTTGTAAGAATAACTTAGACCTTAGATCTTTCCCCAGTGAGAAGCAGGTGATAGTCCTTTCTTGACTCCACTGCACAGCAAATTGTGGACAGGGAGATTCAGGAGGATAAGGAAACTGCATGCTACAGGGCCCAGGAGCTCTTTAGCCTGGTGAGAGAGTGGAAATACTCTATTTGAAAATGATTAGAGAAAAGGACAGTGGTGTTTGGAAATCATGAATTAAGATGTCTCTCAGATAATCACAAGTTCAATTTCTGGGGACCTCCCTTGGCAAGAGGGCCCGACTCTGGACTGGCTCATTTCTGCACCTCTTCTCTGCGAACAGTGGCAGAGAGCATGATAAAGATACTTGAAGAGCTGGTGAGAAACAGAAACTTTTAATTCATGGACAGAACGGTTAGGGGGGCAAGCTCCTTTCCTTCTGAATCTTGTCAAACCCTAGGAATAAAAAACATAGTGAAGTGGACCTGGCTGTTTCCTCTTTGTGGACACATAAAGGGACCTATGAGCTGAACTGATTTTCATTGACTTCCCAGGGCAGACTAATCAAGCAGGTTGGTGAGGAGGAATGGTCAGGTCACTCCCACTTTTACCCCAGTGCCCTTAAACCTTACTGCATCCCTCTGAGCCTAATGGCAAAGTGGATCTTTTCATAAGGCTGGCCAGTCCTCTCGGATGGCTACAGACCCCTCAGAGGAATAGTAGTAGCATGTGCCAGGGGTGAGCCTAAGGTCCCTCACCACAGCCATCTTCAGGTCAGCTGTCATCCGGTCCTGCCAGGCGAAGCAGAGGATGTGAGGCAGGTAGAGGGTGAAGTAGACAACCCCACTGCAGGCTGCAGCCAGGCTGGCCCTGGAGAAGAAGGTACTGAGCAGGAAGCACTGCATGATTGTCGCCGTGGAGAAAGCCAACAGGAACAGGAAGAGGATGAATGGATTGCTGTAATGTAGGATCCTTCCATGCTGAAACCAAGAAGGCCACCTGAGTCAGTCAGTTCCCCCCACATCTAGGGGAACTGTCCCTCGCAAGGGTGATCTCTGTGCAGTGAATTGAGCCCTTCAGAAGCCCTTTGCCCCAGGAGAGTATCTCCCACCAGCCTGTTGCAGGTACTAAACCTCCAAGTCAAGACTCAATGTATTGAGTTCCTTAAACCCTAGGAATGCCATTCCCCTAGGGGGTAACACATTATTAGTACCAATGAATCATTATGTGTGAATTAAGCAAATCTTAGGTGGGATTTGAGCAGAGGGGGAAGATCTGCATAGGGGGTCTTGGAGCATCAGTAGCTCTGGGAAATACTGAACAGGTGAAAAACAACAAAGGCAGGTGGAATTAACCAAGAAACTCATTTTATAGCATTTAAAGGCAGCAATGAGGCCCTGGCTGGTGGCACAGTGGATAAGGTGCCGGCCTGCAAACCCAAAGGTCGCTGGTTCGATTCCCAGCCAGGGCACATAACCAGGTTGCCATCCAAGTCTCCAGCCACGTCCATAGCTGGAGGCAGGTGAAAGAAAACCATACATTGATGTCTCTCTCCCTCCCTACCTCTCTCCCTTCCCGTCTCTCTAAAAATAATAAATAAAATCTTTAAAAAAAAAAAAAAAGGGCGCATAAAACCTAAATCTTAAAAAAAAAAAAGGCAGCAATGGGTTCATGCTTAAAACAGTTTTTTGTTTTTGTGTTTGTTTTTTAATTAAAAAGAGGGAAGCCCTGGCTAGTGGCACAGTGGATAAGGAGCTGGCCTGTGAACCCAAAGGTCACTCGTTCAATTCCCCAGCCAGGGCACATAACCAGGTTGTAAGCCAGGTCTCCAGCCAGGTCTGTAGCTGGAAGCAGGTGAAAGGCAACCAACCATACATTGATGTCTCTCTTTCCCTCTCTGCCTCTCTTCCTTCTCTTCCCCTCTAAAAAATAATAAATAAAATCTTTAAAAAATAAAAATAAAAAGAGGGAGATAGGAGACCATCCACAAGCTCTTAAATTTTGCTTTGGGTCTGGCCTGCTGGCTACATAACTTGTACTTCTATTCTGAGATTTGCCTTTCACATAGGTGAAAATATCAGTAATTAATCCATATCACTTAGAAGAAGATTAATACTTCTACTCATGATGTACAAATACATTTCATAGGACCCATGAGTAACACTCAGTATCTTTCACATTAAGTAGTGATTCAATCACTTTAGCTACATAAAAAATAGGTCCAAAGTAGCTATTTAAAAAAAAATATTTTATTCATTATCTTCAGAGAAAAGGGCAGGGAGGGAGGAAAAAAGGGAGAAAGACATCAATGTATGGTTGCCTTTCACCTGCTTCTAGCTATGGACCTAGTTGGAGACCTGGCTTGTGACCAGGTTATGTGCCCTGACTGGGAATTGATCCAGTGACGTTTGGGTTCACAGGCCAGTGCCTATCCACTGAGCCACACCAGTCAGGGTTTAAAGTAGTTATTTTTAATAAATGACCTGCTGATAAATTACATTATAGAATAAATTACAATATTAAAATTGACTAGGTTTTCTTGGTTCTCCTTTGTGAGGATTTTCACCCTTTGCTAATTAACTCCAAATACATATAGGTTACCCCATTCTTGGGAACATAATGATACAAATAAGGTTCTTCTCTTGCATTGGTTCTGATTAACTGGTAGTAGGCCCTGTAATACTGGGTTCCTTTCAGGAGAAAAGAGAGACCAATTAGCAAGATCTTAATGAGCACTTGAGAGTTAAGTAGAATATGTTAATTATCTGCTGTTGCTACCATTTCTCCTCCACTCATGCTCTCATGCCAGCTGGGCATTGATAGAACAGATCTTTAAAAAGAGAATAAAACAAATGGCACAGAGAGGTGAAAGAGAGCCATGCTTAACTATAACCAAACTTTGAGGGAATCTAAATAAAAGTCAAGATTAGGACTCAGATCTCCTGGTTTTGTGTCAAAGAGGTCTCCACATCACCCTGGAAAGCTCACTCCTTTTCCTTAATCTTCCTAATCATGCACAGTGCAATAAAAGCAAGTCCACAGCTCAACCTGTGGTTTTTCACTGGAAGAATTTTAAGATGGTTTTTGCTATTCTCAGAGGGATGAAATCCATTTCTTATCTCAGTTCAAAGTGAAGTCCACAATTTCTAGGCTATAGAATTTCTCATTGATTTAAGGCAGAGATGAAATTCACTTGGCTGACCCAACAATTTCATTGGCCTTGGCTTCCTTTAAGGACCACTTTTCTTTTTTTGTTCTTAATAGCTTGAATAACAAGGGAAGCCTCCCATTGTATGAGCTTCCAGCTTCTTTCCTGCATAGTTGAGCTGGGAAGGAAGGACAAGGGAAAGATGGGAGTGTCATTAAAAGGAAAATCCTATTTTGGTGTAGAAAGCTCTGTTTCCTTCATTATTGAAACAATGTTCTGGTTTCCACAAGCAAAACCCTTTTGTACATGAAATTCTTGGTGGGCATTCTCTACCTCCCATCCTAAAAGCTTTGAAGTTCCTGTGCTCATTCTTAGGAGAGCAGATCTCAATGTCAATTATCAACAAGTTATGGTCATTGCATGATGTTGTGTATGCATTTTGTGTAAGTCAAATTCATCTCAAATCCTTTAGTTCTGAGGACTCAAGTATCTTGGTAGTGGGGAATGGAGCAGACTAAAGGATGGAAGGGGACAAAGTAATCTCTAAAGGAAAACAATTGCTCAGCTTCTCCCCTCATCTCTGTGGAGCTCTGGGACCCTTTACATATTTAAAGCCACAGCTGGGTTGGGTCATGTTGAGCAAAATGACCTTTATATCTGCACTGGTTTTACTAGCTCTCTAGCATGGGGTTTGGCTACAGCCATAGCTCACTGGATCTCAGTGCAACATTAAAATCAAAACCCCTCAGACAGCAGAGAGAAGGGGCAGGATTTAGTTTAAATGGATATGTGTTGGTTGGACAGGATACGTAATTGAACATTTCTGAATCAGGTGTGGTCCAGTATGGATGGCACACACTTAACCAGTCTGTGAGTCAACACACACATTGCCTGGTGCAAAGGGTCACTGAATATGATGACAGTAAAGAGGCAGAACAAGTTTGGTGACACTATCAGGAGCTTGTAAAGCCTGAAGTCTGACATGCCAAATCTCATCAAATAGTTACCAACAACTACCTAAATTTATGTCCTTATCATTTAACAAGTTCAAAAAAAAAAAAACCAAACAAACAAAAAAAACAAACATCTATTCTGGAGGAACCAAAAATGAAGGATAGTAGTGTAAAATAATACAAAACAATTGTGAAATAATAAATTAGGGTTTTATTTCTAAGTGTAGCTTGTGAGTGAGCTGAAAGTCTGCCCACTGTCTGAGACTATAAAAACTCTTAACATTGAGAAAGGACAGACTCCAAATTCCATCATTTGAAACAGGGAGGTCTTGAAGGTTCTATAGGCAGCATGGGTGGTGAGACCATGAAGATAATAAACAGCTTCATCTCCTCTAGCACACTGAACAGGCTCTCCACATTCCCATCCAGCAGGTGGTTGGGACATTAATCCCAAGAAAGCACTCCTTGTATTCATCTCTTCTGTGTTTGGAAAGAGAACCCTTTGCACATAGAATCACCCTGTGCTGGGCTCTGCTCACAGCAGCTTCTCCAGAGTCCGTGGAAAGGGGCTAAATAATCTACATAGACTGTGGCTCCCTGGGTAGGATGGGGGATCAGGGAAGATGCTATGATACAGTGGCTTCCTGGGGGAGATTTGGCCAAAATGGATGGATAGTTACATGTCTTGTCCTTGGTGGTAGATGACTAATCTAGACACAAGTTCATTAACAGGAGGAAGGGTAGGAAGAACAAAACTATTCAAGATTGTTTGGGCCTTCTCCATCTGGCTTACCATGATGAATATTGTGAGGAGAAAGATGCTCATTGACATGATAGAGAAGCTGTCCAGGAACCAGGTACACCAAATCACTGTGTTGGAGACGCCCTGGTTTTTTAAGGTTTCCTTCAGTCTCAACTCCTTCTCCAAGACGATGCTCTTTACTGTCATGGACACAGAATAGAGCCAGGCCAGCACCATGAAGACAGGGAAACAGCGGTTCAGGATGATCATAAAACTGAAACAAGAGGAGAGAAGCAGAATAGTAGAATTCCCTGTACCTGGGTGAGGTGGAATAAATGTTTGTTAAATTAATGTGTTGAAAACAAGACCCTGGTGAAGGGAAGGGTGGAAAAATCTCCACTGGGCATCTGACGGGCTTGATTCTTTTCATAGATTGCACTTTTCCCTGAAGTACTATTTTCTCTTTAGTGTAAGATGGTAGCTTTTTGGTTTGCCCAGATGAATGCTCTATAAGTGCAAATAAAATCATACTATGTACATGTTACTCAATATATATCTACTTGTAAGATCTTGCAGGAAAAGACTGCTGACTTAATGGTATAGCGTCATATGAGTAGAGTGGAAAGACATGTGTCAATTGACACTAAAGTCCAAGGATATGGACCACAAAGAGTAGTGATGAGATCTGTATCTGGGCTCCCCAAGGTAGGAGCACTATCTACCTTGGAGGATCAAAACCCAGTTATGCAGGAAAAGGCACAAAATAACTAGTCTGTGTGGCACTTTCAGAAGGCCATCAGTGTATCAATCAGTGATCCAAGAGCCACTGGCTCCACCAGCCATGAACCTGTGGAATAAATCCTTGGGTCTCTATTCCAGCAAGCAGGGTAGATTTGATCATCTAGAATTACTGTATTGTGAATTTTACACATTTTTTATGTGCTTGATAGGGCACTTTCAGAAGGCCATCAGTGTATCAATCAGTGATCCAAGAGCCACTGGCTCCACCAGCCATGAACCTGTGGAATAAATCCTTGGGTCTCAATTCCAGCAAGCAGGGTAGATTTGATCATCTAGAATTACTGTATTGTGAATTTTACACATTTTTTATGTGCTTGATAGGCTAGTAAATGTTTTGGAATTATTATCTATTGAAAACTGTTGAGTGTCTCAGGAAGTGCCCAATTATAGGGTTAGAGGGTTTCACTCAAGATGGCCCTAAGGAGAGAATTGTAAATTCATAAGGCCTGTATCTACGACCTGCCAACAGAGGGCACTCACACACTGAATGTCCAGAATCCTTATTAGCTCCTCACTGTCCACCCACTTCCCTGCCCAGCCACTCCTATTTGATCCTAAAAGTGAAACTGGGCCTTTGTCCCTTTCCATCTCTGTCTATTGTCCAAACCCAAACTGACTACAGAATGGCCACTGTTAGCTCTTTAGTCTTCTGTAGAGCCAAGGAAGAAGAATGGATTGGACTAGGATGTTGAAAGAGGGTTTCCTGTGCCCATACTGGGCTTTATTTTACTGTCTTGCCAGCTGGCAACTTGACTCTTCTCTTCTTCAGGCTGTGCCTGTCCCTCTCCTTCCTGAACCCTGCAGACACGCTTTTACACTAGGGTGACCTTTCCAGTTTTTTCTAGGAGTTGACTCCCTGAGCCAATTGTAGGTCTCTGCCTCTGTCCTGGGAGCATTTCTGCCCCCATTCACCATGGTAAATGAGCCCTCCCACCTCTCTCTGTCTCTCTGTCCCTCTTTACCATCCCCCAAATGCACAATCAGAAAAAACTAGGTTATTTACTTAGCGTTTTACTGGCCAACAAGTGTACAGGCCTGGGGGTGGGGGTGGGCAAGCAGGGAGGACCTGAGCTCATCCAACACATTCCTCTACCTTTCATTAAGTACACATCATGGGAATGTCAATTAGGGAAAGAGTCACATTATTCCGAGGCTCCTAGGAACCGGACCTGCTTGCAATGCAGAGTCCTTATTTGTTGATTTGGCAATCACTGGGCAAACACGCTGACCAGAACCCTTCCACATACCAAACATAGTATGTAGTGGAAATTTTAAATGCTTTGTTCCCCTCCCTCAACCTCACTTCCCTTGATTTAATTTTTACCTTCCCTTTTCCACCCACAACACCAACTCCTTTCTCGCTTCCACTTCCCTTGCCCATTTGGCCCAGCCTGGAGCCTGGAAGAAGCAGACTCCTCCGAGAGAGCTCCATTCTCTCCAAGCTGGCCCCAGTCCCCCAGGTTTCTCTCCAAAGAGACTGGAGCCTGGGGTACCCCCTACCCCACCCAGTAACCAATTAGCTTGTCCAGGAGTGGGGCTGGGAGGTTCCCACTCACGAGTCATCCACGAAGCAGGGGTAAGGCATCTGCTGGAGGTAGACTCCAATGGGAAACTCAGCCTGGGCCTGACTCCTCGTGATGCCCTGTTCAATCATGTCCTGCAGGTAGGCAAACCCGCCCCAGATGTACCGGAAATCTTCCACGGGATCCGCTCTGGGACCAGAATCCCAGTACCTAAGGGAAAACCAGAGGCAGGGAGGGGTGAAGGATGGAAATGGGAGGGGACAGCTCATGCACACCTCACAAGCACAAGGGGACTCAGAACTCACTCTCCTGGAACCTCACCCCTAATCTTTTCCAAGCCATCCAATTTTGTTTTGTAGCTCATAATTTAACTCTCAGTTATATCTATCTATTAGCCACAACATGACTTGCTTTCATTCAAGAACTCCACTTTGAGTTTTACAAAATTTCTCATTTCCTCTCATTTAACTTGATTGATTTAGAGACTGAGTCCAGTCTCCATCCTTTACTCTGTACCAAATGTAATTTCTCAGTGACTTTGAAGAAACCCCATTGCAGCATCTTTATATGAAGATAATTCACCACCTAGAAGTTTCCTTCTCCAAGTGGCACAAAGGCCAGCCAGGGAGAAGGGCTGAGGTGAAGGTATGGAGACAGGGAACTGAGCTCTCCTGGTCCCATCATCTGGTCAGTTTAGTTCTTTCATACCGAAGTGTGCCTTTGTCTTTCCAAGTGACTCCTGTCCTAGGCAGGAGACAGGTAGCCTCATACATTGTCAGGATGCCCAAGGCCTTCAGAGATGGCCTGAAACATCACCTGTCTTTGATCTTATTGGTTTTCTCCACCACGTCTATGTCCATCCGGATCTTGTACTTCACGTGGTGGGGTAGGGAGCTGGTCCAGGGATACATGTCAGGGAATACCACGCCAGCCCAGAACCTGTTTTCCTCCAGCAGAGACAAGGCTCGCTTTGTGAGCTGATTTTCATCATCGTAGCTTTCAAACTTGTCCAGAATCAAGCACTATGGATAATCACAAAGGTTGAGAGAGTCTGAGAAACACCAACTGCAAAGACTCAGTTGAAATAAAGGGCAGAGGATAAGGGCTATTGCCCCCAGGGGGTGAGTTAAATGCAAGGAGACCTTTAAACTTACTGTTTGCTTAACTCTAGAGTCTGATGTCAATTTTTCAATGTGTCTACATTTAGGGGTGGAAGGGGGCTAAGAAATGCTGACTTGCTTTAAATCCTGCAGATTTAGTGAGGTCTGTACTATCCGGCTGTCCAAGGCTGTCCAAATATGCAAGTTGTCAAAATGACAACAATACTCGCAGCTCTCACTCCCCAGCATGGGGAGTCAAGGGAGTGGGGTCACATTGAATACAAGCTGCTTTGAAGATCAGAAAGCCTGCCGATAAAGAGTTTTGAAGACAAAAACAGTGAACCTTCTGCCTCTCTGCAGACATTCTAGGATGGCCAGCTGAGAGAAGAACAAGGAGGAAGGAAAAACAAAAAATAACAGAAGGCCAAAAATGAGTTAGTTTGTCAGAGAATCATTTCCAATCACAATTCTATGACAGGTAATGCTGGTAATGGAGGACTTTCTAATGCATCTTTTCTTTTTCTTCCTGGAACAAAACAGAAACAATAAACATGACCCCTCAAAAGAGCAAAACTAAGAATTTCTTTAATTTGAATATTAGGGGTTGTTTATACATTTGTTAAAGTATTCACTTGGATCTGTTTTATTTTTCTCCTTTACCCTCTTGCTCCTATAGTAAGTACACTAGGGTTATTGTGTTGGTGTTTCTTTCCTACAATGTAACTCAGAAGGAGTCAGATGGCCTTGCCTTGATTAATTTGTTCACTGAATACTTACTGAGAGCCTGCCATGTGCCAGGGCCTGCATGGCTCCAGGGATACAAGAAAGAAAGTTAAAGTCTCTTCCTGAAGGAAACTTATGGCCTTAAAAGGGAGAGAGTTGGAGTAAACCCCTTGTAGTAACGCACAATGATCAGGTTGTGATGAAGGCAAGCCCAGGGTAGTTTGGGAGTCCAGTGCAGGGATGTAGCTAAGCCTCCCTGGAGGGCTCAGGAAAGAGACTCCTGGGCAGGATGAAGATGAGCAGGAATTAGCCTGTGGGAGGAATGCAGAGGGAAGGTCTGCTCAGCAAGGGCAACAACACGTCTGATATCTGGAGATCTGCAGGAACAGAGCAGGGGCCCTCATCCTTGGCTGTGCCTTGGAGCCACTGAGGAGTTTTAAAGAAACATGCCCTGGCTGGTGGCACAGTGGATAAGGTGCTGGCCTGCAAACCCAAAGGTCGCTGGTTCGATTCCCAGCCAGGGCAACATAACCAGGTTGTAAGCCAGGTCTCCAGCCAGGTCTGTAGCTGGAGGCAGGTGAAAGGCAACCATACATTGATGTCTCTCTTCCTCTCTGCCTCTCTCCCTTCCCCCTCTCTCTGGAAATAATAAATTAAATATATATATATATATATATATATATATAAAAGAAACACCCACACTCAGGCCCCACTCCAAACATGGGGATCAGGTTCTCCAGAGGAATGCCACACCATCAGCATTTTGTTAAACGCCCCCTAGGTAGTTCCAATGTGCATGATGACCAGACATGAGTGGTGAGAGGTGAGCACTACGAAAGTGAGTGAGGACAAAGCAGCTGCTCTGCTAGACTCTATAGTGTGGCCAACAAACAGATGGGTTTCCTGGGACACAAGGTTCTCTAAGCTAAAACCAGGAGTGGTCCAGACAAACCTTAAAAGCCTCAAGATCATGTTTCCAAACATGATCTTGGTGAGGGAAGGAGGAAGTAGGATGAGTGGTTAGAAGGCTGCTGACGTAAGGCAGGCTTAAGGAACAAATTCATTCTCACAGAGCCTGAGTTACCTGGAACCCTCATTTTACTGAAGAGAAACTGAACACAGGAGAGCTGCCAGAGGTCAGACAGCTAGAACATGGCAGGCCCTGGGTCCCTTCCCCACCCTCCAACTCCAGGTCCAGGCTTCCTCTGCGCACATCAGGAGCCACAGGTATTACTCAGGTATTACTGGGTCCACAAGCCTTCCATGTGCTCAGGACTGTCTGGTAAGATAGGAGAGCAGTTAGTTATTATTTACCCTCATTTTGCTGCCCAGGAACCTTAGGCTCAGAGAAGCTGAGTAACTTCTCCAAAGTGGTAAAGTAGGTATCAAACTCCAGTTCAGTGGTTCCCATAACAATTACCAGGAGAAATGAAGAAGTGAGATAGGTGGTCCCCTCCTAAGGACCTGACCAGAGACTCAAGCTCCTGCCATACTGGTAAGAAGCAGGCAAACCCACCTCATTCACCAAAAACCCTTTACTGCTGAATCCCACACAGAGTTTCAGAGGGTAAACCAGAACCATTCACTGAGGAGCTGAATTGGACCAACAAAGTGCTGCAAATCAACCCTCCTTGGGCCTTCTTTATTTTGTTTTATTTTTAAAAGTTTTTTTCCCCCCCATTATTTTTAGAGAGAGGGGAAGGGAAGGAGGATGAAAGAGAGAGAAACATCAATGTATGGTTGCCTTTTAACTGCCTCCAACTGGGGACCTGGCTAGGGACTTGACCTGCAACCTGGGTTTGTGCCCTGACTGGGAACAGAACCAGTGACACTTGAGCTTGCAGGTAGGTGATCAATCCACTGAGCCACACTAGCCAGGGCTACTCCTTGGGCCTTCTAAACTAAATGTCCCACCCTAGACTCCACATCCCGGGAGCAGGTCCCCTGTAAGGTACTCAGCCTTCTAGATAAAAAGAAAGAAAACAAAGGATGCTACTAGTTTTCCAGCTGATACAGGAAAAAGGAACATAGGTACCTGAGAAAACCTAGAGAGCTAAGGCTTAAGGGAGACCACATAAAGAAGATAGTTATTTTAAAATGAAATGGAATTGGTATTTCCTTAAGAAATACCAGTAAGTGTAGGCATACCTCCTAGAGTTAAGGGAAATGGAAATTTTTCTTTAGTGGGCTATGCTCTTGCAAACAGGCATTGCCCAGCCAAACACTGGCCCGTCCTGAAGTGAGATGAAAGACTTAAGTGCCTCATGATGTCAAAGGTCCTCAGTAAATATCCATTTTTTCTAGATAGGAATAGCGTGGGGTGAGGGCAGATCTAACATGTAGACTTACACCACAGCCCAAGGCCCAGGCTCCTTCAATAACACTGAAGGAGGCAGAGAACTGGCAGTCTGCTGCTTGGGTAAGGAGGCATACAAGTGGAACTGTTAGAGTACATTTTTTAAAAAATAAATTTAATTTTTAGGGAGACCTTGACATTCTACAAAGATGAATAATAATATAATCTCATTTTAAAAATCAGTTTGGCGAGTTTAGGACTGCATATATAGAATTTGAGAACAGAAACTAGAGTGAATCTGTCAAAAATTCCTAAAATGAGAGCAAAATTATTTTGGGAAGTGAGCTTTTTCTTTCTAGTTAATTTAGCTGCAACACACATACCACCATCGCACAATGTTCTACTAGCTCATTCACAGCATCACAGGATATTTGGACAGAAGAGGTTGTAGAAATTTTTCAGTCTGAGGTACTTGATTTATCTGTGAAGAAACTGGCATCGAAGAGGTGAGGGGCAACCGGCCTTGCCCAAGGTCAGTGTAGGTCAGACAGAATCCGAATCCAGGTCTTTGTCAAGCCTGAGGGTGGTGCTGTTCTCCCGCATGTTGCTCTAAGGTAAGCCACCCTCCACCCACAAAGTCCCAGCAGCATGCTTTCTGAGCTGGAAGGCCTCTCACCCTAGACAGCATTGACCCATAGAACTTTCTGGAATGTGGAAATGCTCTATATTGATGCCCTACCCCATATGGTAGCCAGTAACCACATCTGGCCATTAAGCACTTGAAATGTGGCCGGTGCATCTGAGGCACTGAATATTTCACTTTAATTAATTTAGACTTTTAAAAGTCGCCTGTGGTCCTGGCTGCATAGGTCTGTTGGTTGGAGCAACCCTCCCGATGTACAGGGGTTGTGGGTTCAATCTCTGGTCAGAACACATACAAGAAGCAGCTAATGAATGCATAAGTAAGTGAAACAACAAATCAATTCTCTCTCTCCCCTTCCCTCCCTTCCCTCTCTCTAAAATCAATAAATAAAATCAATTTTCAAAAGATTTTATTTATTTATTGTTAGAGAGAGGGAAGGGAGGGAGAAAGAGAGGGAAAGAAACATCATTTGGTTGCCTCTCGAATGTGCCCATAACCTAGGCGTGTGACCTGACCAGGAATCAAACCGATAACCTTTCAGTTGGCAGTCTGGCACTCAATCCACTGAGCTACACCAGCCAGGGCAATAAATAATAAAAAATGTAAAAAGTGACCTATGACTCTGGTTATTGCACAGGTCAGCACAGTTCTAGATGCAGGGTCTACATCTTGCTCATTGCGGTCTCTGAAATAGCATTTTCTCATGAGAGGGACTCAATAAGTCTTTGCTGAATTCAACTGAACTTAGAAGTCTTGAATGCTGTAAGAAATATAGCTTTACTGCTGTGCATTTTGACCCAAAATTCATATGGTAAACTAGAAGAAATCAGTGAAAAGTCAATTTTTGCTATGATGCTAATGAGCTCAATTCTCACTGAAGCTAATAAAATAAAAACAAATGCCTCTTCATAATGTGACGCTCTGAGCTGGCTAGTTCATTTTCTTTGAGCTTCCCTTTCACACCTTGGTGCCCTGATAGTCTCTGGGAAAACAAAACTTAAAAGATTTATAAACACTCGTTTCTACCCTGAAACATCTGGCCTGTTTTCAAAGTTGGATTATCTTCCTCATCTTGGAAAGTGGCATTACATAGTGTTTAAGAGACAAATGACCCAAAAGGTCAACCCCAATCTGTTGTGTTCTACCTATGTGACCTCTGTTTCCCTCTCTATGGATCTAGAACTGAGATCCACCCTACCTCAAAATTGTGTCTTAAGGATCACATGACAGTGTTTGTGAAGGACCAGCCAGCGCCTCCTGGTAGAATAAAAGCTGATCCTTATTGAAGGCTATTATGTGGCCCAAACTGCTCCAAGAGCTTTGTTTGTATTGATGATCCATACAACCACTTTAGGAAATCGATGACAATGATTCCTCCAAACTTACTTCTGAGGCACAGTAAGCTGAAGTGAACATCATCTGGATAGAGCCTAGTTAACTGCATAGTTAACCACATAGTTAAACTGTCTTAATAAATGCCATTTTTATTACTGTTTTTGAAGAATATCTTAAAGTAAACAGAGTCTAGTGGTTTTCAAGCCCCTGCCAAGGTACCTTTCATTCATGATAGCCATTTATCAGAGGTGAAGGCAACTATTTTCTTATATACTATGCCTGGGAATACAGCCAATCCTGACCTGATCACAGCACCTCAATGTTATGGACAGTGGCCAAAGCCCCACACCTCACTTGAGCCATGAGGGAGGGGGAGGGGTCCCAGCCCACTGCTGTTCGCTGGCCAGTCAGTGGCCATCAGGTGAAACTCAGACAATTGTATCCATAGGAAGGTCTGATGAAGCTAATCGAGAATATCATTCACACCAAATCTTTTCGAGGTCAAGGTTGAGCAACTGTCCAAATGTCCAAAGCTGCTTTGGACATTAATCAGAAGTCCCTGGGTCACCCTCTGAGGTAGAGCTCATGATATACCCTTGACTTCTTATATGGAGGCCATCTGCCTCATTCCCTATTTGCATTTGCTCTTGTCCTCAAAGTTAAAGTCTTGGCTAATGAGCTTCTCTATTTATGTGAGTTTATACATGAGTGTATTGGGGGAGTCAAAGATTAATGACTAAACCCTTGGCCAAGGGCATGAATTTTGACTTATGTGTTTGGTCTGGTCTGATCAGCTTGTGAGTTGAAATATAGTAGGTTCTAATGGGGCTGAGGCCATGGGGTCTATCTATAAAAGCTACCTGGGCCCTGGTTGTTATGGCTCACTGGATTGAGTGCTGGCCTGTGGACCAAAAGTTTGCCAGTTTGATTCCTAGTCAGGGCACATACCTGGGTGGTGGGCCAGGTTCCCAGCTGGCAGCCTGCAAGAGGCAATTAATCAATGTTTCTCTCCTACCTTTCCCTTCTCTCTAAAAAGAAATAAATGAAATCTTAAAAAATTATTTTTAGCTCTACACAGGCTGAAACTGCAGTTATGGATGTTAGAGAAGAATGGAGATAGAATAAGAACTGGAGCACAACATAAAGATAGCACCCCTACTGGGAATAGGAGTCAAAGGTCATGGCCAGAATAAAGGGGCAGAGTCTTACGGCAGATTCTGGGAGAATTTTGCAACCAGAGTTCGCCATCTCAATCCTGTAACCCCCTACAATGGCCAAAGGCTCAACTAAGAAAAGGGGTTTCCTTGTCTCCTTCAGTTCCCAACTGCTGTGGCAAAACCCAGGTGGTAGGGCCACCACTCTTTGAAGTCCACACAAGTCCTATGATCAGCCTGTTTTGCTGCAAGTCCCCAGGAAGCAGAGTTCATCCTGGCGGAAGGGGCCGGAGCTCTCTCCAGGGCAGGCAGCTGTGCTGGAGACCTCTCCAGAATGCAGTCATTTGTTTACACAGCTAAATCAAACACCACCTTGGACGGAGAAGCCGCAGTAGCAGCAGGCTTCCTTCTTCAACTGTGACCTCTCTGACTCTAATTCAAACACATTAAGTAATAGATAAATTAAATTACCTATTAAGTAAGAAACATTGTTCAGTGGGAGAAAAGAAAGAAAAAGAACATCTTTTTGTTTGAACTTGACAATCAAGGGGGACAGGCACCCAGGGCTGCCATATTTTGATTAATCCCAAGACGTGTGGAGGTGAGTCTTCAGGGATAAGGGAGGCACTACACTACTACTTATAGAGATTTTGGCTTTATAATCCTGCCTCTTACATCTTTAACTTCCAAACTCAGGCTGAGCACAAAGCAGCTGTTGGAGGCCAATGGAAGCCTAACTCAGTCCTGCTGGTGTTACTGTAGACACCTGGGGTTCCTTTTGAAAAATGCCAGTGGATGTGGGCAAACATCCCAGAATGGGGTTCCTGGCACATCTAGACTGTTACCCTTACGCTTCATTTCCCACCACATGGAAAAAGCCACTGGATAAAATAGCTTTGGGCTGTATGATTGGCTGGAATGGTGAGATAGAGGCCCAAGGCGGTGCAATAAATTTTATCCAACACATAGGGCCTGTGAACAGACATCTGAGAGGTTCAACCACAAAGAGTGAGGAAATGCACCATGGCTGGAAAACAAAGGGAAAGGAAATGCACAGCTGTTTAAAAATATGCCTGTTCCTAAAACAAATAGTGAAGCAAATAAAAACTCCAAGTTGAAGCACAAAGTCTCACACTGGGGCAAAGCCACCAGGTTATGCCTGCTGTTTAGTCAGGTCCAAGGGGAAACAATAAATAACTTGGTGGACAACTGCAGGGGACTTCAGCTCTCACAGCTCTCATTTATAATCATTGCAACAACTCTGGGGGTTGGGGGGTGGGGGCAGGTATTACCATGTTTAAAATATTTAATAGTCAATAGAGCTGGTCACTGACCAATCAGAGCATATTCTGGTTCACCCACCTGGGCAAACACCACTGGAACTGCAGCCCCAGCTTCACCCTCATTTTTCAGGCGGTGAGACACCGATGTTGCCCAGACTCATGCAGCCCGTAAATAAGTGCTGGAGATGACACCCTATAGCCTACAGGATGAAGTAGCTCACAGACCAGGCCACTGACCTTTCTAGTCCTACCTCTGGACACTACTGCTGCCTGCCCACTCCCCTAATGTACAGCCACAGCCTTATACAGACATGCTTGTCTCTTCCCATAGAATGGGAGTTTCTGGGGCTTACAGATTGATTGTATGTACTCACATGTATATAGTTCAATGGAAGCAACTACATGAATGAATGAGCTCAAATCTTTTTGGTTTTCTACTACAAATTTAGTTATTTTCAAGCAGAAAAGAAAGACCCAATCAAAATAGGGTCTGCAATTCTCAATATTATAAAATAATTGGTGTCTTCATCTGTCTCATTATATAATTTATCCAAACAATTGTTACTGAGGCCCTTACAAATATGCCCCTCTAATATAAGAGAAAGAACATCTTTATCAGAGTCAGGCAGGTCTGGATTAGAATTCTGGATCCCTGCTTATCTGCTGTGGAATGTTAGGAATTTCATTTTTTAATTCTATAAAAAGACAATAGTTGTACCTGGGGGCAGATAGTTAAGAGGAGTGCATGAGGTAACATGTGAAAATGCCCCACCCGGTCATTGGCTCATAGCAGGCCTAAGCACAAGTCCCTTTCCTCCACCCATGACTGCAGGCCCACTCCCAACCTGTGTTCTCCTTCCTCAGCCCTGTTCTATGTTTCTGAGAGACTGATGAAGCATGAAATAAGGTCACTGCCCATGAGTTGCTTATGATCCACTTTATAGCTCTTGAAATAATACTGCCCTCATGGTGCAGAGTTCTGCACCCTTCCTACCTCTTCCCCAACTTCACCCCAGCCTCCTGAGGCACTTGTGGAGTCAATGAATCAACAGAAGAAATCGGTAGGGCAGATTTTCCGCAAATGCCTATATTCTACCTATACTCTAAAGTCCATTGCATGATCAGTAGCTTTATCTTCCTAATCCTATTTTTCTTAGGCAAGCTTGGAAAGTACAGTCCTGAGTACATTCTGGGTGGGTGGTGGTAGCATGTGGCAAACAGCATTCCAGGTACAGAGGAGAAGTGGCCCAAAAAGTTCTACTGCTGATAATTTACCCACAAGATAATGACTATATAGATAATACAGAACTATGCACATATAGTGACTGGGTTGACAGCAGAGGAAAATGCAGTTAATGAATAATTTCTCAAGGCTTAGGGAAAGGTAGTTGGGATAAAAGGACAATTTTATGCCTTGGTTAGAGGTATTTTCATATTAAAGTTTGGCTGAATTCAGCTTCCTGATGTGAAATTCAAGATCTGAAATTAAAATATCCTATGAAATTAAAATACACTGTGAACTCTAAATAGTGTTTCATCTGTGCCAGACCTAACCTTTCCCTAAACAAAGAAATCAAAGGGGAAGGCTGTATGTTTGTTTTAACTAAAGGGTAATCAGAGTAATACATTATTAATTTCTTTAACTGTGCTTTTCTCTAGAAGGAAAATATATGAGGATAAGACATAAATTATGACTATAAAAGTAGAAACATATTTTTAAGATATTTACCTATAAGAAGACTCACTTGCCCTCAATGTCCTTAGATGCGACAAACAGGGTGGTTGGAAGAATTGTAGAAATGAATCTCTCCACATACTTAGAATGTGAGGTTCCCCAAATCATCACCCCTTTCCACAGTCCCACCCACTGACCAGGAAGTCTGCCTTTCATAATTTGTTCCCCCTCCCCCACTGCTGAGGGCTGGGCATCAGGGGAAAGACTGAACACTGTTACAGGATGAATGAGGTCACAGAAACCCCTAATTGAGGACAAGAAAGTTCAGTCACTGGGCCATCTTCCACAGAAGGGCCAGAATGATGCCCAAGGCCATCCTGCTGGGCCTTCAAAAATGGTGTGACAGTCCCAATCCTAAGCCAGTCCACTAAGGGTACTATAAAGAATAGCTTCACAGTCCCTGGGTAATGTTTACACAGAGTTTGGAATCTGAGAAAAAGGTACATTCCTTACTTGGTCTGTGGTAGACATTCATGTGGTTCATAGCAAGAGCTGCCATGCATCAGATGTTTCTACTACACACCCAGTCCTCTCCCACTTCATCCTCACAGCTACCTGAAAAAGGCGCTTTCACTCCCCTACCCTGCCCCACCTAACAGATGAGGAACTCAAAGGCAGAGAATTTACACTCCTGCCTAACTGATCAGCCACATCCCTGTTCTGAGTGCTCTGTGCACTTCTCTCATTTTGTCAACAATAAGACTATAAAGTCGTTGTGTTCCTTTCTGGACCTTACAGGTAAGAAAGAGAATAGAGCCTTAGAGGGTGAGTGGCTCAGCTCCTGAGAAGCAGAGGCCCAGGCCCACTTGTCCTCATTGAAGGGGTGAGAATTTTCCATAACCTGTAGCCTAACATCACATGCAAGTGACCCAGCAAGGTGGCTCCTGGGGAATGGCACACACAGCAGGCCACTCAATGGAATGTCCAGTAACTAAGATGTCACCCCAAGCAGAGGGGGAGGGGATTTAGACTTTCTCTTAGTTGAAGAGAAAAACCTATTGAATCACTCCTTTCCCCATAACGATGAAAGGCTTAAATGTCTTTGCTCTTAGTTCAGTTCTATTGTTCAGTGTCACGTAGCCCTAGACAGACACAATTTTAATTAAAAAAAATTTTTTTTTTTGCTTAATTTTCCCTAAGGGATTTTTTTTTTTGGAAAGTAAGTTTAGAGGCTGGCCTAGGAACTTCTCACAGCTCTGTGTACAAGTCACATTACAGAAAAGGAAAGCCTTAGACAGGCTATAAGCAGTCTGTGAAGGAACATACTCACCACCCTCCAGAGACACCCTCAGAATGGAAGCTGGGAAGTCTCCAAGGCTCCTTCAGACTTCCCAAAACACAAGAACAATGGCATAAAGATCCAGGACCAACTGGAATGATCGGTTTCTCCCTCACTGCACATTTCCCCTCCTACCTTCTCCTTTCAGTTACCCCCTTCCTTCTTCCCTCCCCCCACAGGCAGGAAGATCAGAAACCTCTCATAATCACCTGCTGAGCTTCTGCACCATCAAAACCCCAAGTAGGAGCCCTTGGGGGAGGCCACTGACCTATGGCCACCTGGCCTTTGCCCAGGAACCCTTCAGTAGGCTAATAGGATTGCCAAGCCCTGAGGAAGTGATGGTGGTTGAGGCTGGATGTAGTTAGCAGCTTTGTAATCCCTAAAGGAGGATCAGGGGTGGCTCAGTGGCTACACCTGATGCCACTAATGCCACTATCCTCCTCCTAAGCAGTGTTTTTTTGTTTGTATTTTATTTAAAAATTAATATTGACTAAGTGCTTATTATATACCAGGAGCTGTTCCAGGTGCTTGGCATGAATTAACTCAATTCTCATAACAAGGCTAGTAGGTAAAAACTGCAAATATCCCCATTTTACAGATGGAGAAACTGAGACATAACTAGCAGGGATTTAAAACCCAGGCAGTCTGACACCAGAGACTGAATCCTTAAAGCCTCTGTTGGGTGTCTGGTTCTACATTGAGCAAAAGCAACCCAGAAAAACAATGCCTCCAGAAAATAAGATCTTTATGTTACCATGGAAATGTCAGGTCAAATGAGACAAAATGTATTCTTCATTACTGTCCCGTTTGGCTCTCTGAGCAGCACCAGTGTGGTAGGCAAGAACAAGCACTTCATGAAAGGCATTAAAAGGGAACCAAGAAGAAAGTGATTGATCCATTTTCTAAAGAAGACTAATGTGATGTGAAAGCACCAGCAATGTTCAATGTCAGAAATACTGGGAAAATCTTTGGTTATAAGAATGCAAGGAACCAAAATCATATCTGATGGTCTCAAGGGTTTTGTTTTGTTTTTTAAATTTAATATTGTTGTTGTATTAACAAGGGTTGTGTTTTTGAAGTGAGCCCAGCTGATCTCCAGAAGGATGAAGTTGCATTCAGAACATTTGAGCTAATTACTGAGGATGTTCAAAGTAAAAGCTGCCTGATTAATTTGCAATAGCATGGATCTTATCCACGACAAAATGTGCTCCATGGTCAAAAAATGGCAGAACATGATTGAAGCTCACATTGATTTCAAGACTACTGATGGTTATTTGCTTCATCTACTCTGTGTTGGTTTTACTAAAAATGGACAGTCAGACTCCAAGGACCTCTTTACACTCAGACCAAGAGGTCTGTCAAATCTGGAAGATGATGGAAATCATGACCCAAGAGGTGCGGACAGATGACCTGGAAGAAGTGGCCAATAAACTGATTCCAGATAGCACTAAAAAAGGCTTGTCAATCTATTTGTTTCATGATGTCTTTGTTAGAAAACCCAAAATGCTGAAAAAGCCCAAGTTTGAACTGGAAAACTCATGGAGCTTCACAGTGTTCCAAGATAGCAGTTCTGGAAAAACTACTGGGGATAAGACAGATGCTAAAGTTGAATGAGCTGATGGGTAGGGGTCCCCAGTCCAAGACTCTATTTAAAATTCAGACATTTAATGGTGACAAAAAAAAAAAAATCCTATTTGGGATATATTTATTATTGGCCGTACCTCACCAAACATTGTGAAAATGACTGAACTCCATATTTTGAGAATAAAGAAATAGAGCTTCTCTCTTCTATCCATGCCCACTTCAACAGTTCTGTCTTTATTGTAACCATAGCTATAGATGGCAGTGGGCATCGCCAGGGGCTGAGACTTAACTGGTAGAGATACAGTGAGGGGAGGGTGATGTCAATTGGGTAATTACACAAGGGAATTTGAAGGTCCTACCAATCTCATAAGTGTGCAAATATACAGATGATCAGGCCTCATCCTTGGAAATTCTGAGTCAGTTGATCTGAGTGGGTGTCCAGGAATCTGCTTTGTAAAAAGCACCCAAGGTCGTTCTTGCCTTCGGACAAGTTGGGAATCACTGTGTAATGACCTGAAGTGTGGTGCTGTTGTATCACAATTGGCCTATTCTGAAATGCCACCTAGGGAGCCTGTGCTGCCCCACCAATGGTTTGGAGGAGAGGCCCCACACTCTGGGGAAATTCTGATGGTACCATGAGCTGCAGGGAGTCCTCAAAAGCACTGGAGCAGATAAACAGATAAAGCCAGGCTTTCCCTCACTCTTTAGTTATCCTCAGGAACCAGGAGTCTGGGGGATGGGGCCTGCCCTTGGGGGCCTTTACCTGAATTCCCTCTCCTATTGCTTGAGCATCTTCTACCTCGTAATGGTCCCAGATAACACGAGGCCCAGACCTGGCTCTGGCCCTGGCCCATTGGCAGGTGTGATAATCCCTTAGGATGGAGAGGTTCCCTGGGCGTTTGAGGTCGAGAATTCAAAAATACCCATGATGTGCTCCCTGACCCTGAGTAACTCCAATCTTGTCATTCAGCCAGAGATGGACACATGAATGGGTAACTCAAATCTAACATGGATAGGGTCTAAGGGAAGTATAAAGAGAAGGCCAGAGAAACACAGAGGAGTGAATGGTTACACCTATATGGAAGCAGAAGTGACATTTGAGAGCTGAGTCTCAAAGAATGAATGAATAGAAGCTAAACAGATGCAGAAGGAAAAGTCATTTCAGTCTTCTCTGTCTTATGTTTCTTCTTTTAGGGAAACACCCCCACTCCCCATCCCCACACACTTTACAGTAATCCTGATCAGTCTATGAGATGCAGGTGAAGCTAATGGTGCTTGCCTTTCTCCTGATGGGCATATGATGCATGACCAGGACCCCATCACAGTACACAATCCACACCCCACCCCACTTCCTGCCCTAAGGACCAGGAACAGGTTGAGCAGTCAGGCCAATCAGAGAACTGTATAGTAGTAACGCTTATGCTCTGGGAAAGCCACTCCCACTTCCTGCAGAAGGTTTGGTATAAAGATGACCACAGAGGGCTGTAAGCTGTTAAACAAAGACTACCTGGCCAAGACTGAAGAGGGTGGAGACAAGCTACAAGGTGAGGTGGAAGGACAGGAGGGTCTCACAGCAGTACACAGTTCCCAGATCCCCTGAACTTCCAAGTTATGTCAACCAATAAAGTCTCTCTCTCTTTTTTAAGCAAAAAGACCCCAATAAATGGGCAAACAGCATTCGCAAAAGGAGGAACCAGGGGAGGTCAGGGTGAGCCGGAGGTGGGTGAAAGGACCAGGGTAGAGCTGCAGTGTGTGAGTGAGCTGGGAAGGTGGGCTGGGTGGGTTTGGAAGGATTTGCACTCCTTGGGGACTGAGTTGTTAAGATTTTATGCATGAAAATGATGCTGGCAGATGTGTGTATGGAATGCAGATCTGGTGCCAGTGTGGACAAATGCCTGACTCAAAAGGGACTGGACCCTGGAGTTCAGTAGTTAAAATAGGCTGGTGGGCAGAAGACAAGGCCTCAAGCCTTAGAGAGTCTGCAAAGCAAGAGGTGGAGTTGAGAGATATCTAAGAGATAGGGTAGACAAAACTCAGTGTGCTACTGTGATTTGTAATGAGAAATGTATATTTGGCTTTCATACCCACATCTGGCATAGAGTTCCTGAAACCCTTAGAACTTCCTCTGTGATGAGCAAGAGAAAGGTGTCTTTGTTATGTTAATGGTGACTTTGGGAAAGCACCTAAGACAGGGGGGCTGGTTGCCAAGATTTCAGTCACACCCTTCCCCACCCCCATCCCTGGGAGGGGAGAGGGGCTGGAGGTTGAATTCAATCCTCAAAACCCATTTAATTAATGGATTTAATTAATCACTCCTATGTAATGATGCCCCCACAAAAATCCAAAAGGATGTGGTTCTGGGATCTTCCAGGGGTGAATACAACCCTTTTCACATATCTTGCCCTGTGCATCTCTTCCATCTGGCTGATCCTCATCTGTATCCTTTAATAATAAGCTGGTAACCCACTGAGTATCTGAGTTCTGTGAGCTGCTTTAGTAAATTAATCGAACCCATGAAGGCGATCATGGAAACCTCTGATATATAGCCAGTTGGACAACCTAGACTTGTGATTAATGTTTGAAGCTGGGGGCAGGGCAGTATTACAGGACTAAACCTTTAATCCATGGTGTGTATGAGGGCTCCAGGTAGATAGTGTCAGAACTGAGTTGAATTATAGGACATCCAGCTGGTATTGGAGAATTGCTTGGTGGTATAAGAAAAAATCCCCATGCATTGGAATTGGGTTCAAAATTATCCTCGGTAACTGGACATGATAGAGGCAGTCGAGGGGTTGGAAGAGCAGGGTTCTGTCTAACAGTTACGGGGCAGGATCTTCTTCAACCTCTTTAAATCTCTGCACCTCTCAGTTGGGGACAATAATAGTGTATACTTCATGGGGTTGTTTTGAAGCTTAAATGAGCTAATGTATGTATGTATTGACCCAAGAAGAAAGATTCATTTGATAAGGACTCTGAGAAGGAAATTATCTGCTGAGGTAGGTTCCCTATGGTCAACTGAGGGCCATATTTTATAAATAATGAGAGCCTAGCAGTCATTTACTGACAGGGGCTTCTCACATACTCTTTATACTGGGAGGAACCTCAGACTGAACTCTTGACTCCTTGGCCTCCCATACAATGCCCAGCTTTTTAAGCTAGTTGAGCCAACTATTATAAGGGAGTTCCTGGTTTCAGCTTTCTACCAATGGACTAAGACCTGCCCCATCCAATCAGAACTACTCCATAATGACCAGTCAGGGCAAATAATGCTGACCAATCAGGACTGTGCAATTTGGACAAATCAGAGGTGTACGAATTTAAATACCTCATTTACATAAAAGGGACCTAACTGGGCACGTTTGCCAGAAAAGAAAGCCTCCCCTTTGTCTTTGTGGAATGCGGAACACAATTTAGATTGTTACTGTGTCTCCTGGGCTGCAACTCTTTTTGCCTAAATAAATGCTCTAAAAAAATTTTTTTTGTATTATAACCTGCAATTAATTTTGGTTTACATAGGTAAAGCCCTTAACCAGTGCCTGGTAAAAAAAATAGCACTTGATAATTGATAGCTGTTGTGTGGAAGGGAAAGAAGAGGAATAATTAAGGATGACACTAAAATCTCTAGCTTAAGAATATGGAAAAATGCTGAGGACAGAAAGTCGAATAGAACGCAAATTTGGTGTTGGCATGTGGAGTCTGATGTGCCTGCTGAACCTGGGGGAGAGAGTGTTCAGCAAGCAGTGCACCTGCAGACCTGAGATTCAGTGGAACTGGCCAGTGATGGCCACTGAAGCAACGGCAGACAGAAGAGGGTTGAGGACAGATACTGACACGTAGGGGCTGCAATGAAGGAGGAGTCAGGGAGGAGTCATTAGGAGTCAGGAGAGGTGGAGAGGGAACTTCTTTAAGTGTGGATGAGCTGTTAGAGAACAGAGGGGGCTGTGGGAATCCTTATATTTTCAGTGGGGAAAATGAGCGGTAACTCAAGACCACCTGACTTGCTGATCTTGGGCCCCATCCACAGCGCTGTGTTCAAGGGATCCAGTGTGGCCCTTAGGTGGCTTGCTGTTTCTTACCTCCAGGCATTGATTAACCAAGTGTAGGACATGATCAGTGATGTTAAATATGTCTCTCCAGTTGAAGTTGGCCATCTCATCAGCCTGGCTCTCTTGAGGACCCTTACGGAGGAAGTTCAGCACAGTTTCAGTAGTAACATCTTCACCAAATTGCTTATTCAAAAAGCCTCTGACTGTTGGGTTTGCCAGGGTGTCCTTAGAAAGAAGCAACACAGTCACAGCAGTTAGAATATTCCATAGGATTTTTGGTCTTGTTCTTGGGCCATTTCCAATTTTTAATGAATAGGGATAGAGGCTCTAAGGTACATTAAAAACTAGGTGGGTTTTCTTCCATCATCGGTATACCTATCTATATTCCATTTTCCCCCAGGAAGCAGGTCTCTAAAATAGAGGGAGGATATGTATGTTGAGATGGGGAGAGGACAGAGGAAGTGTATGGGAAACATTCTTTTTCTTATGCATCTTTTTATTCTCTTTTAATTATCCTCGCTGTATTGAACTCTTGCCTCCTGGCTTTGCAAAGCTGGAAATTAGAACCATCTTTGCAGTTACAGAGGGGGTGGCTCCTTGAGGAGATCCTTCTTTGAATCTGAGGCCCTCAAGGGAATTCATAAAAGCAGAAACAAACATCAGGAAGTCACTGGTCTTATGGCAGTTCTTACATTTCACCAGAGTTGAAGAAATGTATTTCCCACCCAAAGTTAGTGACTCTACTTGGTGACAGCTTCTGAAACTAGTACCTTTGGGCCCTGCTCGTTCTGTGTTGATCTAATGCCAGGAGTGATTAGCCCTTTCCTGGAAAAAGGAAGCAAATGAAACTTCCTTGGCCCTCCCCCTGCCATCCGTACTCTGATCATGGTCATCTGGATGCTCTTGTCAAAGAAGTACCAGATCTGGGGCCTCACTTCTTCCCAGGCTTTGACCAACTTCCTAAAGCGCTCCAGCTCTTCAAAGGTCGAGTTGGCCTTTGGAGATAGACCAGATGGAGATAGACGAAAAACAGAGAGGAAAAAAAAAGTGAGAGAGAACCTTTTGGTTATAACATTCCCACTCATGTCAGAAACCCTCAATGTTTAGGAAGAGCTTTTCTAGGCTATGTCTTAATTTTCTCAGTCTACTGATATTTTCTAGAACAATCCACTACTTCCCAGCCTCCCAAATTGACAGAATCTAATGCTTTAGTATCTCAAAGGTACGCGTGTAACATTGATGATGTTATTATCTCAGAATCTAGCTAAAGCTAGATTTGGACTCCCAGTGAGGAAATGCTCTCCCTTCACCCTCCCTGTCTTTATTGCAGGTAGCCAGGATTCTGAGAATGGGAGCCCTCCTCTTGGGGGTATAATTCACTTGCTGGGATATTGTAGGTGGGTAGAGAGGGGAGAGCCAGGCAGGGATGCTAGCTAGCATAGAGCATTTTGGTGATGGGGGAGAAGCTGAAGAGTCTGCTAAACAAAAATCAAAGTCTCTCTCTCTCTCTCTCTCTCTCTCTCTCTCTCTCTCTCTCTCTCATATTTTCCTTTCTTCTCTTCTCTCTTCCTCTCTCTCCTTCTGGGTGGTCCAGGGTACAAGGGACAACACCAACTGGGACCTTACATTCTTCAGTATCCTGCGTGCTGCAGGGCAATCCGGAGTAAAGAGGATTTTTCCCATCAGCAGAGGCTTTGCTGCCCTCCAGGCTATTTTGGTTAGAGGGTTGGACTCCAGGCTCTGGATCATTGCATTACAAAAGGTCGCTGGAGGGAGAGAAGGGACAGATTGTATAGAAACTCCCCTTGCTCAGAGCTAAACATGGTCATTAGTGTGTTCAAATCACATGTCTTATTCAACTCCATGCTGGAGGATTTTACAAATAGCCTAAATTAACAGGCTGGACCCCACCCATAACAAGCTCATCATTAGTAAGTACCAATATGCCACAGTTCATCTCAATAAGGGCTTCATCAGAGAAACAAAGGACAGGGCTCTGTCCCTTCTGCTTTAGCAGAGGGAGGCCGAGAAGCCAGTTTGTGATTATTGCAAGGAGCAGGCCATTCACAGATGAAAGGGACAGAGAGGCCACCCGAGGCCTCCCTTTGGAATCTCAGCTTTAGCCTCAACGATTTTCCTTCAATTAGCTGCTTCACTTCTTGGTTGTGTGTGGCTATTTTAGGGCCCAATGACTTGGTACAAGCCCCACTGCCTCTTTAATGTTTAACTGGAGGGTCACTCAGTTGCATTTCTTCCCCACCCCACTCTTCTTTACCCATTAAGAACCAAAAAAAAAAAAAAAAATACTGAAAGGTGAGAAAGAGGATTTGGGATTTGCCAGAGACTTGCCATTGGGAACATAATTCAGTGCTACCCACACAGATTTTCAGTGCATTATGTTTGTAAAAACATCCCACAGCCGTGTTTACTTGCCAGAGCCCTTCTGACCTGAGCTTGGCGTGCAACCCTGGGCTGCCTCCTCATTTATCTTTCTTCTTTTCCTCTAGAATGTAACCCTAGTTCAATCAGATCAGTGGGAAGTGTCTTCTCTGTTCCCTTTCCAAGTGGGTCTCAGTTCTTTCCATGGCTCACATCCAGAACTCTATGCTCACCACCCCCTTCCTATAAGAAGAAATGCTATTTTGGGAGGAGAAACACTTTGCTCCAGGCACCTTGACAAGAGCAAGGAAGAGTCATCCCTGGGACTGGTTTCACCTGAAAGTGTCAAACCTTAAGCTTAACTGACACCAGAGCCTGATTTATGCACAGGACCCAAAAAACTTACTTGTTCTTTTGTCGTAAAAATAGATAGGATCTTTCCTCATGGAGTCAATCCCCAGGAAGGCCTTATAGTTGTTGTCTTCATACCAATTGAAAGAGAACACCTGAGAGCCTCCTCCCTCCGGGTAGCCACACAAGAGGTCGGACAGGACATCTGTCAGCTGAGTGAAGGTCTCTGGACCACCAGTTTGCATGAGGGACCTGGTCACCCACAGCAAGTCTTGAACACTTGGTCGATGGATAAACTTGGGCAAGTCAAAGGTTTCAGGTTATTTTAAGATAGTCAGAGTCATAATCTACTATGAAATTAAGTTTCAGAGTATAGGGGACACCTCCACATTTGTATTTAACTTCCACATTTAAAAGAAAAACATCCATATTCTCAGCATCATTAACTCTACTGCCATCCACTCAGGGCCTAAGGGGAGACTAAGGGGACAGAGGGAGGTGGAGGTGGGCAAAGGGAGGGGACAGAGGGATGGAAAGGGACTTTGCTTGGGGTGATGAACTCAGACACAGTGTGCAGATGATGTTTTGTTGAGTTGTATACTTGAAACCTGTATGGTTTTATGAATCAATGTCACCCCAATAAATTCAATTAAACAAGAAACTAAGATAAGCCTTAAAGAACACCAAATAATGAGACCCAATTCATTTTAATATCACTTCTCTTTTTCAGTCTCCTTTACTTGAATTCCTTGGGAATGTGACATTGGGGAAGTATAGAAAATACTTCCCTGTAAACTAATCCTTGGGCTTTGTTATTCCACCAAGATGGGAATATCGGGGGTGAAAAAAAAAGGGAAATGAAATGATGGAGGAATTGGTCTATCCTAGAAAAACAAGGTCCTAGTAAAAATTTCTTTGGACAAATAATAGTTTAGAATTTAGTTTCTTATAATTAGAAAATTATCTTCTTATTAGCTTAATTTTATCAAATGTGAATGCTTCCTTTTTTTAAAGATTTTTTTAGACTTTATTATCTTTAGAGAGAGGGGAAGGGAGAGAGGCAGAGAGGGAGAGAAACATCAATGTATGGTTGCCTTTCACCTGCCTCCAGCTGGCTGGAGACCTGGCTTGCAACCGATTATGTGCCCTGTTTGGGGAATGGCACCAGCGACCTTTGGGTTCACAGGCCAGCCCCTTATCCACTGTGCCACCAGCCAGGGCTCTGAATGCTTCCTTTTCTTGAAATATGTGGTTTGTGATTTCTTTGTGTGTGTGCATGTGTGTGTGTATGTGTTTTAAGATCCAAGCAAATATAGAACAGATGAAGTCTCCATACTTGGAAAACCACTTAAAATTCTGCACCCAACTAAGAAGAGGCTGGTGGTGTCCTCTCCATAAGGGCACCAGTTGCACTATCTGGCCTCACCCTTTGAAGGTAGGTCTGTAATGCTTAGAACTAAGTGCAGGGCTACCAGGGTGGTCAGGGTCTCAGTTCCCACAATGCCTTCTGACTCTGCTTTAAGGAAAAATACAAAATAAAAACAATGCTGCTTTTATTCTCCTAACACACGTTATTACTCATTTTCAAAGGCACTTGGGAATTAAAAAAAACCACTAGGATTCAATCAAGTGAGACTGAAAACAGTTCCTGTGCTGCAGTAAGTGATGTTTACCTGTCATTCTCTCTCTTTGTCCACATGCCAGCACTTGCCCTCTGAAACTACTGAGCGCCATGTAGAATCCACACATTGAGTCATGCCTATAATCACAGTCTAGGCTTCAATACTAAAGTCAGAATCTCAAATTGCTTCCACGACAGTACGTCCTAGGACAGTTTTGTAAGGGGTTATTATTATGTTGCTCATTTAATCCAAACACTCAGAGATGAAGAGGCTGTTCCAGGGTCAAATGGTCTAGTATCAGTTAATATAAAAGGGGCCATCTGCTTCATTCCACCTATCTAGACAGGCAAGAGTCCTTCTGGAACTCCCACACAGAATTAAGAGTATTGCCAGGCTTTGGGGATTTTGTTTTTTTAAATTCTCAACCAATTTTAACCCTATTATACTGATATGAATTTTTTAAATGCTTATAAGCAAAGAATGTGAAGCAGAGGCTCCCAGCACAGCAGGTGGCCATCAGTACAATGGGTCCTTCTCTCACTTCCTCTGCGCAGCTCTCCACCCTAGCTTTCTCTGCTCATACTCTCCCTAGGCTGAGTTTAGCTATAGGAAAGCAGATTCCAGCCATGCAATTTTCCAGCTTGGCTAAGCCCAAATCAGCTGAAAGTACTGGGGGTAGGGGGCACAGTTTGGGGAAAATGGTTTCATCTTTTGCCTCCCTTGTAATAGTCATCATACTTGAAAGTAATTGTTCACATCTCCCTCCCCCATTGGACTGTACATTTCACAAGGGCAGTGACCATGTCTGTTCATCATTGTGCGCCCACCTCTTCTCATCTATTGAGAGGAAGATCAATTTCATATGAGCAAAGGCATGTGAAACCAGATATGAATTCAAATGTGCATATCTTTCACAAAACAACACAAAAAAATCAACAACTTTTACTGTGATGAAATGAGTCAATATATGTAAGATACTTAGTCCTTCAAGGACTCTATAAACATGTGCTACTTCTACTGTGGTATAGGCTGGTGTGGAATTTAACAGCATAACAGAATAATGGACCACTTAGTCCAGAAAACACTTAAGATTCCATCTTGAGTCCATTGATATTTTGTGCCACACCAGACAGGGTCTCACTGCTTCCTAGGTGTGAAACCAGGAGATGGGTCCCTTTCTTTTGCCTTCAACTCAGGAGTACAGATAAATTAAGGTATAATATGTGCTTTGAAACTGAGAGATGGGAAGATCAAATATATTTCTTCATGAACAGGTTTGAGGTACAATTAAATTGTTTGACATAATAAGTGTAGTAAATTGGTGGGAAGATAGTTAAGTTATAATAAACTGTCATCAGGCCACTTACCTCTTGAATTCTTGGTGACATATCAGATAATATTCTTCCCCACGATCTCAGATCAATACCTTGAGAACTGCTATCTAGCAGTGTAGGAAGCTGTAATTGATAAGAAAAAAAATTTTTTTTAAACCTATATGTAGTTGTACATATACACATAGGCACTATCTGATTTCCCATATGCTTGAAAAATATTTCCTTCTACCTTGTTATTTTTTAAGGCAGGAATGTTGTAGGGGGTGATGATTTTTTTTGAAAAGATTTTATTTATTCATTTTTAGAGAGAAGGGAAGGAAAGGAGAAAGAGAGGGAAAGAAACATTGATGTAAGAGAAACATGGATTGGTTGCCTCTCACATGCCCCCAACCGGGGACCCAGCTAACAACCTAGGCATGCTCCCTGACCAGGAATTGAACCTTGAACCAGCAACCTTTTGCTTTGTGGGACAATGCCCAACCAACTGAGCCACATCAGCTAGGGCATTTCCTCCCTGCTTTCTGATCACAGGACCTCTTCTGCAGGACTGCTTTCAGAAATAAACTTCTTTTAACTAATTAAGAAAATCAAAGTCTTATTCCAAGTCACCCTGCTGAGCTAGTCAGTCACAAATAGTTTCATGGTGACATGAAATACGCCAAATGATTCGGATTACTGGTTTAGTGACACCAAACAAGACTGCGGAGGGAAGGAAAAGGAGGTGGAAAGGAAAGTTGCCTACAATGGCACCCCTTGGGCTTTGTGTGCGTTCTCAGGCTTCCTTGTCATTGTTGGTCATTGTCTGACTCTTTGCTCTCTTTGTGTCCATTAAGGCAGGTTTGTGGCTTCCTCTGCTCAACTCCACTGTCTTATGGAAACGATTCAGCCAGTTACATCATCTTTCTTTCTAGCTGCTGGTGGCAGCTTTAAAGAGAAATAAGTTTTCTTACAACTCTGCAGTGACAGCAGAGTGCTGGTACTCCAGATCCATGGGACAACACAGAGTGTTCATGCCTTTTCCACAGTGGTGGAGAACACGGGAGTCCACTCGCTGGTTCTAAGTCCCAGAGCCCGTGGGGAACACCTTCTTTTTTGGAAACCAAGTTCAAATTCTAAGTGAATGACTTGATTCTTCATAGTTTCAAAACTGCTTGGATCACTGATCCTATGTCTTTCAGGACCGAATTCAAAGTTTTAAAACAGTGTTTTCAAGTGTGCATTTTGACTAGGCCTGGAGGGGATCCGCATTTTAACAAGCTTGACATGTAATTCTGATTCAAATACTTGTGACCACAAGCCACAACCGCAGCTTTTTATTTGCCCGTGCGGTTCCCTTAAATGACGGGTGTAGGAATCCCGTGGCGGCAAAGCAGAGAAGCAGGTGAAGTTAGGCTTGGACCAGCCTTGCCTCTCATTTCTAGCAACATGTCCTGCTCCCCTTCCCTCCTGCTATACGGGCAAGGGTGCAGTCATTGAGACTGGCAAATCCCAAGATCTGCAGTGTGAGTTGGTAGGCTGAATACCCAGGAAGAGCTGATGTTTCAGTTTGAGAAACAGAAAGGCAGAAAAGAAGTCAATGTCCCTGTTTAAAGGCAGCTAAGCAGGAAGCATTCTCTCTTTCTTGCAGGAGTGTCAGCCCTTTAGTTGTGTTCAGGCCTTCAACTTCCTGGATGAGGCCCATTCAAATCAGGGAGAGCAATCTGCTTTGCTCATATTGCTTTAAGTGCTAATATCCATCAAAAGCACCCATAAGGAAACACCTAGGATGACATTTGATCAAAGATCTATAGAGCCTCCTAAATGACCCACCAAAGGACTCTGTTTCAGAGTTACTAATAGCCAATTGCACGTTCTAAATGACATATTTACACATTTTGACAAATATATTCTTCGTAATGAGCAAAGCAACATCCTCCCTTTCTGAGGTTTACTTTCAAGATCCTCACTGAGGTATCTTCAGCCTCCCCTTCATTATCATCATGTATATGTGCTCAGGATTCCCCCGGATGAAAGAACTTCCTTCCTCTGATCTCTCTCATCCCTCTGTACCTATAGTCTAACTTCCCTCCCCACCCAGTATTTCCACGCTTCTGAGAGCAGGCTACACACATTCAGGGACTTCACTTTTCCACCAACACTTCCCTACCTTCCACTTCACCATGCTATTAAGAAGCTTTAACTACAACTCTCAGTTTTTCCCTAGACACTTAGGGCTTTTATCTTTTCAGACCTTGCTGCTTTTCTTAACACTTTTTAAAAATTAATTAATAACTAATTTTTAAAGATTTTATTATTTTTAGAAAGAGGGGAAGAGAGAGAGGCAGAGAGGGAGACAGATATCAATGTATGGTTGCTTTTCACCTGCCTCCAGCCACAGACCTGACTGGAGACCTGGTTTGCAACCTTGTTATATGCCCTGGCTGGGGAATCGAATCTGCGACCCTTGGGTTTGCAGGCCGGCACCTTTTCCATTGTGCTACCAGCCAGGGCTCTTAACACTTTTGATCATGTCTTTTCCTTCCTTGTCATCTGTGTCATTGCTCTCATTTGACTTGCTCTGTTCCTTCCCTGTCTTTCCCACGAGCTCCTCTGCCTCCACCTTCCCCTTCAGTGCTAAGGTTCCCAAGTGTCTCCATACCATCCTTCTCTCACTCTGCACACTCTCCCTGGGTAGTCCCATTCCCTTCATCATTTAACCTGCTACCTTTTTGTTGATGACTTCCAAATCGGCATCTCCAACCCATGTCTCCAGACATCCAACTGTCTGCTGGACATTTGCCCAGATCCAACTTGTCCTAAACTGATCATGTCATCTTCTCTCAAATCAAATTCTGTTTCTGCTCACTGTTTCACAGTTGGTGGAACCACCTGCCCAGCCACCGAAGCTAGGAGCCTGAAAGTCATCACTGATTTTCCCTATCTGATTCCACTGTCAAAATCCCTAGCCTGGAGATCTAGAAACTGATGGTGTGGCTGAGTGTGGACAGAATGGGCCCTCTGGAGTCCAAAGAGGCTGTCCATGAAGATAACCAGGTCCTGGATGAGGAAAAGACACCTAAAAGAGGATAGGAGCCCAGAGGCATAGAAAAGAAGCAGCTGTCACATTCAGATCTCCAAAGAGATTGGGCATCAATCAATGGTGACCTGCTCTCTCACTTTTAATTACTTGCCCTTCCCTGTGAGTTTCTTGTCTGTTTTTCTCACTTTAGAGTGGGCTGGAGATGATTTGAAGCTGTGTTTTGCCTAAGGGGGCATCTGCTCTCCACTTCTTCTCTTTTATCTCCATTGGCTCTAGGCACATTAGTCTTTAAACCCCATCCCACTTCAAATTCAACTCACTGAAAAGCATCTGTTCTCTAGCCATACCTACATGTTGGAGATTTATCTAGATCTATATATACAATTTAAGGCTCCTTATTTTGTTTTTGAAATTCATTGGCCTTAAGAAATTCATTTAATAAATAATCTGGTACGATTTCTTAGCAATCATAGCAAATACCTATGACTGTAAAGGAGGAAAACCTGAACTATAAACTAATTTCAGAGTTTCCAATTTTACAAACACTAAATTTAACAATAAAGTTTAATAGGATTATCATCTTTAAACATTAAATTTGTTGATTTCAATTTTAAATTAAAAAAAAATTTTTAGAGCCACACACACACCTATGTATATATAGCCCATCCCGAAAGTATCAGCCATGCAAATTGTTTTAATTATATTGACATTGGTTTGATATTTTTGGGATTGACTATACATATATATTTAAGTCTCAAAGATTTTTGTAGGCCTCTGCAAAGCTTGAAGCTCTATCACTTTAGGGGCTAATAGATTAAATGCCAAACCACCCCATGCCACCCGCTCTCACGCTGCCCTTAGTAGCCCGGGTCAACTCATCCGAAGCTACCTCACCTTTTCCAGAAAGTCTTCCTTCTCTCATTACTATGCTTTTCCTGCTTTCCTTCCCTCTGGGTCAGATGACTCTCCTAGCTGTTCCTAGAATTCTCAGTGCATTTATCACATTTATATGGGTTTACAATTATTTAAATGTATCTGTTGACTACACTATAAACTCCTTTTCCATAGGAATAGGCTTTATTTTGTCTTTATAGCCTCAGAGGATGCTATGTAGTACGTGCTTAATAAATATGCATTGTATTAATTAATGAGTAAGTTAACTATAATCTAGTGACAGACAGAGTCTACTGAGATTTTAGGATCCATGAAGTATGTCTCTACAGGTATGATGGTGATTTATAGGAAGGGAATGAGGTTAATTCCAATTGGGGACGGGAGAGATGCCACTTGAGCTGATGTTACAAAGACCAGTTGACAATAGTGAAGGGGAGGGCCAGGAATTCCTGGTTGAGGGAGGAATGTGAGGAGTCAGCAAGATAGAGTGACTATAGAGATAATCAGATAAGAAAGAAAAAGATCCGGAATTTGGTATTTAGAGAAGAGGGAAACAGAGAAACAATAGTGTGAGATGCATTTTTATGTCCTGTTAACTATCTTGTTTGATCTTGTTAATGATTGAATAATATTCATCATTTAATTATTTACTGAGCCCCGGCCTGGTACCATAGCTGCAATTTCTTTGCTATCTTTTTCCAGAGGATATGGTAAATAACATGAGTCTTGAATTCATCCCTTTGTTTTAGACACAATTTATGTCTCATACCAGTGCCTATACTACCCCTGGCAGTCCTTCATATAAACCTGGTCTCCAGTTGTCTGAATGATGTTGATATAAACTATAAAATAACTTTCCCAGGACATTCCTTTTCCTTTGCTTCCCCTATTATCTATTCAAATTCTCATGGATTGTTCCTGCCAGAAGAACTGGAAGATAATCTAAGTTTATTTGAGTGGAAATGTGAAAACATTTCTAGAAAAAAGGTCATAGACTAAATGACATCTGTCTCTCTCTCTGTCTGTCTCTGTCTCTGTCTCTCTCTCTCACACACACACATACAGAGGCACATTCCCCCACTGCTTCCTATGCCAAACAGGTGCTCTTAATTTCCAAAATAACAAATAACACTTGTGCAGCACAACAGGGCTGAGTGCCACCAACTGAAGTTCAAGGTCTGGTTAGACCTCCTAAGAGAGCTAGATACATGAATAGGGCTTTGGAAAAGTTATGTCTATATCATCCACCATCAGCTGTGGTTGGTCTGAGGGGTCCTTGGGCCTTGATCATATACTTAAGAAATAGATGCAAGAAAATTCTGATTATTTCAGGTGTCTCTTTGGGTTTTCAAGGGACAAGAAACATGCTGTCCTTTTGGAATGTAACATTTTTTTCTGAAGGCAGGATAAAGCATATCAACTGCTAAAAATCTTCTTTGGGCAATATTTGCTGATGGTTTGGACACAGTGGGTTAATTAAACAGATGCCATGTTGCCAGCGTACAAATGGAATGTTTTTATGAGTTGAGTTTTTTGTTTTACTTTCTCTGATTCAAAGAAGATCCTCTGAAAAACAGCATTGATTTCTAAGTTTAGGATTTACCTCACATAAGGGTAAATAGGTTAAAAGTGTCTTTGCAGGGATGACATGGCTTGTGGGAGCCAATGGAAGGTCCTGGAATGAAAGGTGAGCTGATGTCTTGAAAACACCCAGATGGAGGTAAAAAGCAGATGAAGTAGTGGATAGATGGTGAATGTGTTCAGTGCTAGGCTGCTGCTACAGGAAATCCAGATTTATCCAGGAGGGAAGTTGTTGCTAGGCAACTAGGAACCTGTAGATCTAAAGCATGTTTGTGGCAATCTGTCAGTTGGTAAGCATCAAATGAAAAGAGAAGAAGCTGCTTCAGTAGTGAGGGGGTAACCAGAGGGGATACCCTGAGTACCAGGAAATGCGTCATGAGTGGAGAATTCAGGTTAAATTACTCAGAGGTGGGGGGTGAAGTGGAAATGCCAAACTGTCTCTAAAGGGAGAGGTCACAGAGACAGGCTGTCTCCCAGAGTGTCTGGTGAGAGGGTGGGCTCTGGGGTATGTGAACAGACAAGTTATGGGACTCTCTTTGGCTCAACAGAAACTAGGTCTTTTTCTCTCCATTGTGACTTCAGTCCCGGTATTTGTGGTTGATAAAAGCAAAACTGAGTTTGGAATCTAGGGGCAGTCAAAAGGTCACTCCATGAGACAGATTTCTTGCTAGTCTGAGGCATCTGAGGAAGGAGAATGGTGTATGAGGAGGACATTGATGGGAATGAAACAGTGGGAATAATGAGACCCTCTGCAAAGTGGCTGTGTTTTTGCTTTGGTAAGAGCAAAAATGCCTTTTGCTTCAAAGAGCTTTTTTCTCTCTTCTCTGATGTGAATGTCACTATCATCCCATGCAATATGTAATATAGGTCTTGTTATATCAATCTAACAAATGGGGTGACTGAAGTCTATTTAAATGACAGCAAATTAGAGGCCAACCCAGAGCCAGGAGCCAGTCTCCTGGCCAGGAGACCTTCATGTGCTCCGCTGTGCTGCCCTCTTTTTGGCCCTCTCACCATTGGGTCCATGCCCAGAGGAGAGGCTAACTACCTCATATAGAATCTGTGCCTATACTGAGACCCTTTAGAAAAGGACGTATATTAATGGTAGGCAAGAAGAATAATTTAATGCCGAAGCTCTTAACCTAGTGCCTGGCTTCGGAAGTTCCGTTAAGTCCCAATGTGTTGTGTGTCTGCATGTACCTACGCCTGTATTTCTCTAGAAAAAGGGTTTAGAGCTATTGCCATATTTTCAAAGGCAGTCTTAATTTTTTTTAGAAGAACTACTGTTCTGACGAGATAAGAAACATGAGGACAAAATCCTTCTCCAAACCAGTTTACCCTAGAGAGATCCTGATGCCTTCCAACACATTGGTGCTCAATCTGTACGTTCTGACTAAAGCCCAGGACCCCAGGACCCATCCTCCTAAGAGCAGCCTTCTCAGGGGTCTGCTTGTGTCCTAAATGACTTTAGTTTCGACCTTTAATACTTTTTTCCTTTTAAATTCATAAAAACAACATCTAATCTATCATGAAAATAAGCCCTGGCCCACTATATACCTGGAGCCTAAATGAAATCAGGTCAGGCCAACGACCATTCAGCCTGAATGCCTAATGTACATTTAATTTACATTGATGTTCCTCTCTCCTATTGTCTTTTTAGTTTGTCTTTATTGAACTCTGTTGGTTCAGGGGAGATGTTGGCTGTAATAGACCCAGTTTTGTAGATGTAGGCAGAAACAAAGACTAATGCTATCAATCAAATATATTTGCTGTGGTTTAATACTTTTCAAAGAACCATACACTTTTTTTTTCTGATTTTGCTTTGTTTTTGCCCACTAACAGCCATGCTGCCCACCCCATAGCCCCCTGCTGGCACTGGGCATCACTCCTCTCTCTTCTTCCTCCCAAATCCTTACACAGAAGTGGGAGAAAGCTGACAGTGCAAAGAATGAGAAATCAGGAAAGAGAGGAAGCCATGAAGTTAAGTCATTAATGGGACCTCATTGTAAAATACTAAAGATGTGGGCCTTTTCCAGAGAATTTTGACGTAGCAATACCACCCGAAAACTGAAAGGCATAGTTAAAATTTAGCAAGCCCCAACGAATGATCACAGAGAGCCGAAATTATGGCCAGCTCACACGGGGCAGCAGGCAATCCGCCCACATTTATTCCCCATGATTCAGGAATTTAGGGAGCAGAGCCAAGAACAAAGCAGGACATTGAAAGGAGCGAGGAGTCTGGACCCCCAAGAGTGGGTCCTTTCTTCCCTGGAACGTAATGTTCAACCATTCAGTAGTCAAAGAGACATGGATAAAATGAAGTCGGAAAAATTAAAACTGTGACAGAGTAATAGCTGAGGGCACGGAACGAAAGCTAAATCATGCCACATTGGAAGTGCCGGCAGAGGGGAAAACCATGGGCCAGAATGCTGGGGAGGCCCGGTTTCCTCTATCAACATCCATGAAAGGGGGAAGGGAGGGAAACCATTTCCCAGCAGTGTGGCAGGTCTTGGCACCCGCTTCAGTTCCCCTGCCGAACTCCCACAAATAAACATCAGAGCAGAAGGGACAGATTTGCTTCTCAGCAAGATTTCAAAGCTGTGCACCAGAGTCAGAGAGAAAACAGGAAGGATCTAGAGGGAGGAGAAGGAGGAGGAGGAGGGGCATGCTTACCTCAGGCCAAATCAGATGGGAAACATCCCAACCGCTCACCCGAAACTGACACATCATTTTTTATGAGGTGTGAAACTTTTCAGGTAGTGTTGGCAGTCACGACACTGTGGGCCCAGGTCTGAACTGCTGGGTTTCAAGCTGGGGGTGGTAGGCCCGAAAGAACACAGGTGAAAGCAAGCTCTTTAAAGCCCTAAACTGAGTTGAAACCAAGAGGGGATAAATCTTCCTGGAGAAAATCCCTCCACCTGGCTCCTTATTTCTTTCCCAGCCCAGCTGAGTCTCTGGGCATCCAAAGTATGCTCAAGTGTCTCAAGGGTGCGTAGGTGTCTGTATGGGGATGGGGGGATGGGGTAAGGCCTTGGTTCTGCATTTGGATTATTTGAAGACGAAAACACTCACCTCTGACTCCAAGGGGATGAGGAAAAACACAGCTGGCCCCAGTTGGTGCTCACCCCCAAAGCCCCTCTCCAATTCTCCCAGCCTCCCAGCTTTCAGGGGCTAGAGGTTGTGCTCCACCCCTAACCCCCAACCCCCTAGTCCACACTCACCCAGCTCCTCACACAACAAGGGCAGTGGTGTACTGTGATTGTCCCTCTTTCTTTGTTAATGAGTACTGACTTGGCATTCAATAAAACCTTATTTATACAATGGCGTCCATGCATATGAGAAACAGCCCTGGAGAAGAGCCGGCCCAGCATTCCCCACACTGGAGCTCAGCATGGCTGCAAGCCAACCAGCTGCAACAACAGCCTCGGCCCGGAGAGGCCCCCGCCCGGCCTCAGGGTGGCCCCCGCCTCTCCGATGCCCGGCTCAGAGGGTCCGGGCCCGGCTTCAGCTTCTCCATGCCCCCTCAGGGTTGTTTTTCTAAAAACGTTGTTAAGATGGGTACAGGAGCAATCGAAGCAAAATTTCATTTTAATGTCTGTAATTTCTTTTAGCTCTTATTAGAAATTTTTGTTTAACGCTTAGCCACTCTGTCCATTTGCCAAATGAAAAAGCACATTTGACGTGCACCAGACAATATTTGTCCTCTTTGCTTGGGTCCCATGTGTCCTGTCTTGGTCCAGTCTTTTCCCCTGGAGGGGAGCAGAGCAAGAAGATGGCCTGTAGGAGGGGTCCTCCAGGCTGCCCCCCTCCCCTCTGCCTTCAAAGAGAGACGCAAGACCCTTTTCTAGTGACCAGAGTATTGGTGCCCAGGGAACCTCGACAGCTCCTAGCTGTCATAATAAGGGATTATCACTGCCTTACTCTTCGGGCTGATTCCGAAAACAAGCCAAGAAGCATGTCTGAAATTAGCTTCCTTTGTAACTTTGGACAGAGAAGTTTAAACCACATGGCTTTTTATCTTCCATGCAGTGTGGGGAGCTAGGAAACATGTTTTAGGGCCCTGGGCTCTCAGGGGTGGTAGCTTCCACGGGTCCTGATCTCTCTTACCCCTCTGAAGGTCCACCCTGAGGAGCTGGGAACATTGTAATGTTCTAACAGAAAAAGCCACCCTGTGAAAGGGATAAAAAGTGTGAACTCTGCCAGAAACTGTGTGGTTTTGTTTTATTATTTTGTTTCATCTTTAAAAGCCTTCATCTTGCTTTTTAAGAAAATCTGAGAGTGGGTTTTTCGGGACTTGAGAGAGAGCAACCATTAAAAGGCAAAACATGCAAATTTCTCAACCAAGTTCTCAGTGACTGACACTCCTCACGACACAGTTTCAGACATTAAAATGTAAGCACAAGAGGAAAAAAACCCCAATGCTAGAAGCATTGTATATGTATGGTCCTTTCTCTGAAGGATTCTCATTTTGAATGTTTCTAAAAGCATGGCCTACAGGGAGCTCCTAAGGGAATAGGACAGATTCTGACCTCAGCCCAGGTCTCCTGAATCAGTCTCCTGGGGTGGGGATTTGGAATTTGCATATTTTACCAGCTTCCCTGATGATGTTCATGCACTGCGGAAGTATGAGAACTGCTGCTTTACATATGCAATTCCCTCTTATCTGATCCTTTCAGCAAAAGAGGAGATATTATCAGATCCTAAGAAGTGTGTCTAGGGTGCAATTCTGGAATACAGGGTTGAGCTAGGTCAGAACTTTCCAAATGTTTGAGACTCTAAAATTTTCTGTTCCTTTCTTTTTTTTTCCCACCCAGAAACAGTAACCTTTATGGTCAAGAGCAGACCCAGAGCAGGGAAAGTATTTATTGCAATGAATTATATGTTTTGCGTATATTTTTTCACTTATATTTTCCTAATACTTTATAATGTATTATATTTGCCTGAGTGAGAGATGAGTGATGGGGCCAGAATAAGTCAACTATCTTGCCCATGATCACCTGGCTGAGAAATGGTAGGCCAGAGAGTCAAACCAGGCCTCCTCCTTTCCATGCTGCTAAAGGTGGTGGAGGGGATTTATCCCACTCTTGGGGGTGGACTCAGAGCTGCCACAACCACATACTTACTGGTGACTCCCAGGAGCCTGGGCCAGTGCTCTAGAAATGCTACCAGTTGATATTCCTAGCCGTTGGAGCCTGGAACTTCCTCAAGGACTGTCTTGAGTGCCAGGCTCATGCCCTTCCTGACTGTCAACTTGTGGGTCTCCAATGGCCTGTGACCAGGCCCTGCTGCCCCAGGAATTACCTTTCAAGGAGCGAGAAGCTAAATGCCTCCCTTACCACATGGAAGAGTCTGAAGAAGTCCACATTGGCATAGAATGTGTCTTCCATCCACTGTAGGGTGCCCTGAGAGAGGGAGCACATGGCTTCACGTATGGTCCGCGCCCCTCGGCGCTGGCTGAAGATTATGAAACGCTCCAGGAGGGCCTCACTGCAGGCGATGTCCTTCAGCGTCAGGTCTGGGACTCCATGCGCAAACTACAGGGAGGAGAAGCAACACTGGAAGGCTGCCTGTGGTAGGAGAACATTATCCCCAGAGATGTCCCTGTCCTCACCCACAGAAGCAGTGGCAATGTTATTTTGCGTGGCAAGAAGCATTAAGATTGCAGATGAAACTAAGGTAGCGTATCAGCTGACTTTATTTTTGGATTACCTGGGTGGACCCAATGTAATCACAAGGGTCTTTGAAATGTGGAATGGGGAAGCAAAAGAAACAATGCAAGAGGAAGGTGATGTCAGCAAGATATGATGGGTCACTGCTGGCCTTGGAGATAAAAGGAGGCCACCAACCAAGGAATGTGGACTGGAAACTGGGAAATGGGTTTCCCTCTAGACAACCCCCAGAAAGGAGTGCATCCTTGCTAACACCTTGACTTTCACACTTCTGGCCTCCAGAACCATAAGATTGTTTTAAGCCATTAAGTTTATGGTAATTTCTTACAGTGGCAACAGGAAATCAATATATTCCCAAGCCTCATTCTATCAGTGAGCCAGTTGGAATTTGAGGTGCCTCAGTACCTCCTTCATGGAGCTCAGGTCGGGAGCAGCTGGAATGCACTCGGAGTGATGGATGGCAAATGGGCAACCTGCTCTCTCTTTTCTCACCAGATTTAGCAAATAAAAATACCGATGCCCAATAAGTTTTCAATTTCTGATAAATAATAACTTTTAGAACAGTATGTCCCAAATCAAGTCCAAATGGGCCATACTTATGCTAAAAAATTATTTGTTGCTTATTTGAAATTCAAATGAAAACTATACATCTTGTGTTTGATCTGACAACCCTAACCCCTGGGTAGGTCACATCCTGCAGCTCCTGTGGAACTCACTGGCAGTGATGATTGAAGCACAATTCCCACGATTGCCTCAGTTCTGGCCAGGACACTCAGCCATCCAGCACAGAAATTGGTCTGCTTGAGGCCTGGGCTCCCAGCAGAGGATAAGACCGTGAGTACTCTAAGCAGGTTCATGAGCTCCCAAGGCCTCTGCAGTCTCCCCATGGCTCCCAGCTCATCACACAGCCCTCCAGGCTAGGGAGCAGAGCAGGTCCAGGTTCTGTTTCCCTTGAATGGAGAGTGTCCAGAGCATAGCTGGAGGCCTGATCCCTAAACGAGTCACTGGGCACAGGTGATGCTGGGTTGTTGAGGACCCTGTCAATCTCAGGGAACTGTCAGTGGGTCTGTCTGTATTCCAGCAGGGCCTTCCTGTTTTGCCTGCACTTTACTTCTTAGTCCTAGGGAAAATCCCTCCCCCAACCTTAATCCCAGAGTATAAGACATTTGAGGTCATGAGCGAACCCCTGAGCTCATTTTGTCCAAATCTCTAATATTCCAGGGGACAAAAGTGAAGGAGAAGAGGTTGGGGGACTTGAGGAGGTTACACAGAAGGCTGGTGGGAAAGCTGGGACAACACCAAAGTCCCTGCTCACTCTGCTACTCAGTCACTTGTCCATTCAGAGCTCATTCTCTGAGTTCACATTCTGCAGATTAGCCTAGCTGCTGGTGACCCAGAGAAAGCAAGGTGAGCCCTGGCTCAGTGGCTCAGTTGGTTAGTGTTGTCCCCATATGCCAAAGTTGTGGGTTTGATCCCTAGTCATGGCAGATATGAAAAACAACCAATGACTGTGTAAAAAAAGAACAACAAATCAATAATTTTTCTTTTTCTTTGCCTACCTCTCTCTCCGAAATCAATAAATTAAAAATTTTAAAAAAGGAAAGAAAAAGTGAACAAGATGAATTTTCTGCTTTCTCAGGAGCTCACTGGCTACCTGGAAACACAGGCATTTATATAGTAATAAGCACTAGATTGAATGTAGTAAAGCCAGAGTACAGAAGAGGGTGCATTAAAAATAGTTAGAAAAATAGCTAGCATTTATTGAGTGTTTACTGTGTGCCAGGCACTGTTCTAAGTGTTTTATATAGATTAAGTCTCTTAACCTCCACAATAATCCCATACGGTAGGTACTTGTATTATCTCCACTTTACAAGTGAGGAAACAGAGGCACAGAGTCATTGATTAACTCGCTGGAGGTCACACGATTAATGGTGTGGCCTTGCTGGGATTTGCACCTTCAACTTGTGCTTAACCATGACCTGTTAGCTCTTTGTGAGTAGAAATGAGAGAGGGGGCAGGACAAAGAGGCAACATTTGGGCTAGGCCTTGAAGCAAGTTTAGGAGTTTACACGGCTGGGGGTGGGGTGAAGGACAGCCAGGGGACTGTACCACTTTCATTTTCTAATACCCCCTAGATGGGGACAGAGAGGGTGATGTGATTTCTTTCTGAGCTATGCTCAGACACCAGGCAGAAAGGACCAGGAGGGGAAACCAGTCCTGATGGTAAAGAACAGAATTCCATGCTTGATGAGGACCATCAATTAGAGAGTTGTAAACCACATGTGGCTATTTAAATTTTACATAATTAAAAGTAGCCCTGACTGGTGTGACTCTGTGGGTTGACCATCATTCAGCAAACTGAACGGTCACCAGTTTGATTCCTGGTCAGGACACATGCCTGGGATACAGGCCAGGCCCCCAGTTGGGCATGGGTGAGAGACAACAGATCAATGTTTCTCCTCCTTTCTCCCTCCCTTTCCCTTTCTCTAAAAGTAAATCAATAAAATCTTTAAAATTAAATAACATATAAAGTTCAGTCCCTCAGCCACACTAGCTCTATTTCAGATGCCCATCTGCCACATGTGGCCAGGGGCTACTGTCCTGAACAGCACAGAGAGCGTTGCCATTGTGGAGGATGGTGCTGTTGAGGAGCCACTGAGCTGGACGGACACCGAGACTGAGACAGAGGCGAGGAGGCGGGGCACACAAGGCAACCAGGCTAAGAAGCAGGGTGGGCAGGGGGCCCAGAGGGAGCTGGGTCCCAGGAGCGGCCTCTGCCAGTGCATGAGTTCTGAGCTCCCTCTCAGGCTCTGGGGTTTGCTGGTCAGGGAAGCATCGGCTAACGGGAACAGCAACACTAAACAAAGTCACACCCTGGGGACCCTTCTTCTCCTCACATGAGAGGCCTCAGCCCTGATGGCAGCAGCATAGCAACTAGAGATCCAAGTGCCACGTCACTGAGGCACCGGAAATATATTTCCCTTCAATTCCTGCCTTTATCTCCACCACCCTTTTATTACCAACTGGAAGTCATCACAGGCATTTCCAGGACTTGAGTTTTATGAGCTGAAAGGAAAGCAGGGGGGAAAATGACCAGTCAATGCTGCTGCCACCACCCCTTCGGGTAAGGAGGAGGGACGCAGAGTAGGGCAGCCAGGCCTGACTCCCCGGGAGCCCACAGACCCAGGGTGCTGGGCCAGGAGCCATAGGTCCCAAACTAAAGCAGGGGTTCTCACCCCTAAGCCTGTCAGAATCACCTGGAGGGCTGGTTAACCGTGGGCTGCTGATTGGTCTGGAGTGGGGCCTGGATGTGGCTTTGCTATCAAGCTCCTGGTCCTTGTGGGCTGGGACTCAGAACTGGAGTGAGGAAGACTGGGTTTGGACTGAGAAAACCTGCTACACTTTTTCTGCTACAATTTTTCTGCTACAATTTTTAGGTCTATATCCCCATGCAAGTCAGTTTGCCAGCTGCCTCTTTCCCTGCATCTGTTCAAGCCGTCTCAGGATTCATGTGAAGAGCACGTAGCTAACAGCTGTGGAAGTCATGTGTTAGTAGTAAAGATGCCGTGAATAAGTATAAGAGTACGGACACGGATGAACTAGATTTGGGATGGTGGTGGCACGATTAGGTCAGATTATGCGAGAGGGATGGCAGAAGGAATTTGCCTGGCATGGAAAAGAAACAGTGCAGGAAGTCAGAAGTCTGCTCTGCATGCTGCCCTTATCAGGTCGGAAACTTGGGAGTTACCTGAGCACAACTCAGGCTGTTTGCATTGCTGGCTTCTTGGCCTGGAACTCTCCTCACAGTTATTTCCACGGCTGCCTTCTCTGCAGTCAGGTTTGCTCTAATACCACCTCCTCAGGAAGGCCTTCCCTGACCATCCCTTTTAAAACTACCCCTGTTCCATGCCCCCCTCTCCCAGTCATTCTCTGACTCCTGGCCCCGCTAGATTTTCCTCACAGCACCCATCAGGCTGCAAGTGCATGGCTTCCTTTGCCTACTTCATGTCGCCTGTGCCCCCCAAGTAAGCTCCCAGAGTTAGGGGCTTGCCAGATGGTTCACTCTGTATTTTAGTACCCAAAATGTCCCTAAATATTTAATGAATACATGAATAAACCTCAACTGGAAGAGGAGGATGAGCCATGGGACCTCTTAAGGTTCCTTCCAGCCATGAAAGCTAAGATATGTGTTGTAGGATATGCACTGTCTCAGAATCCTATGAGGGGAAAGCTTATCAGTGCAAGGAACCCCAGGTAGTTTTCTGAATATGTGGCATGAATGATGGATTCTGAATGTGAAAACAAGGAGAAAAAAGAAACTCAAGGTGTTCCTTGCCTTTCTCAGGTTTACACTCAACCCTTCCTTCCAGAGAAGGACCAAGATTGTGAACCTACCTGCTCTGGTCGGACCTGGGAGTTGACCAGAAGGTGGACAACTGAGTCAGACAAGCCAATGTTTTTCATGAGAAATCGTGTCAGTGTTTCTTCATCTTTCAGGACATCCTGAATTCGTATTCCTCTTCCTGTACATGAGTGAGAGAAAGATCAGGGTGCTGAACAGAGTTAGGTGGGATGGAGGGACAAAAAAGAGAAAACACCTAGACTTCATGGAAATATTTCTAACTCTGTTCTTGAGTTCCTGGAACACCTGGAGGGCAGGGCTTTTGCCAGTCAGCTGTCACCCAGCACAGTCACAGAATTAACTGCTGAAGCAGCTGGGCAAAATTTAGTGAAAAGGAGGCACAGAAAGCAGAAAAAGTTCCCTCAGAATCTGGTGTGGAGGCATCATCAGATGCTTTGTGGGACTGGTCTAGGACAACGGCTCTCAGTGAGACAAGACCAAGGAGCTGGAGCAGGGGAATATCTGGCACCATCTGGAGACATGTTTGGTTGTCACAGCTAGGGAGGTACTAGTGGGTAGAGAACAGGGATGCAGCTAAACATCCCACCGTGCACAGGATAAACTCCTTCCCTTCATAAAACAAAGGCCTATCTGGTCCAAAGGGCCAGGCGTGCTAATTGAGAATTGCTAGCGTGGGATTGGAGGAGACATGTGCTCCACCCGCAGTGCAGTTGTCATGGGGCAGAGGATCCTTCTTGGCGTTTCTGTCCTCTCAGTGAAGGGTCTCAGCTCAGGGCAGTGACGTGGACTGAGAGAGATGGGGCTGTTTTGGTCAAGCAAAGCCTCGAGTGGAAAAGAGGAGATGGCCCACTCATGCCTGCGCTTGCAGTTTCATGCCCTCATCATCCTAGTCACATTCTTTCTAGCTCCATTCAACATTTTCTAGAAGCAGAAACATTTTTATAGGGAGGCATAAAGGGCTCCTAACAGTTTAGGTAACCTTGGAGCAGGTGGCCGGACCTCTTCATGTCTGTACTTTCCACATCTACCCTCAAGACTCTTGTGAGGGGTGATGAAAGACAAGGAATGCCAAGTGCTTGGCTCTCAGGCCCAGGAGTAGCGAGCACTCAATTAATGCTCATTCTGATTACATTCTTACTATTCTTACCCCTCTAGGGGGAATCACACTCAGGGTGCCCACATCCCCTGCCTGCTTCCACTCGGTCTCAGGCCGGCGGCTGACACAATTCAGAAGGTGCTGGTCAGGGAAGAAGGTCACAGGCCCAGATGTTTGTGAAATCGTTGCAACGTTCGGGGAAGGTCTTTGGGTTGCATGAAAATGCCGATCTCTACATTCCAAATTCTCTGGGAGCCTGGCTGACTGCTTATCTCACTTAGTTCTTCTTTAACTAGATTTAATCATCAAATGCCCCTGCTCCTTCCAGATCCCATCTCCTCCCTCCCCAAATTCTTCTCTCACCAGGGAGCCAAGAGGCCAAGGGACTGAGTACATGACAGCCATCCCGTCTATTTTCAGGGCGTGAGTCTCCCTGCCCAGTGCCTTGTCCAGACTGACTCCACTGCTCATTTCCTGTTGAAAGGGGATGAGCCAGCCCCAGGCCTGGCTTTGCACCCAAGGCAGAAGAACCTGTCCAGAGGGTCCACCTTACAGTCCCCTCTCCCCCTCCAGGATGGGGCCCTCTGTTCTACCCTTTGCATAAGAAAAGCCCAAAGGCTTTAAGGGAGCCAAACAGGAGGGCACCTGAGGGAGGAGGAGCACTCTAAAAGGGACTACTTATTCTATTTGGTTCTTTCCTTCCCTCCTTTCAACAGGGTAAGTTCTGTCAACTTCCAAACTCAGGTCCTGCTTCCTCTCTCTTCCTTGCCCTGTGGCAATAGCTCTATTATTTTTCTCCTAGTCACTTCTTTTTTTATTTTTATTTTGTTTAGATTTAATGTATTATTCTTAGAGAGAGGGGAAGGGAGAGAGGCAGAGGGAGAGAGACATCAATGTATGGTTGCCTTTCACCTGCCTCCAGCTACAGATCTGGCTGGAGACCCGGCTTGCAACCTGGTTACGTGCCCTGGCTGGGAATCACACCAGCAACCTTTGCGTTCGCAGGCCGGTGCCTTATCCACTGTGCCACAAGGCAGGGCTCTCCTAGTCACTTCCTCATGCACAGTGTTATATATATTACACATACATATCCCCCTCCAGGGGGCTATGGGTTCTACTTTCATCAACACCCCTCATCGTGCTTAGCAATGCTGGGCACACAAATAGATGTAAGCCCTTGAAGTCACCTGTCTGTGACATCCAGCATTGGAGCCTGATATGGAATCAGAGCCTCATAAATGGAATGGCATGGACACCCCATAAATACCTGTTGTCCTGAACTGAAACTCATGACCCCATTTGATTGTTTATGTCTTTGTTATTCTTTAACTCACTCATCTGACCTTACATAAAAATACCTTGCTGGGGAGAGGGACAGGATGAGGGAGGCAGTATCCTGCCCAGGGAACCGGGCGGCTGTGCCCCTAAAGGGAAGGGGCAGGAGCGTTCTGGCCCCACACACCTGAGGAGGGGTGGGGACCACCCTGCAGGGTAGTGTGGGGCCCAACATGTAAGACGTGGCTGATACCAGACAGAGGTTTCACTAGACTCCCGAGGGGGAAATGTGAACTGGAGGTCTGAGGAAAGAAAAATAAATTTAGTTTAAAATGTGGTTCTGCTTGTTCTCTTCCCCAGGAAGATTAGAAGCTGGGGGAGGGGCAGTGGAGGCCCACGGAGCTGAGGGGGGCTGAGGTGGGCGAGGAGCCAGGAGAATGCTTGAGGCTCAGGGGAAGAAGGTGTTTAAAGGTGATTGAGAGACCGCAGAGCTTCCTTTGGGGTGAGAGGGGAGGGGTCTTCACGTCTGTCTTTAACCATTAATCTTCCCCTGTGGAGAATGCTGTACTACAGGTTTGGTGGAAAGGAAAACACCTCCTGGCCAACAGTCAGCATACTTTCCCAGGTGACTGGGTAACTGACTCGGAAAGCACACTGGTGACAGCTGCCACCTCGTTTTCAGAGACTTAACGCTCCATTGCCGTCCTGGGCTGAAGACTCCACGTTCACAGGGAGCGATGTGCCCAGGTGACTCTGGGACAGATTTTGAGCTAGTCTGCAGTGCTGATGGTGTATTTCAGTCCCCAGCCCAGGATCCCTTCAGAGATGGTGTCCCAAGCTTTCTTGGGGGATGGTCTCCTGTACCCCCTTCTTATGGCCTCTGAAGCTAGGCGTCCTGCAGTATCTGTTCTCAGCCCCCAGATTCTTTTGGGCGTCTTGGCTGGCCTTCCCTGACCTGGCCTGCCCAGACCTCTGAAGCTGCTGTCATTCAGAGATGACCCCCCAGAGCCTGAAGGCCTGCAGAAAGAATCGCCTGTGTGCCAATTCAAAAGTGTCCCACGTTGAGGTTAGGAAATAGTGATTTTTGGTTCTCATCTACACACTGTGAAGACCACAGAGAAATTGAGGTTTGAACAGACTTCCTTCACACTCCCTCCCAGCCAGGGTCCAAGTGAGGATCAAACACAGAAACAAAATGTCTGCTGCATGAACAACGGAGGCAGTAACCCCAGGGCTTACGCAGCTATTTTCTCTTCTGCTGTTTAACTTTAGGAGAAAAATGTGCTTTCTGGTTGGTGTGCCCCGTCCTTTTTCCCTTAATATTAAAATGCTGATTGTGCTCATAGGACTAAATGCTCAGTCCCTCAAGCTCCAGCTAAGTAAATTCTTCTTCTATCCAATTCAGAAAAAGACATAGTGTTTGTGGTCTGGTTTGATGACCTAAAGTATAGGCTTTACTATTTTCTGAACAATTAGAACGTGAGGAAGTAATCTGAAAGTCCCATCTGAACAGATGCCTGTCCTTGATTGCGCCAATGGGGAATTAAGGGAGAAGGTGGCCGATGGGAGGAGGATCGGACTCTCAGTAGAGAACTTTCCCTTCCTGACTCCCCTGAGCTCTTGAAGCTCCACCTGCCCTCCGCTCTGTGCAGGCAGGCCTAGTCCATGCAGTCCTTTCACGTCTACCCTGGAGGCAGGCGAACCCTTGGTCTGATCCGTCTCCATTCCCAGGGACTAGCACAGAGCCTGGCTCAGTAGACACGCGCCACACGTCTGCTGCCTATTGCCTGAGCTGCGCAGCCAGGCTGCCTGGACGGACCCGCACCGTTCCTCCGCCTTTCTAGTTTGGAACCCTGAGCAGGTGCTGTGTTCCCCAGTCCCTCCAGCCCCCTGGATCCCTTCCTCATCCCTGTCATTCTCTAAGGTCATTCTGAGAGGTACCCCCGCCCCCAACTCCATCCTAGAAGCAGGCATCTCCCAGATCCAAACTGCTTCCTTCTCAGGCTCTCAGCCCCACCCTGTGAACAATTTCCCCCCCCCCCCAAAAGCAGCCTTTTCTCTCCACCCTTGGACGGCAGTGAGCCCTGGGTTCCTGCAGGCCTGGCTCTCTCCCAGGGGCTGGGTCCCGCTGGTGTCCCCCCTGTTGCCACCTGCAGTGAAGCCTCCTGCAAACACATCTGCTACACAACATCCACATGCACTTTAAGAAGAAATGTCAGAGTGGAGTGGTTACTGGGATTGGGTTGGTTTGTCCTTGTTTTTCCCCTGGGAGGAGAGACACAGGGAGGGAGTTCCTCCACCATTTCTGCTCACTGTTCTGACCCCAAGGGGCTCCCCTACCCACACCACCTCAGGGTGCATGTCACCCACCCGGCCTGGCCTCTGGTTATCTCGACCTCCTCATCAACCAAACTGTCATCTCTGCGCCACTTCAACCAGCATGGCCACCCCTGGGGACTTTTCATCTGCCCTGCCTACCCACGAAGTCTTGAATTCACACACTTTATTTTTTGACCACAGGCGTCAATCCTTCCATCCTGCGCATTTTCTCAGCCCTTAAACAGGGTTATGAAACCCCCTGAGACCTCTAGTTCTTTGCCCCCTGCCCCCGCATTATCACTTGGTCTATTTTAGCACTTCTGGCTTCCTGCCCATCCTTATGCCTCCTGGACCCAACATGTGTAGTTCAATCACCACCCTTGACCCCTTTGCCTCCTGGACTTTCTATAACCCTCTCCAGCAAGCCTCTGGCTCTGTGTTCCTCTCTGTACCTTCTCTGCCTCAGGAATTAGGATGCTGAATATCACTAAAAGAAATCAAATGGTCATATATATTTGTGTCATGATGATAAACATGCTCTCTGCCCTCCCTGAGTCCTTAATGCTATTGCCATTGGGACACATGTTCCTGGTTAGCTTGCTCTCTAGGAGTCTGTGAAGGCTGACCCACATCTCTACCTTACTCTGAAAATCCCTCTTCACTGCTTCCAGCATCAAGCCTCACTCATACTTCCCAGAGCACAAGTGCTCCTGGCAGCTTCTTTCTGTCTCTGCATTTACCGGGGCAAGAATTTTCTTGTCTTACTTTATAGGCTGGCAGGAAGAGGAGTCCTCACCAAGGTGAGAGTCATGTCCCCTCGAGACCCCATTCCTTCCTGCCCGCTCTAGCATCTTTTCTTACCGGATCTCCCCACTCTTTCCTGTATCTTCAATCGCTCCGATATATGAGACAGGTGAGAGGCAAGTGATGACTGAAAACACTGAGGCCCAGCTTACCTGCAATTTTCTCAGGGTGAGTGCGGAGGGTGTCCATGAGTTGGGCCAAGGTACGGAGTTCTGTCCAAACATGGCCAAGGTGCTGGCTCTCGGGTGCATCCATGAGGAGTTCTTGAAAATCGTGATATACCCTTGCCAAGCTGGGAGAAAAACAGTGCTTCATCCATAAAGACATAGCTGTCATTTTCATAATTATAATACCACCTTGTACAACTTTTAAAAAATACTATCTGCTTGACTTAGCTACTACATTCTGTATCTTTACGATAGTGCCAGAGCAAAAGGAGAATAATGTTTTTATTGCCTTGTATTGAATACATATAAGATAATAGATGGGTTAGTGAGCAATGTGTGTAGTCTTCCAATTTCGGCAGGGCCAGGTCACCTCTCAACCTCATTCTCTAGGTATCTCCTGTCCAGAGAAGCAGGATATTAGTAGCTATTACTGGAGGTTCTTCCCAGCCATTACCCACTTCACTGAGACCTACCCCTCTTGCTGTTTATGGGGGGAGGTTCTGACAGCCCATACTTAATCCACAAGTTCTTCCCTTCATGTGTGCATACGCATCTCTGCCAAGGCTGATTGGACAAGGAGAATAAAGCCAGGCCAACCAGATTTGTTCCCAGGAATTTATATAATATTCAAGGGTACTCTTCTGATCTCCCAAAGCAAGGAGCTGTGGACTGAACAACCACCACCAGCCTGGGCACTGAGAAACAGGAGACACTGGTCCATGAAGAAGCAAATGAAGTGGATGCTCCAAGAGAGGCAAAGACGCTGGACCTTGCAGGCCCAGGTGGCAGACAGCAGCTCTGATGGCTGTCAGTTCTTGTCCCACCTCTCCTGTCACCTTACTGCAGTACCCTGGCTTTGTGAGAAGGTCTAGTGTCCAAATCATGTATTTTCTTTCCTCTGGGGCTTAAACTTGTTTAAAGGGGTTTTTGTGCCTTGAATGCAAAAAACTCTTGAATAAGCCAATATTTCACCTATAATATACGTGTGAAATGTGAAACACAGATTTTCTGATTCAAATGCTGAGTACAAACGAGAGTCTGAAGCTTCCTGTCCCCAACTCTCACCCTCAGTCTATAGACACTGCCAGTACTAGTCCCACCAAAGCTCCATATACCCTCACTGAGATGTCTCCAATCTCTCGGGATCCTACCGTGTAACCCACAGAATCTCTCTAGATGGGTAGGCATTTATTTTCAAGTGCCGGAAAGAAACTCAGACTGAAAGTGTAGATTGTAAATTAAAGCAAAGTGTTTGCTGTCATGGGATCCCAGCAAAAATGTCACCTCCTGACTATCCGGAAAAGACAGGTGTTTCCTCTTCTACCTTTCCATAATCCAGGGGTCAGCCAACAGTTATATAGTACAGGCTCATGGGCCATAATTCTGTCCCAATTACTGCCATTGTAAGGCAAAAGCAGTCACAGTTTGTCCCCAGTGGGGAAGGGCACCTCTAAGCAGCAGGCTGACTTGCTAAGTGGTGTTGTTTTTTTTCAGTCATAATATAGTTTTGTCCTGGAGGAATTATATCCAGAGGAAAAACTGAAGTAACAAAATACCTCAGTCCATTTCCGTCTGACCTGGTGTTTATACTAGGAGGTTGAAGTTTGCTCTACAATAAGCCCTTGTTGGTGACTCCAAGTTATAAGCTTCACAAGCTGCAGCTCAAGGTCAGCCCAGTGGGGAAACACAGCCCTGTCCTCATATCTGAACCTCTGTCTGTAGGACATGCTCACATCATGAACTTCAAAGGTAGACTTTCTTCCTATGGGACTGGACTTGAAATTCGACCCCAGACCAGAAGTCTGAAGTCCACAAGTCCCCTGACACCAACGTAATGTTTTGTGTTTGTGTGCTCATTTTTCTTGGAAGAGGGGCCATCGGTTTTCATCAGTTTCTTGGAGCAGTCTTTAGCTCCACAGGTTAAGAATGCCCTCCAGCCACAGCCTCAGATTTTGCCGCCCAAAGGAACTCATGGCATCTACAATAGAGGATTTGGAATTTGTCCTTTTCTTCCAGGAAGCAAACTTCATCTTGTACATCTTGTTTAACTCACCCTTAACATATTCCCTGACATTTTTCGTAGCCTTTAGAAGGCTTTTTTTTTTTAATGGAATGCTTCACAAATTTGTGTATCATCCTTGTACATGGGCCATGCTCATCTTCTCTGGATTGTCCTGATCTTAGTGTGTGTGTGCTGCTCAAATGGGCACTCTAGAAGCAGGCTTTTCTTTAGTTATTTAGTTAGTTATTTTTCATTTAATTAATTAATTAATTAATTAATTATTTTTAGAGAGAGGGTCAGGGAGGGAGGCAGAGAGGGAGAGAAACATCAATGTATGGTTGCCTTTCACCTGCCTCCAGCTATGAACCTGGCTGGAGACCTGGCCTGCAACCTGGTTATGTGTCCTGGCTGGGGAATGGAACCAGCGACCTTTGGGTTCCCAGCCAGGTGCCTATCCACTAAGACACCAGCCAGGGCTCGAAGCAGGCTTTTAAAGAAACAGGGATCATCCAGGCTGGTGAGGCTCAGTAGATGGTGTCCTGGCCTTCAGAACAAAAGGCTGCTTGTTTGATTCCCAGTCAGGGCATGTGCCTGGGTTGCGGACCAGGTCCCTGGTTGGTGGCATGTGAGGGGCAGCCAGTCAGTGTGCCTCTTGCACTTCAATGTTTCTCTCCTGTTTCTTTCTCTCTTCCCTGCCCTCTAAAAATAAATAAATAATAATTTAAAAAAAAAAGAAAGAAACAGGGATCTGTCAGGGTTGACCAGGGGAACAATGATTTAAAGTAACAGAAGGAAAACAGAGTTCTTCTTGTTCAGTGACTCCACCCAAGGGGACAGATGAGTCAGTTGGAGGCAGTGGACACATCTCAGCAGGGTACTGCTACCAGACTTCAGGTCACATTTTGGAAATATAAGGACCAAGAAAACATGTCCTGTAATCTTAGTTTGGAGTTTTCTCTTCAAGTGCCCTGGAAGCTAACTGAATGCTCCAGAGAGGAAACATGCCCTGCTCCCATGAACTTCAGGGTTCAGCATGCCACACGAACCTCCACTCAGAATTCCGGGCTCTGTGCGCCCCAGCCTATGATGGAAACAGGGGTTGTGCTCTTCCTCCCCACTAAGGTGGTAATCTCAACACTTACATGGAGTTGTTATAGTTTGACACAATTCCAGGAGATTCCCCTGGGGTGGGACTTTTAAAACAAGGATTGTTCACATTGCAGAAGATTCCCTGGAGCCATGGCAAAATTCCTGCTGAAGGCATCGCCTTGTTGGGAAAATGACCTTAAAGACAGAAAATGAAGACAAGCAGTTAGTCCTCCAGACCCAGCAGGACAAAGGCCTTGGGAACTGGGGGGCCTTCGCAGGAAGGAGCCTGCCTCACTGGTGCTTTGCTTCATTTATCAACATGGAAGGGGTGTCTTATGTATGCGCTGGGTCCCAGAGACAGGTTCTCTTCTGTCAGGCTCCAGTATGGCAGGGGACAGACCAATGTTCTAACAGAGGCAGAGATGGAAGTGCAGATGGGGAAACAGATGTGGAGCGCATCCTTTTTTGGTGGGAGGGGTGAAGAGATATTTGCTCAGGAAGTCTCCACAAGTTGTTGACACTTGAGAAGAGGTTCACCTGTTCTTTCTTGTGAACACCTGCCCCCAAGCAGCCAGGAAGCTTGCAGATTTTTAGGCTCCTTGCAGGGTGGGGCAGCAGGGAATAGATCACAACTTGGGCCTTAGAACTCAGGAACAAGAGGGTGAGGAGGAAAAATAGGGGACTGAGCAGCTTTGCTTGACCTTTGAGGCCTCATCAGCTGCCTAGAGGGAGAAGATGTCACCCTGCCCAGAAACCAGGTGGAGGTTTTCCCAGGGGGACTGAGTATGAAAGAGGCAGTCACAGGCTCATCTTAGATCCCAGGATGCCTCTGGGGTCCAAGAAAAAACATTTTATTATACATGATTGTTATAATATTTCTTTTTCTTATTTTTCTCTAGCACGGTATATAACATATCCCTAAATTGATCTCCAAAATATTTTAGAGAACTCACCTATACTCTGCTCTCATTAAATACTAGTAAAGTAGGGATAGAAAACAAATATGAAAACAAAGAATAATCACAATTGGTCAGTAGCCACAAATGAGTATTTACATAGAATGTAAAAGAGTAAAAGATTAGTTTGGGTAATACTGACAAATCTCTTTTTTCTGCATCGCAAGCATATGATCCTGGCACCCCCACCCCCAAGACTTTTCTAAACAAAAGGATGGGGCCCCCGGGTCTGCCAAGGCTAGCTTCATTCTTCTTACATTCATGTTTGCTGTAGAGTGGGCTGATGTTCCTTAGCCAGATCAAGACAAGAAATAAAGATAAAGGCCACATGAGTTCCACCACCAAGCGAATCTGGATAAACAAAACAAAAAGAGAAAGACCAGTGACGCTATGAGATTATAGGAAGCATACCCAGAAAAGACACACTTCATCTCCGTACCTGTGTATATGCTGTAGGACTTTGAATATTTCCTAAAGGACTTCCTTTTTTTTTGCCCCCTCTCCCACACTACCTCCACTATGATATGTTAGACCAGCAAGACTTGGTGTCCATCTGGGCATCATGTTGCCTCTATTTTAGGAAACTGCATACACTTGGGACTTTGATCAAGGATCAAGGGTGATCAAGATGCGTGCGTCTGTGTTTTTTGGATGTTGCTGTGCACGTGAAGCAGGTTCTGATTCAGTAAGGCTCCACCAGATCTCAAGGGCAATGCTGATGCTGCAGGTAGGGAAGATCTGCTATAAGCAATCCTGCCCATAAGGAAGCAGAGGCCCAGGGAGAGCAGGTTATGGGAACCAAAATCCAGCCTCCTGCCTCCAGGGCCATGCTCTGCTCCTCCCCAGCACCTTGCCTCTGACACACACTAGACTTTGCATATGTGGTCACTGACCAGTGAATGCATGTGCAAGTGATTCTGTGAAATACCGTGATCCATAGCAAAGTCAACAGAAATCTAGGTTTACCAACATTTCTCCTTCAACCATGTCTCGCTGCTTAAAGAGACAAAGCAGGGAATATTGCTGTGGGTTTTACAATGCTGGAAGACGTTGCTGATACGAACATGTGGTTGAATGTTGGTATTTAAATTTAGTTTCAATTTAGAGTTTAAGCACTCTTGACTCTGACACTCTAGGGCACGGCATATGAGGGTGGAGTTGAGGGGGGACAGGAGGAAGAGGGCATACGAACTGCTGTAACAGCTCTTCTACCTAATCTCTATTCTAGGAACCTGGGGAAAGAAAGAAATATGATTTAAAGAACTTAAGCAGGTGGCTAAGAATAGATTTATATATATATATATATATATATATATATATATATATATATATATCAGGTAGAGGCTGTTAGTGTGGTCTTTAACTATTTGTTGTTCCTTCCAAAAAATGTACTTAAACTCTCAGCAAAATTGTGGACACCCTATCTATCAGGTGCTCAATAAATGTTTATTCTTTTCCTGCTGTAAGGTCTGCCGGAAGTTATTATTGTACAAATCATAACATAAGTCAATGAGGAAAAAAGGAAAATGCATTGAAGAAAAAAGAAGCAAAAACTATTTAGGGCAGGTGGCGATTAAGCAGTTGTAACTTATTACAAAATGCTTTACTCAAAATATGTCTAGGGAGGATGTGTTAGAAGAAACACACACAGAGATATTATGAGAAGAAGAAAGGATAATAGATTTTCCAGGCACTTATTTTTCAGGGCTCCCCCTACACATTTTCCCACAAGAAGGCAAAATACCAATATTGAACAGTTCCCACCCAGTGTTAAAGGGACTGACCCCAAGAACACTTGAAAGCCATTGGAATGTGGCAGTTCCTTCCGGGTATGCAAATCAAGGGAAGGAGGACTGGGCCTCCTCTACAGTGACCTTGTCCCCTTGTCAACACTCTGCTCTTGCCTTCCCCACAACAACCCACACTTCCCATCTTATCCCTTATTTATGCCAGGGTTGCTCACTGCCCCCTCATGCACTTGCTCCTCTCACTTGCTGTAAGCTTCCTGAGGGCAGGGACCACACCTATCCTTGTCATTACGGTGATTCTAGCACCCGGCACAGGGCCAGGCTCACAATAGGTGTCCAATAAATAGGGAATGAGTGAGCCTTTGCCAACACTGGTCTAGGAGGCTCCTCCAGGAAAGCTGGAGGTGGTGCAGAGACTCAGGGTCTCTAACAGTTTTCAGATTTAGCAAACTGCCCCGGGTTCACACTTTCCATCCCAGGTCCTCCCTGTCACTAAGGTAGGGGAGCAAGTCTGGCAAAATAGCAATGTAATAGGTGCAAACAGTGAAACCAGAAGTTGTTCCTGTTGTCTTTACCAAGGCAATGAGACAACCAGCCAGGATTCTACACCTTTGACTCTTCCTTAAGACAAATGCCTGCCACCGTGGCTTTCTGTTGAGTAAGTCAGCCTCTTTCTACAGAGCAATCTATCTGGGAGGAGTCCAGTTTGTTAGACACTGCTGCTGATTTGGGAATGGGCAGATCTGGGTTAAGAATCACTTTTGTGCTTACTTACTATCTGAGTCTCAGTTTTCTCATCTGTGGAATGGGACCATTTTGTCCTAGAGTTTACACTGAGGGTTAAGAGTGTGTCAGTACTGAGGTTTATACCCGGCTTTGCTCCCTATTAACTGTATGACATTAGGTAACCTATTCAACTTCTTGGTGTCTCAGGGTATTATCAGTAATATGGGGGGTGATACCAGGACCCACCTCTCAGAACACTTGTTAAAGTAAAATAACTTCACTGTATGAAACCCCTAAAGTGGAATCTGGCTGCAGGTAATGTTCAGTAAACATGAGCCATTTATTATTGACTCTCACCTCTCACAAGGACCACAGGGATGCAGAGACAGAAGACCCAAGAGATAGTAAAATTATCTGCAAGCTTTTAGGCCTCCACACACATTCATGATTCATCCTTTCCTCCCTTCCTGGGTTCAGAACAGCTCATGTGCCAGTTTGGAAGCATGGGGTTTCCTAAGAAACTAGCCACCAACTGTCCCTTGCTCCCTAAGTTAGGGGGGCTTGAACCAGGAGGGAGAGTCAGCCAGCCTGGCCTATCTTTGCCAGGGGTGAGATTCCCAGACCTAAGCGCCTGCATCTCATCCCTCTCTGCCTGTTAGTCCCACTCTTTCCTCTACTCAACTCCTTCACTCCCTTACCCCCTCACTCATTCTTGTGTTTTTGAAGTATCTGATCTTTGCAAGGCATCATGATTTCAAGTCCTCCCATTAGTGAGGAGCCAGACCAGAATTCTTCATTCCTGCTTCATTCTTTGTCTTAGGATAAGTGGGGCTTTGCAGGTGTTCCTCTTTGCCTTATCTCTGAGGCAGGACTGCTGTTTTCTGCCCGTGCCCCCTGCCCTCAGCAATCCCCTTCCTTGACCTAGGCCTGCAGTTCTCATGTGGCTGCATGCTGGAATCCTGTGGGGAGCTTAGGAAGTTGGCCCGATGAACTCCACCAGCACCTCTGATTGTGGGACACCCATTTGGCTTTTAACACTCCAGGTAGTTCCAATGTGCACAGGGGCGAGAACCATGGCACAGGTAGTGGTTGGTAATCTTTGAAAATCACTTGTGGGGAGGTCCTTGTTGTTTGGAGCTGAGCATTTGTTTTGGAGGGGCTACATTTCACACCTCCCTCCCTGCCAAAAGACCACCAGCAGTTCTTTTCCTGCCTGGTGAGTCCTCACCACAACCTCTTCTCCCTGCCCCAGAACCATGCTCATCACCCGCCCCAGCGGCATCCTTGTCCTTGATGCTCTGCTGTGCAGGGCATACCCGGGGGAGAAATTCCACAGCGTAATTAAAAGCATGTTTCCAGAGCAGCTCTGGCTACCCCCACCCCTTCCCTTTAAATATGCCTGTAGCTTTAATTAAGCCCAGCCAAACTCAGAAGAGGCTGGCGGAAAAAATTTTCCCCCAAGTGGTATTTCCTTGTTCTCTGTCATTTTTGCTTCTCCTCCCCCTCTCTTCACCGTTCAGCCTACATGGGGGAGGAGGGGTGCCAGGGAAGGGAAAAGCTGTTCTTGTAGTTTTAAATCTTGGCCACTTAGCTCCCCACCCCGCTCTGTTTTCAATTTAAAGTAGGTAATCAAGTTATGAAATGAGCTGTGTGATTCTCCCTGCTGCACCCAGAGCCCAGACGGGATTCTTAGCCTGGACGAATCTGACCCGGGACCTGGGCACACTCGCAGTTGGCTGCCCAGCCATCCCACGCGTGCCAGGCTCTTCCTGCTTAAAGCTGGGCCAGGTCTGGGGTCCTGGACATGATAAGCTCCTTACTCTCATGAGTCCTCATGCCTCCCCAGAATATCCTTAACTCACCTTGAAGCTGGGACTGGGACATGTGGCCAAGGGGCCCTTAGGTTGTGAGCTATCAGGGGCTAGAGACAAATCTGATGATTTTATAAACCCTCCCTGCCAGGGCCTGACCCATGGCAAAGAGGGCTGGACATGTATTTGTCCTGGGCAGGTCAGAGATCTCTTGTCATTGAAAATACACGTTTTAGGGATGAATTTTTTGAGAAATCTTTTCTCACCTGGTCCAGTCCCAGTTTCTCTTCTGAGATCCCAGAGCTCATCCTCACCTTCCACCCGAGGCATTATTTGCTCCACTGTTGTTCATGTTATTTTTCTCAGTAATTGTGCCTGGCTCCAAATCCTACAAGAGCAGGGGCTACGTCCAACTCACTTAACCATACAGGATGGTATAGGGTGACCATACAGCCCAGGTTGCCATGTCCAGTGTTAGTTTACATTTGTTGTACTGGTGCAATTGTTAGTAGGTTAATAGTGCTTCTTTTCACTTGCATGGCCTTGGTTTGGATGAAAGGTGAGATAACCACCCTGCCTTTGTGGTCTCCATGGCCAGCCTATTGATCAGGCTTAATACGTGGGCCAGTGTGGGGTAATGACCATGCCTCCTTGACCTGGAGTCCTGAGTCCCAACCACTTGTCATTAACCATCTCTGAAGCCTCGATGACCTCAGTACCCATGGGGACAACAGTGGTTCTCTCTCATGGAACTGAGGTCAGGATTAAATGAGTGACAGTACAGTGCCAGGGACTTAGTAATATTGTATTGATCAGTGTTAACAGAGAAATAAAAAAAAGAGAAGGCCAAAGAGCTGAGGATTTCTATGTTATGCCCTTTGGGATTAGGAGAGGGAAGAACGGGAAAATTTGGTATCTGTTTTTGCTCTTGCTCATAATAGTAAAAACCCAAACCATGCAAGTTTGAGAAATTAACCTAGGAGCTGAGTTATGGGCTGAGTGTGTTGTACTTTTTTTTTCTTAAAGAGTTATTTTGTGGAGACAGAAGCTTCCAGAAGAACCAAAAGCTTAGGGAAGGCCCTTCTTCCCCTCTCAGTGGATGACTTCATTTCTACCCAGACATCCTATAAATTCCTGGAATATGTTAGCGGTGGGGAAGAGGCTGGAAGTACGTCAGAACAAGAGATTTCCATTACCAGGTTATCTTGATGGCATCAAAGGAATGTCAGCCTTGACTAGGTGCATCCTGGGAGATTCCTCCAGCCAAGGTCCTCAGCCAGGAGGCCCCATCTCACTGGAGAGGAGTTATCAATGTGCTCCTCCAAGAGCAGGAAGAGGACAGAGTCCCCAAATAGGTGACATTCACCAACATCAGGGAAGGGAACAGAGATTGTCAGGGGCTCTTAATGAAATCCTGTCTTTGAAAATAGGGTTCATCTCTGAAACAGCAACACACTTGCCACTGGAATAGAAGCATTTTGGGCCAGCAGCCACAGTCCTCAAGTATATTTTTTGATGGCCACCAAGAGCACATCAAGAGTAAAATTAAGACTCTCATACAGGCAAGGACTGTAGATTGTGATTTTCCTGCTTGCCATTGTGTACCTAGCACCTAGCACGGTGCCTGACAATTATTAAGTGTTTGTGGATTGAAGGAAGGAATGAATGAATTTAAGAATCAATCTTGTTCACGTTTTGTCTTTATTAGTTCTAGAAAGGAAACTTCTAGAAGCAAAGAATTGGGTCTGGCTCCTGTGGCCTGGGGGCAACAAATAACTAAACCACACATTTGAAGAATCACACCATTCCCAACAAAGGAAAGCAGCCTGAGGACAGTGGCATTTCCCACAGAGGAGCAGGTTCTAACTTGGCTCCCCGCTTTGACCTCCCTAAAGCCTGTCTAAGCCACACACAGAAAAGGACCATCTGTGCACCTGGTTGGATTGTGTCTCTTGCTTCCTTTTGTGTTTGTTATTAAACAATTGTCCCCCGGTTCAAATGCACCAGTCAGTCAGCCGGGGCTCCCTCCTCATGTGTCTGGACCTGAGCTCAGGCAAGGCACCCCAGCAGCGGCCTCATTGCACCCCGTCCTCATAGTTCTGAGTCTCAACTGCACCGACCTCTCTTCTATGTTTTCAAGCCTCTTTTTTTCTCTGTCCTCACCCAAGAACATTTTTTATTGATTTCAGAGAGAGAGGATGGGAGGACACTGATGTGAGAGAGAAACATCAATCTGTTGCCTCCTGTACCTGCCCTGATTGAACTCAACCTTTGCAGTGCATGGGAAGGGGCTCCAACCATCTGCGCCACCAGGGCGGGGCTGTTTCCAAGTCCTAATTCTGCATTTTCCCCTTGGTTTTCTTGGTTCTAACTGTGTCCTGCCATTGCTACCTCCGTGACATCTCGGAGTCCTCTTTTACCCTCTTGGTTACTAGCTTTGTACTTAGCAAATACCTTTTTATATTAAATTCTCTCTGACTGAGACACTCCTGATGTTCCACAGTTGGATCTTTTCTTCTCTCACATTCTTCTAACACCCGGGAAAACCCTGTCCTGCCTATATAAATCCATCTTGGATCAGGTCTGGGAACAAACTCATTGTCTTCTTCCCCACAGCAGATTTTCCGCCCTGGCCTCCTTCCTTGTCTGGCTCCTGCCTTTTTAAGCTCAGCCTTGCCTACTCCTCACCCCACCTACCTTCCTCTTTCAGCTCCTTCAGTCATTTTATTTGTCTTTTGACGTTGGCATAACTCTGCAAGCCTGTGGCAAAGCGCGTATATCCTTAAGAGTTATAGATTTTTTCTCTTTACCTCTTTCCAGAAACAACTTAGAAGCCAAGTTGGGTGCTCTGATTTCCTGGGGCTCTTGCCTGTACTTTTCAGGGGATATTTGGCCTAAAGCTACTTTTATTGCTTTTGTTCTCAAAACATACTTCGGGTTCTTCTAGCTAGACTAGAAGTGAGTCCAGGGTGGAATCTGTATCTTTTGCTTTTAGCCCCTGGTGCAGACCAGCCCCGTGGCTGCTCACTGAAGGGGCTCAGTGAGTGTCCGAGATGATCGACAAGGTGTTGCATCGCATTGGATATAACACACCATCCCTTTTAAGATGTACCTTTTTTTTTTTTTTTTTTGCACACTACAGAAGAAGCAATGTGTCCAGTTACACTGCCACTTGATTGTGAGCTGCCTCCCAATTTCAGAAATGTGAAAATGTGAAAAACCAGTGTGCCTTGTATTTCATCAGAATCAATGAAATACAGTGTTACTGGGTGGAGATGCTCTTGGAGTGTTGTTTTCAGTTGATCCTGTTCTTCAGGACTTAGGTTCTTCCCACTGCCCAGCATGATGCTCATGTGTAGACACATGAGCGGCACATTTACAAACCAGGGGACAGGGGATGGGTGGGGGGATGATGGCAGAGAGCAAAAGAAGACTTGAATGTGACTGTGCTGAGCTGCGGGTGGACAATGTCCATCTCAGGACAGAGATGCACATCTTCCTGCGAAGGACACTTGGCTGAGAGGCTCACCGATGGTTCACCACTGCTGCGGTGCTAAGTGGCAACCCGCCCGTTGACTGCTCATTCTCCTCACCCCCATCCGCCCCACTGTCTCCACCTGCTCTTTTGCCCCGCACCTCGCTTTGAGGCCACAGATTGCACCTGTTACCTTTTGCCTTTTCCGCAGGGTCCAGTTCTTCCAGAGCAGAAGCTGGATCTGTCTCACAAAGCCCATGCTGGTGCCCGCAGGAGGCCAGCTCACTCAGAGCCCGTGGTCTGCAGCCAAGGCTCATGGGCAGCAATGAACATACATGTCACCAGAGCACCTCTGGCTCAGTGTGCTGTGCCCTTCTCTGGGTGATTAGAGGCGAGTGTCCCCTGAAAAAGCATAATCCCTTTTAATTACATGTAAGCCCTTTGCAGGGGAAAGCAAGCCCACATTTTGCTGCTCTTTTTTAGGAAGAAATAGAGAAACCTAAGACATAGGTGACTGAGCAGTAAGCCAATCGAGGTGGGGACATTTCATAGGCTCCCGCCTCCATCAAAGGGGCACTGGGAATCTCTGACCCTAAAACATGAGACAAAATCTCTGCATAAATATAGGCTGCGCTTTGTCTCCACAATAGCCTGCCCTGAGCCAGCATCCAGGGTTTGGTGGCCCCTTTAAACCCACTCAATCCACTTGCCAGATCTGAGATATCTCTTCCTGTTTCTTTCTTTCTTTCTTTCTTTCTTTTTTATTTTGCCATTTATCTTTGGGGGCATCTCTGAGCTGTGAGGATGCTAAATGTTTTTTTTTTTTTTTTTTTTTTACTTGCGCTAAAAGGGATCCACACGTTGTGGCTACCTGGAGCTATAGTGGAAAAGTTCCTGGCACTGTCCAGGCTCAGCAGCACAGAGCCCATGACTGACCAGCCCTGTCTGATGCAGGCCATCCTTGAGGAGAGGCAGCTACTGTCACCCCAGCTCGCAGTTGGGTGTTGCTGGAGGGATGCATTCCTCTGGAGTTTCACCTCAACTCCGGAGAGGTACCCCCCAATAGAAGACACCCTGGTACTTCACCACTGGGAACTTTTAGTCTCTCTCTTCTCAAATCAGAAGTTGCTTCTCTTTGAAACACTTTAAACCCTTGACCTACCTAGGATGGAGGGAGAGCTATACATAGAGTAGGAATGGACAACAGGCTTCATGTTGTGATCTGGTTGTAGACATGAGACAGGAACTTCAATAAATTAAGCCATGAGGGCACACAGGCTGTGCCTGGTGGTGGTCCCAAGAGGAGGACGATGGTTCCCTCTTAGACAATCAAAAAGGCTTTTTGCAGGTAGGGTCATTAAAGATAGGCTTTAGTGCATCACAAAGTAACATTTTATGGCACTTTTATGGTTTACAAAGTGCTTTTGCATGTATCAATCATCTCATTGCATCCTCACTACAATTTTGTGAGGTCAATAGCCACTTTATTTCATAGAGGAAGGGGTCTGAAGCCTGGTGGGATTAAAACTAGGCTCAGGATCCCATATGACAACACTGGGTTCCAGTCATTTAAATCCTACACACAAAAGAGAAGCTTATCCTGCCCAGAAAAAACGCAAGAAGTGAAGCATGGCTCGAGTAAAGGGTGTGGATGGAGTGCTAACAAAAGAGGCTAGAATGAGGACATAGGGACCAGATTCAAGAATTGATGATTATTATTGACTCAATTGCAACTTCCTGAGCACCTGTGAAGTGATCTCTGAGTGGCCCACAGGTGCACAGAAGCAAGCCCTGTGCAGAATCATTCAGACCTCATTATGAGTCTGGGTGTTGCCAGCATGAGGCTCTGGCAGATTTTAACTCAGTGGCTGCTAGGAGGAGTAGGTTCCCATTGGCAGCAGCATGGATGGATGGGGGACGCAGAGAGCCTGAGCAAAGGCAGTTTTAGGGGAGGGATTGGGGTGACAGAAGGAGGGAGATACAGCAGCTTACTGGAAGTGGGTGATAACGAAGAGGAAGAAGTCAGCTAGAATGATAGGCTTGGCTGGCTGACTGAAGAGTGAGATGATGGTGCTCATAACTGAGGAGAGTGCCAGAGGAGAGCCCCAGAAGAGAGCCCTGGAGAGAATGAGGAAGGAGGAGAGAAGATGGGTTTGGGTTTGATGTATTGACTTTGAGCTCCCTAGGATGAGGTTGTCTGAGTGGGGATATTCAGCTGAAGTTCTGGGATGGTGGCACAGACTTGGGAATGATCAGCATATAGATAGATTAAACGCTGGGAGTGATGAAGCAGATTCTCCAAGGATGATGAACTTGGAGAAATGTGGGGTCTGTTGGGGAAGGGGGTCATCAGAGCTACAGCTGGTGCAGGAATAGGCCCCCTTTCAAGTTACCAAAGGGGAAAGGTGGCAGTTAGCCAGTATCAGCTGTGTAAATTGTGTGCCATCACAGCTTTAAAAGTAATCGGCGTTTGATTGATTTACAAAAGGAAATGTTAAACTATGAGTACCTTGTTGTAATTTAATCAATGATATGCCAATAGCATCATTCCCATCTAACTGATGTTTTACCTGAACAAATGTTTGCTGACATTGACATTGACAAAATACACACAGCATACAATTTACCAATTTGACCATTTTAAGTGCATAGTTCAGTAGTGTGGAGCACATTCATTTACATTGTTGTCCAGCCTTCACCACTATCCATTACCAGAACTTTGTCATCTTGCAAAACTGAAACTATATACCCATTGAACAATAACTCCCCATTTCCTCCTCCCTCTGTCGCTGGCAACTACCATTCTACTTTCTGTCTCTATGAATTAAACTACTCTAATAGCCACATAAATCAAATGTTATATTTGCTTTTTTGCATCTAGCTGATTTTATTTAACACCATCCTATAATCTTCAAGGTTCATCCATGCTGTAGCATGTGTCATAATTGCTTTTCAAGGCCAAATAATAGTTCATTGTATCTATATACCACATTTTATTAATCCATTCATGATCCATGGTCATTTGGGCTAGTTTTACCTTCTTGCTATTGTCAATAATGCTGCTATGAAAATGGGTGCACAAACATGTGCTCAAGTCTCTGCTTTCAGTTTTGGGAGATATACATATACTCACAAGTGGAATTGTTGGATCAAGTGGTAATTTGTTTTTTGTTTGGTTTTTTTTTATGTTCACCCTGACCTCTTGAGGATATATTTATTGATTCCAGAAAGGGGGAGGGGGGAGAGGGAGAGAGAGAGAGAACCTGCAACCCAAGCACATGAGCTGACTCGGAATCTAACCTGCGACCTTTCAGTTTATGGTATGATGCTCCAACCAACTGAGCCACACCAGCCAGGGCTCAAATAGTGATTCTATATTTACTTTTTAAAGGAATTATCATACTGTTTTTCATAACAGCAATGCCATTTCACATTCCTACCTGTAGTGCACAAGGTTTCCAGTTTCTCCACATCCTCACCAACCTTATTATTTTCTGGGTTTTGTTTTGTTTTATAATAAGCATCTTAGTGGATATAAAGTGGTATCTAATTGTAATTTTGATTTGCATTTCTGTAGTGATTAATGATGTTGAAGACATTTAACTCTTTAAATATTATAGCTCAATTTAAGTGTGAATTTTTTCTCCCTAAGTGACTACAGTTGTTAAAAAATTATGCTAAAATAAAAGCCTGTGTTCACAGTTATCACAAATATTTCTGAGAGTAGTACATTAGTCAAGAATTGTGCTGATAACTGCATATTTTATTCTATAGTTATCACCAGTAACACCAATTTAGCAATTTTCAACCAGTGTGCTGCAAGAATTTTTAAAGCATGCAATACCTGACCATTTAGTCAGAGGCACTGACCTCTTTTCCCTTAAATTGTCAAATAAAAAAAATAAACAACAGTCAATGGAACAATAGTCATCTAGTGTGAATGAATCAAAATTGCTCCTATTTTTTGTTAGATTGGCAATATATATATTTGGTGTGCCAAATAATTTATTAATTAGTTAATGTGTGCCATGAGATTAAAAAAAAAAAAATTGAAAACTGCTCCAATAATTGATAGAGGTAAATCTGGAATTGATGTAAATGTAGAGAATGCAGTGGTCTCAGGCTAGACCCCTATACATGTATTGAAAATTGCAAAGTTAAGTGAGGAAACATATCAACCCATATTTATCTTCACAAGTACAAAGAAGTTAAGACAGACAGAGGGGAGCAAAAAGGGGATGGATGTAATACAACAATAATAAAATTAAAAAAAAAAAAAAAGAAGTTAAGACAAATGGTGATGTTTTTAAAGATTTGTCATTCCTCTTTCTGAGGGCTGAAATGCAGTGTTATCAAGAAAGAGTCATTTTGTTACTTGGACTAGTTATTCTGCCAACAAAAAAATTCAGTAGAGGGAAAAAAATATAGTTAAAAATTCTATTTGGATAAAGGCTCTGGCAAATGGATAAGTTAAATGAGTTAGAATAACTAATTTTGGAGTTTAGGTAAAGTTGATAAGGAAACTAATACTAGTAAATAGCTATCAGTTAACTTGCAACAAGCTGGGGAAAAACAGAATAGCGCCCCTGTGCGTCACTGAACATAGAACATTTCTTTGAAGACAGTGATGATAGGTGAGAAAGAAAGCATTATGAATCTATGTAATGAGCATTAAGATAGTTTTGAGACATCATAACTAAGATAAAAGAAAAATACCTTGGTTTCTAAATTTAAGTTTATTGCTGTAAATTCAAAACTAAATCACTGGGTAATTAAAATATGAAACTCCTTCAAGTTGGTCCGAAGGTTGTGGGTTATTGTTAAGCTGAAACTCCTTCAATTATCATGACCAACCTAAATGTTTCCTCTGCTTATTCAATTATGTTTAATAAAGTAATAGTGCAATAAATTAATAAGCATTCGCTTATGACAGTTACTCATTGAAAAAATATCCAAGGCTGGGTGTGAGTTGCTAACAGGTCCTCTGTCTGGCTCACAAAGTTTTGTTCTTCGCTGAGGTGACCCCAATGCCGAGAGAAGGTCTGTAGTAAACTTGTCAATGCTGTGGGTCCCTCACCCTGGCCACAGTTGATTGGTCATATCCATGATCTTAGCTGGGCCAATCAGAGTTTGTTCACAGAATTTTTGACCTAGCAGATAGATAAGTATATAAGTACAGAAGCCAAGAAGCTACAAGAAATTAGAGGCCATGCCGAGTCACTAGATTCAGTTTGTACTGCGTACAAAGGAGCCCAGGAGGAGAGTGGAGTTTGGGCTGAAATCTCTTTACTTTAGCTGACCAAACCTTGGGCCCTAGCATAGGGCTGCATCCAAGAATATGAAGTGCCTTTTGCTTTTCACAAAGGTGCCTTCTGCTCACCAAGCTCTGAACTGTGAGGCTGCCTCTACCCAGGGGAGCGCCCTTCTCAATTTGCACGAGAGTGCCTTGCAGCTAGCTGATGTCCTGAGGCTGTCCACCCTGGGGAGAAATTGGATCTGCAGTGAGAGGGAATGAAGGGAATGTGCAGAGAGGCAGAGGCAGACAGCAGAAGTCCCAGCTGCAGCTGTGCCCCTGTGTCCAGCTGTCCTTGGGACACAGCTGCTCCCCTGATTTTCTTTCAGGCAATTTAGTTGTAAGACCCTGCAATCCTTCCAATAAATCTCCTTTTGCCTAACTTAGCTCAAGTTAGGCTTCTATTAATTGCAACCAAAAGACTCCTGACTAATGTGAACTATATTGATCAAAGAGAGGATATCTCCTGGACCAACTGACACATGCAAAAAAAAATGTATTTTACAACCTATTGGAATGTATCTGAATAAAGGTCCTTCATAGGTGCATAAATGCAACATTACCATAAGCAGAAAACTGAGGAGAGCTGCAGCAATGTTTAGTGAAGAGCTATACTGTCATATCTTCTAAATATGTAAAAAAAGACCCTCCAAAATATTCAATATTGTCAATTCCTGCATCTATTAGGAGCAGGTTGACATTGAAAAAAAAACATGCTAAGCAAAATGAAGGCATAACAAGTTGGATAATGTGTAACAGGTTCAAAACATACACCAATCATTGTGTATATTATCTGGGAGTGAAGCACTTCCCTATTTCATCAAAACATTAAAAATTATATCAACTGATTCTTCAAATACTTTGGTGACCAATGAATCAAGTGGGATATTTATACCTGTCTTTAGTTCTGAGCCAACATTTTTGTTTAAAATTTATCATTCACTAAATGTTACAAGAATTCTTTGTAAAGTGAAACTGTAAACACATTTTTCTTTGTTTTTTCAAAGTAGAAGCAATACCACACAGTTTATCATCAGAGTGAAATGATGAATATTGCAAAACCATTTGGCACAGAGTAGAAGGAATGTCTCTAGAAAAATAATCTCTAAAACGCTCATATTTAAAAATATCTTTGGATGAGAGAAAATTAGAAATTATGAGAATCTGAGTAGTGCCTTTTTTCCTATCTCCTCAGGATGATATAAAATTAATATTTACTGCTAGGAATTACTAATCATGTTACTAGATTAAATTAACATTTTTCTGAGGATGATGATCCCAAAACAAAAATAAGTTCTGAATTAAATAAAGCAATATCAAAATACATAAAAATGTTCTTTACCAACTTGATACGAGTGCAATCTCAAAACATGTTTTTTTTCCCCTAAAATAGCTACAGCTGAATTTCATCTTTTAATTAATCTTGACTCTTACTTGACACAGTGTCATTAGTGAGTCTTGTGGCTTGGAGCTATTGCATGTTGTTTTGCCTTGACTGGTCACTGCAGTGAGGATGACATACCCATTTTCTTCTTCACCACAGAGGAACATTTATTTACTTAGGGCCATAAGAGAGATCCAGGACCCATCACTCATTTTGATGCAGTAGAAATTGATGACCAAACTAATAGCATTTAAGCATTCAATGGCTTTAAGGAATTATTGACCCCATATACCAAGAAATAAGTATATTTTATTAATTTTTAAAAAATATTTTATTTATTATTTTTAGAAAGAGGGGTAGGGACAGAGACAGAGAGGAAAACAGACATCAATGTATGACTACCTTTCACCTGCCTGTAGCTATGGACTTGGCTGGGGACCTGGCTGGAGACCTGGCTTGCAACCTGGTTATGTGCCCTGGCTGGGAATCAAACCAGCAACCTTTGGGTTCCCTGGGTTCGCAGGCCAGTGCCTTATCCACTGTGCTACATACAGCCGGGGCTATATTTTATTAATTTAACCTCTCTTAACGAGAAACTTGTACATTAGCTGCCACTAGTTTAATCTTTCCTGCAAGAAGTTTGAACTTCAGGATTAATGTGTAGATACTGAATTTTAGCTTATGAAAATAGTCGTATTTGAAAAAATGTACATCTGAAACATTTCCAGAAGTTTCATTCTTTTTTCTTTTAAATCAGTTTTTTTAACTTTGTATTGATTTGAGAGACAGAGAGAGAAAGAAACATTGCTTTGTTATTCCAATTATTTATGCATTTATTGGTTGATTCCTGAATATGCCCTGACCAGGGATTGAACCCACAATCCTGGTATATCTGGATGACACTCTAATCAACTGAGGTACCCAGCCAGGGCCTCTGGGATCTTCATTCTTGCTTAGTGAGAGGAGATGCTGCTCTCATGCCTAAGCAATCTTTGCCCACCTATCTCCCAAATATTCCAGAGCCACTCTGGAGGACTATGTAGAAGGAGAGGTCTAGGATGAAAATTCAGGGAGCTAACCACTTCAAAAGCAGACACAAGTCTTTTATTAAACCACACCTTCTAATAGCAAAACCTGGAAACTCTTCAAATGTTCATAACAGAAAGATGGATAAATGAGTCGTGGTGTATTCCCTCAAAGCTCATACAGCAATGAGCATGAACAAACTGTATCTACACAAATACGGTTAATTCTCCATCCACAGTGCTAAACAAAAGAAGCCCAGCACAAAGTATTTTTAGTCCATGTTTATCTCAAGTTCAAGCACAGGCAACACTCATTTCTTATGTTCAAAGTCAGGATGATGATCACTCTTTGGGGCAATAGGGTGGCTGGAACAAGGTACAAGGGTGTTTCTGAGAGTGCTGGAAACAGCCTGCCTTTTGACCTGGGTGCTGGTTACTTGGGTGTATTCAGTTTGTGAAAATTATCAGCCTGTGAACATATTATTTGTACACTTCTCTGTACATATGTTACACTGTAGTAATAACCACTTTTTAAAAGGCAGGTGAAGAAAAAGAACCCAGTGAAAGAGCCTGATCAGAATGGGCTGAAGATGATGGGGAAAGTTTGGGAAGAGGGTTGCCCTGGACATCACAGAGAGGGTATGTTTCAAGAAAGAGGAATCAGTCCTCAGTACCAAGCAGCTTAAGAAAGGCAAGTAGGACGGAGACCGGTCCATTGGACTTGATGATTGACCTCTGAGGGAACAGTTTTAATGGGAGGTACATACCAGACAGCAGGGGGTTGAGGAGCCAGACGGGAAGAATACAGCTGCTCTTTTAAGTAGCTTAACTGTGCTGGGAAAGAGAATGTCGAAGACAATAGCTGGAGGGAACATCCGGTCAAGCAGGTCTTCATTTCCCTGAAGAAAGGGGAGATTTGAACATATTAATATGTAGGAAAGAGCCAGTTGAAAGAAAGATCCTGAAATTCGTGAGGAATGATTGATGGGGTCCCAAGGAAGAGGAGGAGGTGGAATTAGCCTTGGGCAGGGGAAGGGGCCCTTTGCATTCCACAGATACTGTGAGAGAAGGAGGCCAGGAAGGTGCAGGTGCAGATCCACTTAGGAAGCAAGGCCGGGAGTTGAGGGCGCACGCCCTAGCAGCACCTATTTTTAAATAGTGCATCAGGAAAATGAGATTAAGATAATGTGAATTATAAATTGGTAACAAGTGCAAATTTATATTCTTGGCTTGCCTTTGCTTTTCTTTGATCCTTTGTTAATTAAGCAAAGTACATGTCTAGTAAGCCATCTAAAATGGGAGGGTAATTTATATAGTGTGTATATAGATCCTAGACAATTCCTCTTCTTACACATACACAGATACTTAGATTCCTACACAATCCCTCTTCCACCACACCCACATGTGCATATACTCACTATTATATTCATCTAATTAGCTGGAACATTTTAGGTAGTCTTGTTATTCAATTCAGATTGACAAATGTTTTCTGGAATTCTATTTGCAGTTCCAGTTATTTCTACTCTGGAAGAACTGGACCCTTTCAAGAGTCTGCTGTCCTTGGGGAAACAAAGTTCTCGGTTATGGGTCTCATCCTTCACCTTAACCTACACTGCAGGCCACCAGGCCCCTCCTCAGTTTTGCTATATACGCTTCTATCTCCTAGACACCCAGCCCCAGTCATATTTGTGGAGTTGGCCCAACTTTTTTCTCATTCTGCATAGAGCTTCTACTGCATCCTGATCTTCCACAAAGCCTTTTGGAGAAATTATTCACATGGAAATTAAAGATCTGGAAATGTATCCATGTTTACTTGGAATGCATTCCTGGACTTCAGGAAGTAGGGGAGGGCGTAGTCTACACATCTGAGAATGAAGAACTCTAGCCTATTAAAACTAAATCAAGCTCTTACCAAAAGTGAGGAGGCAGGTTGCTATTCTGAGCACATTTAACACACGTACTTCCAAAGCTGTTTCGAGTTTTGCTGACTTGACATTCAGAAAACCCACCAGAGCCCAGTGATTTTATTTTTTCTGGGTATTAAGAGCAAAAGGCTTGGCCAGATAAGAGCTTCTGCTTTTGCGAGGAGTGTTCATAGCAGACCATTAGTCTGACCTAACATAGGAGCTGCAGCGGGGTTCTGAGCTGCTGGCTGTGCACGGAGCCTGATAACACCTGAGTCACTCCACTCCCCAGCCAGACCAGCTGAGCTCAGCTCCAAGGCTCAGACATTCCAAAGGGCTCCAGTGAAGCCAGGCAACCAAGTGACAAACTTGAAAAACAGAGAGAAAGAGACATTATGGTGCCAAAAATAATTTTTGAGAATCAAGGACCTGGAGTACTTCAAAACAAGTTCTTCTGGTGATCCTTTTATTTATTTTTATTATTTTAAAAAAGATTTTATTCACTATATTTAGAGAGTGGAGAAAGGAGAAAAATATCAATGTATAGTTACCTTTCACCTACCTCCAGCTGGGGACCTGGCTGGAGACCTGGTTTGCCACCTGGGTATCTGTCCTGCCTGGTAATCGAACCAGCAACCCTTGGGTTAGTAGGCCAGTGCTCAATCCACTGAGCCACACCAGCCAGGGGCTTGGTGATCCTTTTAATAAGATAAGTAACAGCACTGATTTGAGTACCTGCATAGAAGTCCTGAGAAGCTCCTCTGAGATAAGTCTGTATTCATACAGAGCAAGCTTTTGCTAGTGCTTCCTAACATCACTTCCTTTCTTCTTTTACCGTGTTTACTAGATCCAGGTAACACCTGTATTTTATTATATTTAATTGATTTTAAATTGGCTTACTTTTTATACTTAGTTGAATCTTCAAGAATAATCTGGGCAATCACAGAGTTTTTATATTATATTTTCTAGAGTACTTTAGAACCTAGAACTATTAAAATATATTGTTCATGCACCTCTTAAAAAATAATTTTGTGTCTTACCAGTATGGTACAGCATTCTTAGGAAGGCACTTCTTCTTCTTTTTTTTTTTTAAATTTTATTGTTGTTGTATTACATCCATCCCCTTTTTGCTCCCCTCTGTTCCCGTTCCCACCCACCCATTCACCCCAAAGTCAATCCCACCTGTTGTCCATGTCCATGGTTCCTTTATACTAGGTTCTTGTCTAAGCTGCTTCCCTTTCTTGCCTCTGCCTCCCCCCTCCCCCCAACCCCTTTCCCCCTGACTACTGAAGGCCTATCCCTTGTATTCATATACTTGGTTCTGTTTTGCTTGTTGTTAGTTTTGCTCATTATTGTCCTGTAATGGGTGAGGTCATATGATATTTGTCCTTCACTGACTGGCTTATTTCACTAAGCATAATACTCTCCAGTTTCCATCCATGTTGTTGCAAAGGGTACAAGTTCAGGAAGGCACTTCTTTAGATGGTCAAATATATCATGAAAGGAGTGACTGTTACAGGCACAAGATAATAGTTATCTTTTTCCTATATTACTTACCAAATGTTCTCCCAACCTCTTTTTGGTTAAAGAAACTATTAAACATGTAAAAATACTAGATCTTTGAACCTCTTATAAAGCAGGCTAGATAAACATCACAACCTTCACTTACAGAGGAAATTAAGGCTTGGAGTTTAAATTACTTACTCAAGAATACATAACTAGTTCCTGTTAAGGCAGGAATAAAAATTACACTTTCTAACATTTTGTCAGTCAGTTACATCCCACTTCTCCTTCTTAGCACGTTCATGGTTGACAGAGGGGCCAGGTGTGTGTATATGCATTTTAGCTACTCTCATCATCATGTACCAATTTCAAAGACAGAAACTTAAGTCAAGGTCACCTTGTCATAGAGGCAAGACTTCTGTTCCAATTCAATAGAAAATAGTGCAGCTTCCATTCTTGTCAAGATTTTGGTGGCTAAAGATCCATGCCTTAGACATAGACACACACAAGTTTGAAACTCTATTCCACTGCTTATTAGGTATGTGATTCTGGGAAAGTTACAAAAATTTTAAGTTTGGTCAATTTCATTACTTGTAAAGTTGAAATAATAATACCTGCTGCATAGAGTTGTTGCAAGCTGTTGAGAACCCCTGCATCACAGGCCATTGGGTTAACTAAGATGATGAAGAGTTTATCTCTGTGCTCAGTTTAAAGGGAGCGTTAAGTGATGGCTATTATTACTTTGCTAAGAAATGTCTACTGCTTGATGCATTTGCTACTTAACACTTTGAGTCAATGACTAAACTTTTGAAATGTGGGTCCAGGACCTCCAGTCAAGATGGAAGACATGCTTTACCGCCTTGTGCAACCATAAGAAGGATCACAAGTAACCTCAAAACCAAAAACAACCAAGAAAATCACACTGTATGGAAGTCTGACAACCAAGGATTTAAAGAAGCCATATTCACAGATGGGTAGGATGAGTAGAGGCGGGGAGCCAGTGAAGAAAGGGTATGGTATGGCAGCAGTGAGGTGGCAGTGGCATCTGGTGGAATGGGCAGTCCCACATTCATGGGTGGTGGATAAAAAATTGGGAGAAAAGCCTTGGAAGCAAAAAGTCCCAGCCCCAGGCCAGTGTTAAGCACCAGGAAAATAAAGCCTAATCATTTCTGGCTATAAAAACCAGTGAGGGTTGGAGTGGCGGAAGAAACTCCCGGTCTCTCAGGAGAGTCAATTTAAAGGACCCACATGATTCTAGAACATATGCAAACCTACCCACTCTGCAAACTACCACCAGGACAATAGCTAGAAGGGGGCCAGTTGCATACGGGAAGGGGGTGAAGTGACCGGAAATGGAGCAAGTGCTGAGCAAGCCTCCAGCAGCCAGACAGCAGTATTGTCCTCTCTTTGACCCCTCCCCCACATCCAGAGCCACAAAATGATAAAGCTGGTTGCTCTGCCTTGACTTTTACCTAAAGGTCCACCTCAAACAACTTAACAGGTGCATTAAGACAGGGAGTTAAAGCAGCTCTATCTAATACATGGAAACAAACACAGGAAGGCTGCCAACTTGAGGAGACAAAGAAATATGGCCCAAATGAAAGAACAGAACAAAACTCCAGAAAAAGAACTAAGTGAATAAACATGGACAACAAGTGGGATTGACTTTTGTCGGGGAGTGGGTATGTGGGGAAGGGGACAGAGGGGAGGAAAAAGGAGATTGATGTAATATAACAATAATAAAATTAAATTAAAAATAAAAGAACTAAGTGCAATGGAGACAGCTAACCTATCAGATGCAGCGTTCAAAACGCTGGTGATAAGATACTCAGAAAACTCATTGGGTACGGCAAGCATAAGAAAAGAAGGAAGGCTACATTAAATGAAATAAAGAAAAATCCACAGGGAACCAGCATTGAAGGGAAGGAAGCTGGTGTTCAAATCAATACTTTAGAACATAAGGAAGAAACAAACCTTTAACCAGAACAGAATGAAGAAACAAGAATTCAAAAAAAAAAGAAGAGAGGATAAGAAGACTCTGGGATATCTCCAAAAGTGCCAACATTCAAATTATAAGGATGCCAGAATAAAAAGAGGAACAGCAAGAAATAGAAAACTTATTTGAAAAAACAATGAAAGAAAACTTCCCTATTTCCTTTGCTAAAGGAAATAGACGTACCAGTCCAGGAAGCACAGTGAATCCCAAACGAGTTAGGCCCAGAGAGGACCACACTAAAACACATCATAACTAAAATGCCAAAGGTTAAAGGAAAGGAGAGAATCTTAAGAGCAGCAAGAGAAAAATGAGTTACCTACAAAAGAGTTCTTATAAGATTATCAGCTGATTTCTCAAAAGAAACTTTGCAGGCAAGAAGGGACTGACAAGAAGTATTCAAAGTGATGAAAAGCAAAGACCTACAACCAAGATTACTTATCTAGCAAAGCTATAATTTAGTATTAAAGGGCAGATAAAGTGCTTCCCAAAGCAAAGCTAAAGGTGTGTAACATCACCAAGCCATTATTATGGAATGTTAAAGGAACTTATTTAAGAAAAGAAAGATCAAAACTATGAACATTAAAATGACAACAAACTCACAACTATCAACAACTGAATCTAAAAAACAAAAACAAACTAAGCAAAGAACCACAACAGGAATAGAATCATAGATATGGGGATCATTTGGAGGGTTATCAGCTGGGAGGCGAAGGCAGAGAGAATGGAGGAAAAGTTACAGGGACTAAGAAGCATAACTGGTAGGGACAGAATAGACAGGGGATGTTGAGACCAGTAGAGTAAGTGGAGAAGCCGAAGAACTTATTTGCACGACCAATGGACGTGAACTAAAGTGGGGAAACATAGCTGGATGGAAGGAAGTTACCATGCAGAAGTGAGCAAAGAGGGAAAAATTGGGACAACTATAATAGCATAATCAATGAAATATACTTAAAAATATGTAGGTCCATCACCATGCGTACAAAAATGTGCCTGTGATAATAAAAGTCCATTCAAACATTTACTCATTCTTGTAAATGCATTAACAGCACACTTTCCTCATGCCTCATCTTTCGACCTAGTATCCACCATCATCTCTTCAAATACCTTTAAGCAGCAAAGGTACTTCACATTTTTATAGGGCTTAGAATGTACATTAATTAACTCAGGTATACTAACTCAAGTCACCTATCCTTCCCAACTGCCCTCTGATGCAGATATTATTCTCATTTCACAGATGAGGAAACATTCTCAAAAAGAATGGCCTGTCAAGGTCACATAAGGTGTAAATAGAAAAACTGGGACAGAAACATAGGCCTTCTCACTTTTTCCTATCACATGAGTCTGGCAAAGCAGGAAATAAATACATGGTTGAATCTTCCTTTGACTTACATCTCCTCTTCCTGGCGCTTAATGTCATAGCTTCTGTAAAAAGTTACCCAGTGCATCAATGAGCTTCGGGAAGCCTCCTTTTGTGACTGGCACCGAGGCAGGAAGCGGTTGTTAATGCTCCATCCTCTACTGCCACTGGTCAGCTGTCGTTTTACCCCTTTCATTTCAACAGGGAAAACTGGCAGCTGAAACGGAGCATTTTCTACAAAGGAAAACTGAGTCATTTGTTTTTCGCAGATTTCCATTCTAACCTCCCACCTTGCTGAAGGATGGCAAACAGCCCCAGGACCTTTCAGTGACTCAGCCCACACTAGTTGCGTGTCTGGGGTTCCAATTCCGTTTCAGGATACTTCCTATTTCCTCCCCATTTCAGAAGTCATCACAATAGACTTTAATTACTGCTGTGAGCATCCAAAGGGAGGAAAAGGTGGGTTGGTTTTACACCCTGTTTGCCCTTTTAATCTTCAAGAGGAGACCTTTGATGAGAGCCTGTTGGTAAAAGCATCACCCAGCCATCTTTCAAAAAGGTCTAACAACCCCCTTGAAAGGGCTCTGGGCCTCAGACTTCACTTCTGAGGAGAAAGAAAGCAACGCAAAAATGGACAGCACTGGAGAGAGGAGGAAAAAGACTAGAATAGTTAAGAGGGGCAGAAGGGACAACGCTGACTTTGGGTTCCTCTCAGGCACCTTAGCCCAAAGTTGGGAAAAACCAGTGGTTCTGAAGCAGTTGGGAGCAGTCATTCGTGTTCCCTTTCCTCTCCTTTCCCGCAGAGGCTTCACAGTCTGAGTCACCTGTACAACGCTCAATGTACACTAACTGTTCCCCACTGTCGAGAACTGTTATTGTGTCAGATTACTTAGTAGTATCCATTTTTTTTTTTTAAGATTTTATTTATTATTTTTAGAGAGAGGGGAAGGGCTAGCAGCAGAGAGGGAGAGAGACATCAATGTATGGTTGCCTTTCACCTGCCTCCAGCCAAGGACCTGGCTGGAGACCTGGCTTGCAACCAGGTTATGTGCCACCAGCCAGGACCAAGTAGTATTCTCTCTTGATTAGGTTATGAATTCTATTTAAAGTTGTTTTAGTGGAGTCTGTATTTTATTTTCATGCAGATTAAAGGGTAGGATTTGTAAAACACTCGCAACAGCTTTGGTAAAACATTTTAATTCACTGGGTTTGAAAACACTAGCTCCAAGACTGAATTTCAACCAGGAGGAAATGCCCCCAAGGGTAAGATAAAGTTATTTGGTGTACAGATACATTTGTTAAAAAATAGGTTTAATAAAAATAGTGTCACACACACTTAGCATGGGAAATGCACAATGGCCTGGGTGTTAAGCACTTGCATAGGTTTCCTTTGGCTATGGGTTGTGAAACAAAGAAAGTTCAACCCAGAGCTACTTTCCACAGGTGTCATATCCACTGCATCAGAATCAGCCTAGAGTGGCTGATTTTTGTTGCTGTTTTGCTTTTAAGGTGAATTGTAGTTTATTTTTCCCCAAAGTGAGCCATTTTTTAAAAGTATATTTTATGGATTATGCTGTTCCAGTTGTCCCAATTTCTCTTCCCTTTGTTCCCCTCTGCCTTGTAGTCCCCTTCTCTCCAGCAATCCTATCCCCTAGTTCATGTCCATGGGTTGTGCATATTAAGTTCCCTGATTTCATCCTTTCTTGTATCATTCTTCACTTCCCCCTGTCTATCTTGTACCTACCAATTATGTTTCCTAATTTCTGCACCACCATTTCCCCATTTCTGTCCCTTCCCCCTCCCAGCTGATAACCCTCCCAATGATCCCCATACCTATGATTCTGATCCTATTCTGATTGTTTAGTTTGTTTTTGTTTTTAGTTTTTTAGATTCTGTTGTTGATAATTGTGAGTTTGTTGTCATTTTAATATTTATAGTTTTAATCTTCTTTTCCTTAAGTTCCTTTAACATTTCATGTAATAATGGCTTGGTGAGGATGAACTCCTTTAGCTTTACCTTGTCTGGGACACTTTATCTGCCTTTCCATTCTAAATGATAGCTTGGTGGACAGGGTATTATCGGTTGGAGGTCCTTGCTTTTTATCATTTTGAATAGTTCTTGCCTGCAAAGTTTCTTTTGAGAAATCAGCTGATAGTCTTATAAGAACCCCTTTGTAAGTATCTCTCATCTTTTCTCTTGCTGCTTTGAAGATTCTCTCTTTATCTTTAACCTTTGGCATTTTAATTATGATGTGTCTTGGTGTGGTCCTGTTTGGGTGTAGCTTGTTGGGGATTCTGTACTTCCTGGACTTGTATGTCTATTTCCTTCACCAAGTGTGGGAACTTTTCCTTCATTATTTTTTCACACAAGTTTTCAATTTCTTGCTTTTCTTCTTCTCCTGCTGGCACCCCTATGGTTCAAATGTTGGCACATTTTAAGTCATTCCAGAGCTTACTAAGCCTCTCCTTGTTTTTTTTTAATCCTTGCTTCCTCTTTCTGTACTGGTTGACTATCTATTTTTTTCCTTATGTTCCATATCATTGATTTGACCCATGGTTTCCTTCTCTTCACCATTGATTTTATGTGAATTTTCCTTCATTTCACTTTGCATAGTTTTCACTTCTTCCCTTTCGTGTTTGCTGTGATAAGTATATTTGTCAAGCCTGTGAGCATCTTTATCACCAACTTTTTTTTTTTAATTTTATTGTTGTTGTATTACATCCATCCCCTTTTTGCTCCCCTCTGTCCCCCTCCCCACACACCCATTCCCCCCAAAGTCAATCCCACCTGTTGTCCATGTCCATGGTTCCTTTATACTAGGTTCTTGTCTAAGCTGCTCCCCTTCTTTGCCTCTACCTCCCCCCTCCCCCCAACCCCGTTCCCCCTGACCACTGAAGGCCTATTCCTTGTATTCATATACTTGGTTCTGTTGTGCTTGTTGTTAGTTTTGCTCATTATTGTCCCGTAATGGGTGAGATCATATGATATTTGTCCTTCACTGACTGGCTTATTTCACTAAGCATAATACTCTCCAGTTTCATCCATGTTGTTGCAAAGGGTACAAGTTCCTTCTTTCTTTCTGCTCTGTAGAATTCCATTGTGTAAATGTACCAAAGTTTTTTGATCCAATCATCCACTGATGTGCACTTAGGCTGTTTCCAGCACTTGGCTATTGTAAATAGTGCCGCTGTGAACATAGGTGTGCATAGGTTCTTATGAATTGGTGTTTCCGGATTCTTTGGGTATAGTCCAAGTAGTGGAATTGCTGGTTTATCACCAACTTTAAGAACTCTGCATCTGTCAGGTGGGCTGTTTCATTTGGTAGGTTGGTTATCTCCTCATTGCTTAGTTTTCCCACTGGAACCTTGATCTGTTTCTTTTTGGGCCATACTTCTCTGTCTCCTCAACTTGACAGGCTCCTATATTTGCCTCTGTGTCTTAGGTAGAGCTGTTGAACCTGTTATGTTGTAAGGGGCAGAGCCTTAGGTATTTGTCAGTGTGGGGTGACTCGTTTCACCTTGTTGTGGCGCTGTATGTGAGGGAGGGGTATGAGAGGGAACAGTGCTGTTTATTCACCACTCACCCCTTTTCCAGGCACTTCTCTCATTTTCCATTTGGGACTGGCATCCCTCTAGCTGTTGCCCTGGCTGTGGTTCCCAGAGTGGGTGGGTCTGCAGACATTCTGTTTGAGAAGCACCCCAGGAATTAGAAAGGCCAATATTCCATGAGGGTGCCAGGATTTGTGTTTAGGCTCTGTCATTCAAGTTGTTAATTCTCACAGCTCTTGGAATGTTACAAACTAGTCACTGTTGTAGAAACCAAGAGGAGTAAATTGGTTTATGCTAAGAAAATCACTGACTTCCTTTATTACATCACCTGCAAATCTGTGGGAATTTTAACTTATTGAATCATGTAACTCAGGTTTGGGAATTTGAGTGCATGATTATTTATTAATTTTTAATTCAAGGCAAAGGACTCCATAAATTAAAAGAATGTTTTATGACAACAAAGGCATATTGTTTGTGCAATCTTAGATTGCTAGCAACCAGAATCTCCTTACCAATTTTATTTTTTAATTACAAGAGAGGTTGTGCCTGTCCGGGTTAAACCAATAATCTGGTGGGCTCATATGACAATTGCAAACAAGGGCAGTATTTTATTTACTTAGAATCATCGCACTTGCAATGATTGCCAATGACCCCTCAAGGGCAGCTGAATCTCAGTCCAGCTCCACCAATATGTAAACAGTTTTTGAGGATTGTCTATGTGCCAGGCAATTATTCTGGTTTCTATGGATAGAATTAGGTGTAATTTTATAAAGAGTGCCTCTCAACTCTTCTCAACTTCCAGTCATGCATCAGAAAAACCTGTAAACCTTTTTAAAAATATTAAAGTGCCCTGGTTGGGTAACTCAGTTGGTTAGAACGTTGTCTTGATATGTCAAGGCTGTGAGCTCCATCCCCAGTACTTGTCAGAGTCAACCAATGCATGCATAAATAAATGGAACAATAGATTGATCTTTCTCTCTTTAAAAAAATCAACCAAAAAATAAATAAATAAATCAACTAAAATGTTTTAAAAATTATTAAAATATGGGCCCATTCTTCATCTACTTAATTGAAACCTTTAAGGGCAATATTCACAGAACTGAATGTACAAACCTCCCCAGGTGGTCTTAATGCAGAGCCAAGGTTCAGAACCGTAGTGTTGAGAATCCTACCTTCTGAGACTTTCTAGTCAATACTAGATACTGATGTAAATACATTTGTCAAAGGACACAAAATAAGAACACATTTTAGACAAAACATAATAATAACAAATCTGACATAGGAACAAATATACAGATGAGGATAAATGCAAAAGTGGCAGAGATTAGGCAAAGCACAGAGATATTTTTGGGCAGATTCTATGGCATCTAGTTAATGGGAGGAGGAATAAACAACATTTTTTTTACTTAAAATTAAAGGATTACAGTCAGAAGAACTGGTTGTAGTTTGAAAAGCAATGCTTTAACTTTTTCATAATAATTATGATGTATTTGAAGTAGTGTTAAAGTTATACAAATAAAATATCTAGAGTGTGTACAACTTGTATTAAAATTAGATAAACTATAATTTTTACTTTAGGGTAAAGCTACAAACAGATAAATTTTACATGAAAATTAAATGTTATCCCAGAAAAATAAAAGAGTAAACCAATATGTTGTGACCATGTATGAACATACATTACATGTATGTTTAAATGAATTTCAGGCAATTATATATCAAGTGAAAGAAATCAAAGGTTTGTAGTCTGGCTAATGAGAGGTTCTCTGAAGGGCATTCTCTGGAATGTATTTCTCTTGGCAGTTGCTCTAGTGAACTCAATTAAATTCTAAGCAGATTTCTTTAATCCTTAGCTCTAACTGGGTCAGCATCATCTGATTTTAAGTATTATTATAGAAGACATGTGTATGATGACTATTAAAATAGCTGTAACAACCTTGTCTATAAAGTTGCATTTTCTTGAAAATGTTCAAAAGACCCAATTCACATAAACTGAAAAGTCACAGATAGGACCACCATTATTACAAGGGAGGGAACAAACTGAGGTAGCCCTCAGATAACAAAACATGCCAAAAAGTCTACTGTTTTATGTAGTTATTTATTATTGTTACTTTTGATAGGCTGCTTGGGAAAAATGCTTAATTAGCTTACCATATTCTCTACATTGGTTCAGAAAGATTCTGTTGGGTAATTTGAGGGCATGGACTTGCAGAGTTTTCAGAGTTGGGAAAATAAACATACTGCTTTTAAGTCAGAAAAATTTAAACAAGAATCAGTTGTGTGGCTACCCTTGACCAGAGACAATTATCAACAGGTGAGACAGTGATACTGTTTCAAGAGAGCCCTTAGGCGCTACTACTTAATTTAGGGTTCTTATCCTGCACCCTATCACCTTACTGCATTCTCTTATTGTTTGTAGTTTGTTAGGTTCTCCTTGAGATGTATGCTTATATTTATCTACAAACAGTGATCACTTTATCTCATGCATATTTTTTCCCTCTACATTCTCTCTCTTGCTTAATGGCATTGACCAATATATTTCTACTACAATGTTAACCAGTAGTTGGAAAGCAGTATGATAGGCTTTCTTGTTGTGTTTCTCTATATCAGAATGTCTCTGGTGTTGTTGTTCATCCATTAACTACGATGCAGATATTTTAGGTTGCCAACCCATGCCATCCACAGATTACATTACGTTATAGATTTTTAAAAAGATTTTATTCATTTACTTATTTTTAGGGAAAAAGAAAGAGAGGGAGAGAAACATCAGTGCGTGGTTGCCTCTTATGCTCCCCCAACTAGAGACTTGGCTTGCAACCCGGGCATGTGCCCTGACTGGGAATCAAACCAGTGACCCTTTGATGCTCAGGCTGGTGCTCTATCCACTAATCCACACCAGCCAGGGAACGTTAATACATTTTTATGTTATGGAACCATCTGTGCATACCTGGAAGAAACACCGTTTACAAGCATAAGAAGCTCTATACTGACTGGGCCTAAGGCAGCCATAGTACCATCTGTCAAGTATCTGAATTAAGGAAGAGAGGATCTTAATTCTATTTGCTTTTGAGAGCTCTAGATTGAAAGCTTATACAGGAAACATACTTTATCCATCTCTGTATTTATAAATATTCATTGCCCAAATATGCCTATGAGAAATATTTAAAATACCCTCCCATCTTTGTATTGAATCTGAGCCATAAAGCTAGATTACCTAGAGGAGTTCTCCTCAGACACTGTTTCTCTCACATGTCCGCATAGTACACCAGCCACGGGGACTTCTGGTAGTTGGTGGGCTTATAAGCTCCACACTTTTGCCCTTTTGCATCAGTCAGATCTCTGCCCATTTGTGATTTCCACAATAAAAATAGCAGCATCTTTTCTCATTTCGTCACCCTCAGAAACTGGCATGTGTCTGCATCCTGAGGATTAGTAATAAGATGAGATGCCAGAGGCCCTGAAGGCAGGATTTCCCAATTCATCACAGAATATGTGATGCAGGTTGGGGGTGGGCGCAGGTGTTGGGGAATAGGAAAGGAAGACTAGGCAGGAAGGAAGAAATGACAGCAAAGAATGACATTCCCATTGAGGTTTGCCAGTGACAGGAAACAGAGATGTCAATTGACCAGATAATTCCATTATATTCTCCAGTTTGGTGGTCTTAACATGTTAAAAGACACGTGAAGCTATTTTAAAGTGGATAAACACTAATACCTATTATTTGATAGTAAGATCAAGAGTATTGATTTAGTAATCTGACAATTCTGTATGTGAGTCCTGGCTCTGACAATTACTGGTTGTGTGATCTTGGGTAAATATATATATATATTTTTAAGGTTTATTTTATTTTCATTCAGGAGAGTGGGGACAGGAATTGAACTTGAAATGTAGGTATGTGCCTTGACTGGGAATCAAACTGGTGACTTTTCAGTGTATGGAAGATGTTACAAGCAACTGAGCCACACCAGCCAGGGGTTGGGCAAGTGTCTTAATGAAGACTTAGTTTCCTGGTGTGTGAAACGGATAATACACCAACCTATTTCTTGAGCTTGTGTGGATGAAATGAGAGAATGTGTGTAGAGTACCCAGTGCCTGGCATATAATGGAGGTTCATAACTGTTTGCTATCATGATTTTCTTTCTAGGTTTCCAAAAGTGATGAGATTCTTTTATATTTTAGACAGTGAGGACTAAAATAAGGCTCCAGGGTGAATGAAGGGAGCTATTCATTCTCTCTAGTTCTTAGTGCTATTGGTTGATAGATTGATTGATTGATTTTGAGAGAAAGAGAGAAATACCAATTCATTGTTTCACTTACTTATTCATTCATTGGTTGAGCCTTGTACGTGCCCTGGCTGGGGATTGAATCCATAATGGGACAGCACTCTGAGCTATCCAGCCAGGGCTTTCTTAGTGTCATGTGCAACTTCCCATAAGAGAAAAATGTACGTTGTTTCACAGCCAAAGAAATATGATTCAAAATACTGAAAACCAAGAGTATGACGTCTGTCCTAAAAATATCCGCCATGCAAACTGTTTTAATTATATTGACATTAGCTCGATACTTTCAGGACATACCTCGTAGGGTTCACGAACATGAATAAAGTCTAAGTAATCATGATTTTGGAGGAGCCATGGGTTCTTAAAGTAGGTTGCAAAAATTGAATTTACATGTACATTCAGCAGATGTAACAAAGCCATACAAAACATATTACAAATAAATTTAAATGCAGATACTAATGTGGATATTTAGGCTATTTTGGCCTGTATTATATTCCATTTTAGATGCATTAGTCAAAACCCAGACAAGGGAATTCCTGTCTATAAAACAAACACTCACTGGAATAGCAAGAGAAATATTTAGCTCACAGTCTGACTCATTCATCAGATCCAGGGGTCAGTAAACTATTTTCTGTAAAGGGACAGATAATAAATATTTTAGGCTTTGCAGGCTATAGGGTCTTTGTCCCAGCTATTCAACCCTGACATTGTAGCTGGAAAGCAGGCACAGACACTATGTAAGTGACTGGGCATGACTGTGTTCCAATACAACTTATTTACAAAAAACAGGTGGTGTGTCAGATGTGGTATGCGGGCCATGGCTTGCTGCCCCTGTTCTGAATCATATATCATACTCTAAATAATGTGACTTACTCCTCTGTTCAGACACAAGTTTAGTCTTATCTCTGTACTAGTTACTTAATGATTTGTACACTGTTCACATGTGAAAATATATAATTATATATTACATATACTTACAAATTATATACTTATGCATAATTTATACAAATCTATACAAATTTTTTAATGTTTCAAATAATTGTGAGAAAGTTCAAGACTGTATTGTATTTTATATCTATATTTCAGTTATTGACAGTTTTATTATGTGACCTTTTAAAATAAAAATAATACACTTAAGTTGGTCATTGAATTGTGAGATTCAAAGAAGTCATATTTCTAGAATATGTCTTTAAAACACTAATAGTTCATCCCTCTTCAAATATTTCTGTTTTGTTGTATATACACTCTGACTTTTTTGAAATTTAATTTTATTGTTGTTGTATTATATCCATCCCCTTTTTGCTCCCTTCTGTCCCCTTCCCCACCCACCCATTCCCCCCAAAGTCAATCCCACTTGTTGTCCATGTCCATGGTTCTTCCATACTAGGTTCTTGTCTAAACTGCTCCCCTTCTTTGCCCCCTCCCCCCACTGAAGGCCTATTCACTGTATTCATATATCTGGTTCTGTTTTGCTTGTTGTTTGTTTTGTTCATTATTGTCCTGTAATGGGTGAGGTCATATGGTATATGTCCTTCACTGACTGGCTTATTTCACTAAGCGTAATACTTTCTAGTTCCATCCATGTTGTTGCAAAGGTTAGGAGTTCCTTCTTTCTGCTGTGTAGTATTCCATTGTGTAAATATACCAAAGGTTTTTGACCCAATCATCCACTTATGGCACTTTGATTTTTTAAAGTTTATTTTTAATTATAGTTGACTTACAATATTAGTTTTGGGTACACAACAAAGTGATTCAACATTGATATGCCTTACAAACTGATCATCGCAATGGTAGTATCCATCCATCCATCACCATATAGTTACTATGATATTATTGGCTCTCTTCCTTCTGCTGTACTTTACATTCCTGTAACTTATTTCATAACTGTCAGTTTGTAGCTCATAACCCCCCTCCCTCTTTCCTCCCAGCCACCCACCTACTGTTCTCCCTGGCAGCCATCCGTTTGTTCTCTGTATCTATGAGTTTGTTTTGTTTAGTTTCTTCATTTGTTTTTAGATGCCACATATAAGTTAATACACTTGGGTTTTTTAATTTGTAATCCAGTTTTGATCTTTTTTCACCATTACAGAAAAATATTTAAATTGTCATCATTGAATTAGGAATTTTAAAATTTAAATATGCCTAAAACCAAGTGATAAATGACAAATATTGTCAGCGTATTTTAATATCCAAGTAATGACATGTAACTAAACCACATGATTCATAAACAGGCTTAAGTGTATCTTTGTGCAGCCCAGATGATTGTCACTGGTTAAATACTTTGGCTATTATAGAAAAATGTTTAAAAACGAAGCTCTCAATTGTCATTTTGAACATAAAAGCTTATGTTTAACAGGGGACAACTGTTAAAAATAATCTTGTTCTCTTATTTAGAGCTACATAATTTATACTGGAGAAATGATTTATTTTTAAACTGCAGCTTTTTCCTCTTGCTTGGAGTTGGTTCACGGGTCTCTGAGATCTGAAAGTTGAAAGGTTCTCACTTGCGGGGAACTGCACCCGGCTGCCCCGCGGCCCTAACCACGCCACAAAACGATTATATTGAGTTACGCCGTTAAGCAAGATGGATATCATTTGGATTACCATGAGAATAAAAGAAAGAAGGAAGGTTGGGAGGCTCATGAATGTTCAAAGAAGGCAAAGAAGATGATTGGTCTGAAGGCTAAGCTCTACCATAAACAGCGCCATGCTGAGAAAATACAAATGAAGAAGACTATCAAGATGCATGAAAACTGAAACACCAAACAAAAGAATGATGAGAAGACTCCACAGGGAGCAGTACCTGCAGATCTCCTGGACAGAGAGGGACAGTCCTAAGCTAAAGTACTTTCCAATATGATTAAACAAAAAAGAAAAGGGGAAGCGGGACAATGGGAGGTCCCTCTGCTCTAAGTTCATGCCCAGGGAGAAACAGAGGTATTAAAAGTTATTCGAACTGGAAAGAGAAAGAAAAAAGCATGGAAGAGGATGGTAACTAAAGTCTGCTTTGTTGGAGATGGCTTCACTTGAAAACCACCTAAATGTGAAAGATTCATTAGGCCAATATGCTTACGTTTCAAGAAAGCCCATGTAGCACATCCTGAATAGCCACCTTTTGCCTGCTCATACTTGGTGTAAAGAAGAATCCCTCATCCCCACTTTATACAACTTTGGGTGTTATTACCAAAGGTACTGTCATCGAGGTGAACATAAGCAAGTTGGGCCTTGTGATGCAAGGAGGCAAGGTTATTTGGGGAAAATATGCCCAGGTTACCAATAATCCTGAGAATGATGGAGGTATAAATGCAGTCTTACTGGTGTGACAGCAGTTTCATACTTCTTGTAATTATTAAAGACTAAGCACCAATCAGGAAAACTCCATGTTGTTTCTGCATAGTGCAATATTATAACGGCTTACATGTCTGCAGCCATCAAATGAACTATTTATTTTACTGTAAAGAACGTTAAAATGGCCCCGTTAAAAAACAAACAAACAAACTGCAGTCATAAAATTATTTCTAAAAGCAAGCACCTAGTTCTACCCTGGAAAGTAAAACTGCTTCTTATTGAATTTATCTATCAGCTTGCTGACTGTGCTTTATTGAAGTAGATTAAAAGAGACCATTTTATAAGAGCAAAAAAAATCAGTGGAACTTTAAAATCAGCATGTTGTGTTTACAAGTTTCAAAACACAAAAGGTATGATATGCATATTGCTCAGAAGTCACTTGGAATCTTATTCAATGTCACCGCATGTTTGGGCTGCAATGAACTGAAAGTAGTTCAAGAATTTGAAGCTGAGCAAAATCTAGGTAGTTAGTGATTTTTTTTTTTTTAATTTAGAATACCTTGGTCCAAGGCCAGAAACTAGAAAATTTTTTAAAGGAATCAATGTTATTAATTTTTTACAAACTGATCTCCGACCACTTTCCCCCAGGAATCAAACCCACGTACAACAGAGAGAACATCCAAATCTGACAGGGCACCCAGAAGAAAGGCACTGCCTCCTAGGACGGAGAAGATGGCTGTTAACCAGGACTGGCCTAGCGTTTACCCGGTTGCAGCACCATTCAAACCCTCTGCAGTACCTCTTCCTGTTCGAATGGGTTATCCAGTCAAAAGTGGGGTGCCCATGGCAAAGGAGGGAAATCTAGAACTTCTAAAGATCCCCAATTTTCTGCATTTGACTCCTGTAGCAATTAAAAAGCACTGTGAAGCTCTTAAAGATTTCTGCACTGAGTGGCCCGCTGCGCTAGACAGTGATGAAAAATGAGAGAAGCATTTTCCTATTGAAATTGACACAGCTGATTATGTTTCATCAGGACCATCTATTCGAAACCCCAAAGCACGAGTAGTAACCTTAAGGGTTAAACTTTCCAATTTGAATTTAGATGACCATGCAAAGAAGAAACTTATTAAACTAGTAGGTGAGCGATACTGTAAGACCACAGATGTGCTCACCATCGAGACAGACAGGTGCCCTTTAAAGAGACAGAATTATGACTATGCAATGTATCTGCTAACCGTTCTATACCATGAGTCTTGGAAAACTGAGGAATGGGAGAAACGTAAGACTGAAGCAGACATGGAAGAGTATATATGGACAAATAGCTCCTCAGAAAAAAATGTCCTGGAAACACTTCTCCAAATTAAAGCTGCAGAGAAAAACCTAGAAGTAAATAAAGAAGAGCTCCTTGCTACCAAAGAGGTTGAAGATCACAAAAAGTCTGTGGTTAGTCTTAAGAACAAAGGGGACAATGAAAATACCCTTTCTCAGTACAAAGAATCAGTGAAGAGACTATTAAATCTGACATGAATTATGTACAAAAAATATGTTTGACTTATTAATTTTGTGATCTATATGTTAATTGTAATCTAGTTCAGTATAAAGTTGAAAATGTTAATACAAAAAAAAAATTTTTTTTTACAAACTAAACTTGAAGGACATTTCATTAATAGCCAAGTTTGACTGAGTTCATGGGTATATAACCTTACAAATCAATAGCTAGCTTACTATAAAGTTATTTAGTGAGAGATATAGATGCAAAGTGCTTGGAACAGTACCTGATTATGATCAACATTTCTTACGTTGAAATGCACATCACATCATAAACAGAACCACCGCAAGCCTAGAAGTAAGACTGGCCTAGGCTCGCATCCTGGCAGAAGTAAATCACTTAACCTCCTTTGCATAGTCTCACCAGGGGCGAAATGGTGATACTCTGGATTCTATAGAACACTTACAAACTTGTCTTAATTTACATTTCCTGTTTCTGCCATATGAAGCAGCCTATGTATAGGCAGAGTTACAGGTCTTGTCAGGTCTTAGAGGAAGTGGATTACAGGGTTTTCAGACATATTTCATTTTAAGAGAGGAATGATGTTATGAGGTCTTGGTCTTCAAGCAGGTATAAAATGTCATAGGAAAATCAAACGATATCAAAATCAAACTTATATGGCACTTGATAAATAAACCTGAGTTGGCAGACTCTCAACAATAGAGGAATTACATAATTTTATTAACTAAGTTATGCTCACACTAAAAGATACATAGGCAGTAGTGAATACTTTTCTCTGCTTAGCAGACAAAAACTGTTACCTACTAAATAGAATTATTTATCCCTAAATCATATTAAAAGATTAAAGGCACATTTAGAATAAAATTATATATATATGTATATTAAAATTAATATAGTAAACAAATACTAAACACGTTAATTTGAAAAAATTTGCTTCTGTAAAACTCCTTTCATGAAAATTTCAGCAAGTATTTTCCATAAGACAAATTCATAGAAGTGAAATTGCTAGTTCCAAAGATTGTCAGTTATATTGTCACATTGTAAATGTCACACATTTACATCAGTAAATTAACCTCAAAAAGGTTACACTAGTTTACACATCAACCAAATGTAGGTGTGGCCTGAATCCTAAGGCTTTTGCCAACTTAATCTGCTTTTCAATTTCATTCAATCCTCAATGAGAGCATATTATATGGAATGCCTTAAATTTCCTTCATATCTGATCAACTAATAAATGGACTATAACATTCATCCTGTCCAACTAATACTAATAGTGGGTAAATTCATTTGTATTTTCAATGTACATAACTGTATCATCTACAACTGTATGACTTTTATTCCTTCCTTTTCTCCTTTTATCTCATTTTAAAAACTTAATTATTGTCAATTAGTTGTCTCAAATTTTCTTATTTCTTCCTCTTCAAATATCTTTATGCCTTTCATTTCTTTTTCTTGCTTTATTGTATGGCTACCATCTCTAGCTTAATGTTAAATAGAAGCAGTGATTATATGCATTCTTGTGATGTTCCTGGTCTCAGAAACAACAGTTCAGCATTTTACCACAATGTCTCTGCAGTTGACTGCAACCTCTGTCAGTTTAGGGAAGTTCTATCCATAGTTCACCAAGATGTTTTTTGTTTGCCGAATATCCTCAACCCGTTGTTTTCAACTTGCATCTTATTGAGATAACTATATTTTCCTCCTTTTTTTTGAAGATTTTATTTATTCATTCATTTATTTAATTTTTAGAGAGAGAAGAAGGGAGAGAGAAACAGAGGGAGAGAAACATGGATGTGAGAGAGAAACATCGATTGGTTGCTTCTCCTACACACCCCAACTAGGGAATGAACTGCAACTCAGGCACATGCCCTGATGGGGAATTGAACCATTAACATTTCTCTTTGCAAGACAATACCCAAGCAACTGAGCCACTCTGGTCAAGGCTATTCTCCTCCTTTTGAAAAATGTAGTAAATTCATTTTTAAAAATGTTAAACCACATTTGCATACGTGGAAAACTAACCGTACTTGGTAGTGATTCATTATCCTTTTTGCATATTACACGTTTCTTTTCTATATTGTGATGTCTTTGGTTTTGGTATCAAGCTTAGGATGAGCTCAGATTGTTTGGAACTATTCCCTTTTTCTATATACTGAAGAATATGTATAAAGTTGGGGTAATTTCTTCCTTAAATATCTGAAAGAATTCACTGATAAGGTCTTACTTTTCTTTGTGGGAAGGCTTTTAATAACTGATTCAATTTCCACAAATAAATGGAAACTCTCCAAATTTTCTTTTTTTTTTGTCAGGTTAATATTTGAGGAATTTATCCTCATTTGGGTGTTCATTATATCACAACTTTTTAATGTTTGTAGAGTCCTTAATATCCTTAATTCTAGATGTTATTTTTCCTCCTTTTTATTGATTTTTTATTGGGGGTTTAATCAATTTTCTTGATCCTTAAAAAAATCCATTTTTTAGCTTTATTGGTTTTCTTTAGCTTTGTTTTCTATTTCACTGATATCTATCCTTTGTTTCCTTTTCCCTACATTTTTTGGGTTTGATTTACTCTCATTTCTCTTTTTTTCTTTTTTAATTTTTAAAATTTATTCTTTTTAGAGAGAGAGGGGAATTGAGGGAGGTAGCAGAGGGATAGAAACATCAATGTATGGTTGCCTTTCACCTGCCTCCAGCTAAGGACCTGGCTGGAGACCTGGTTTGCAACCTGGTTACGTGCCCTGGCTGGGAATCGAACCTGTGACCTTTGGGTTCGCAGGCTGGCGCCTATCCACTGAGCCACCAACCAGAGGTCGTTGTCTCTTGAAGTAAAGTTGAATTGATATTAACCTTTTGATTTTTATAGTAAATGTAGGTTATAAATTTCTAAGAAATTCTTAAGCTGAAGCCCTTGGCTTATGATATGGCATGTCTTCATCATTCAATTTAATTTACAATATTTTCTGATGTCTGTTATTTCTTCTTTGATCCATGGATTATTAGAAGTGTGTTCTGTTTAGTTTCTATGTACTTGAGGATTTCCTTGTTATCTTCTGTTACTGATTTCTAGCATAATTTCCCTGAGGTCAGATAGTATATTTTGAATTATTTCAATCCTCTGACATGTTTTGAGGCTTTCTTTATGGCTTGGTTATTGTCAGTCTTGGTAAATTTTAAATATGAGCTCAGATGAAATAGGCATTGCCATAATTGTCAGTGTTCTCAGTATGTAAATTATGTCACTTGTTAACTGCATTATTCAGATCTGTTTTTTTACTACTTTTTTGTCTGCTCAGAGGCATGTTAAAGTAATGCTTAAGATTGTGGATTTGGAGCCCTGGCTGGTGGCTCAGTGGATAAGGCACTGGCCTGTGAACCCAAAAGTCACTGGTTTAATTCCCCAGCCAGGGCACATAACCAGGTTGCAAGCTAGGTCTCCTGCCAGGTTTTTAGCTGGAGGCAGGTGAAAGACCATACATTGATATCTCTCTTTCTGCCTCTCCCCCTCATCCTCTCTAAAATATATATATATATGTATATTTAAAGATTGTGGATTTGTCCCTTTTTCCTTTTAGTTGTCTATTTCACCTTACATTTGAAACAGTGTTACTTATAATTGTGAAATATTCTTTATAGATTGATTTATCTTTACAGAATATCCCTCTTTATCTCTAGTAACACTTCTGGATGTAAAATTAGTTCTTTCTGATATTCTCTCTGATATAGCTACATCAGTGTTTTTTTCATTAGTAGTTGCATGGTTGATCTTTTTCCATCTTTGTAGTTGTATGAGTTTATTTAAGATGTGTCTCTTGAACACAGGATGTAGATAAATGTGTTTTCTTTCCTTAGTCTGACAACATTAGTTTATTACTTGGAGGATTTAGTCCATTTTCACTTTAAGTAATTAATGACTTAGGTGATTTTTTTAATCTATTATTCAATTATTTATTTTCTATTTGACCCACTGTTTCATTTTTCCTTCTGCTTGGCTTTTATATTACTAAGATATATAATTTCCCCTACTTTTAATGTATAATTCTTTTTGATATTACAACACATATCTTAAATATTTACCACTTCTTTGATAATGCTACAACTTTATAATACTTTCATTCTTTTTGCCTTTTCCATTATTGTTGTCATGTATTTTCACTGTACATAAATTTCATACTCCACATTACTAGTATTATATTTTAATAGTCAATATTCTTACATTCACCTTTCTGGAGGTCTTCATTTCTGTATTTCCATCTGGCATTATTTTCCTTCTGCCTAAAGACCCATCTGCAGGCCTGCTAGTGACTAATTCTTTTTTGTCAAAAACATCTAGTTCACCTTTGTTTCTGAAGGATATTTTTATCCTTTATAGAATTTCAGGTTGACAGTTTTTTCCACAGAACGTCAAAGATATTTTCTAGGAAAGGTGCTGACATTAGTAACAGTGACCAAATGAAAACAGTGACATTGCTTAGCCCAATGATTTTAGGATTTCTAGCACCTGGAAACATCAAGGTCACAGCATCTGGATCAGAGTTTGAAGGGATCTCACAGATTAAGCCCAATTTCCTTGATAATAATAATCCTTGTAGATAATTGTTTAGTTTTCTCTTTGAACACTTTTTTTTTAGTTTGAAGAACTCAGCAAATCACAAAACAATGCATTTCATTTGAAAACAGAAAACAGATCTAATCATATATTGCTTTCTTAGAGAATGCTAACAGGAAAACTGCCTCCTTTTAACTCAGTCATGGGACCTCATGTGGCCTAAAGGAGCCAGCAAGATGCTGAGCTTAAATCTTCAGATTTCACTTATGATATTAGAAGAAAGCTATTAAGCCCATGGCTTCCTAGTTAAGCACCCCTTTCTCTACCCTGCCGGACTCCACCCTCAACCTCCACCACCTTCACATGAGTCATTAATCCCTGTCGATTATGTTTCTAAAAATAAATTGGAATTTAGGTCATCATCCCCACAGACAGTGGCTTAATTTAGGGCCCAATTTTTCACCTGGGTTGCAAAGTATTTTCCTAATTAGGACCAGAAGTTAAGAGATTTCATGCAAACCCTATTCTCTCTATGCTTAAAATCTTCAGGAGCCCTCAAGCACAGCATTGTTCTGAAATAGCAAGAGGGGTAAACCTGTCCTTACCTAATCTGTTGTTCTCTCATTAATAACAAAGTTTTAACCTACAAAACCAGCTGTAACCCCCCAAAAAACTTTGGCAATTTTAGATGCAAGTGTTATAGCTAAATGAATGAACTTTAATACACAAACACTAAAAATGACCTTCAAGTTGGGATATGATAACCCTGAAGCTCAGTATTCTATCAACTAGAAAGAAAAAATACAGCCTAAAAATATGATTTATGACAGCTTCTGTCTAAAAAAAATAAAGATACAATAACTTAGAGAATGTATAAACAGAATTTGAAGACAAAATTTATAATAAAGACATTGGGTTCAAGTCCTATCGCCCTTTCTTATTAGCTGTATCACTTATAGTAAGTTATTTAACTCCTTTGAAGTCCGTTTGCTTGTCTGATGAAGACAGCTAAGAAAGCATATCTGATTTGGTGAAGATTAAGTTAGGTGACAACCACAAAGCAACTTTGTTTAAAACAAAAGTGAAGGAAAGAAAAGGTAAAAATTAAGTTTTCAATGTAGCATTGTTCATAGTATAATAAAACTGCAAGTAACCCAAATGTTTATCAACAGTAGGATGTGTAAGAAGTTAATTGTATATTTACCACAGGGATACTTCACAGTAGTTTTCTTTTAAGGAGAAAAGGAAAAAATTTTGCAGCTACAAATATCTACATGAATGAATCTCAAAAATATGTTGAATGTAAGAAGCCACAAAAGAATCAATGATCTCACTTGTAAAATGTTTAAAAAAAAAAAACACACACACACACAAAAAACAGGTAAAATCAAGTAACACATAGGTAGCAAATTTTTAAACGCTTTTTTAAAAAGATTTTTAAATTATTTTCAGGCAGAGGGGAAGGGAGAGAGGCAGAGAGGGAGAGAGACATCAATGTACGGTTGCTTTTCACCTGCCTCCAGCCACAGACCTGGCAGGAGACCTGGCTTGCAACCTGGTTATGTTGCCCTGGCTGGGAATCGAACCAGCAACCTTTGGGTTCGCAGGCTGGCACCTTATCCACTGTGCCACCAGCCAGGGCTTAGGTAGCCAATTTTTAAAAAAGCCAATGATTGCCTTGGCTGGTGGCTCAGTGAAATGGTGCCAGCCTGCAAACCCAAAGGTCACTGGTTCGATTCCCAGCCAGGGAACATAACCAGGTTGCAAGCCAGGTCTCCAGCCAGGTCTATAGCTGGAGGCAGGTGAAAGGCAACCATACATTGATGCTTCTCTCCATTTCTCCCCCTTTCCTCCTCCCTCCCTGACCTTCTCTCTAAATATAATGAATAAAATTTTAAAAATAAATTAAAAAATTTTTAAAAAATTAAAAAGCCAATGATGAACATAAAGTTTGAAACAGTGGTTACAGCTGGTTTGGGGGCATGGCATGTAAACAGGGAGGTGTTTCTGGTGGCTTCTTAACATTCTGTTAAGAATGGGGACAAATGGGAGGTCATTTTATAATATTATTACTTTTAACAATTTTATTTATTATTTTTAGAGAGAAGCGTAGGGAGAGAGGCAGAGAGGGATGGAGACATCAATGTATGGTTGCCTTTCACCTGCCTCCAGCTTCGGACCTGGCTGGAGACCTGGCTTGCAATGTGGTTATGTGCCCTGGCTGGGAATCGAACCAGAGACCTTTGGGTTCGCAAGCTGGCGCCTTATCCACTGTGCCACCAGCCAGGGCTTCATTTTTTAAATGATACATACGAGGTCTGTCCAAAAAGTATCGAGCCAATGTCAATATAAGTTTGTGTGGCTGAAAATTTTGGGACAGACTTCATATACATTTACACACTTTTGCATTTATGATTTAAAACAAAAATCACTTAAAACTTTCACTGAATCTAAACTATGAAATATGTATCTGCACTGGTAGATTGAGAGCTCATAGATTCACTGCTTTCTCCTGTGTTGAATCACAACACATTCTGACTGGCAACTGTCTAGATGAACTCTCACAACTTTGAAGAAAATAGATATTGGAAAGTTTTGATTTCACTGGAAGTAGATCTCAAAAGGCAAATTTCTGACGTATGGTGAAATGCAATATAATTAGTTTAGCAGTCAGTGACTAATTTAGCTAGGCTTTGTGCCTGCAATTGTCAATAAGATCTTATTGCTCTTGGGTCTATGTCCTGATTGTTTTTTTTTAAATGTCCTGCTTTTCATATTTCTGGGTCACATTCACTTATTGATCAACACTCTCTTAGGAGTGTCACACTCATTTTCACCAGGGGCCACATCAGCCTCGAAGTTGCCTTCAAAGGGCCAAATGTGATTTTAGGGCTATATAAATGTAACTACTCCTTAACAGTTAAGTGAGCCGGGTAGAAACAAAGTGCTGGGCCCAAGGTGCTGGGCTGGATAAAACAAGGTGGAGGGCGGGATTCCACCATGGGCCTTGTGTTTGCCACCTGTGCAAAGCTCACTGGTTACACCATCTTTTCAATTATTTCAACACGATAAGAAAGACCTAAAATATCCTGTAATGTGTGGATAGGGCCATAGCCAGAAACCTGAGACAGGTTTTCATGTTGTTTACTTAAAAGCCAGCAAAATGCCCAAATAGAACTTGTAACTCAGAAACATGGACAATTAGTCTCTTTTACAACTATTACCTGAAAAGTATGCTAATTTTATATATGCAGAGTACTTAAACTAGTTGATTGTAAAGACATTAAACAACAGCACATGTAATATGGTTTAGTAATTACAGGAAGTACTAATACTGTTTTTAAATTATTTGCAAGTATTAGAGATGTCAAAAAAGGGACAGCAAATCATAATTTAAACTTTCTATAATTTCATAAATATTATATACCTATGTTTAAGCATTTCTTATAAACACATATAACCATTTATTTTAAAACTTTTCCAAGTAAATTCAACAAATATTTAAAAGGTGCTTATTATCAAAAGATCATGTATCCTTCCCCTCCCCTGTTCCTGATGGGGTGGAGGATTTAGCTAGGTGACCGGTGCCTGGATCCAACCGGCAAGGTCAGGACTGACAGCACGGGGGTCCAGGATTCGGCTGGCTTGTGAGGGGCCCCTGTGGTCAGGACCAGTGCAGCAATAGCTGAGGACTTCTTTGGCATGGGAGGCAGGTTTCTATGAAAGGAGCTTTACAAATATGTAGAGACTAGATTAAACCCTGAAGTACTGAACTAGAATTGGATGTATCAATGTGAACTGAAGGTTTTCACTGTATATATACACCAATAGGGTTTGATCTGCCCACCAATGGGGCTTAAAACCAATGGCTTTCCGGTAGCAATGAGCACTTTTCAGCTCATTTTCCATATACTCTTTTTCCTTTTAAAGAAAGCAGGTTCCTCAGAAAAAATGGCTGGGGCAGAGAAAAGTAAAGATAAGCTTGGGATACCTTCTTGTGTCAAAAAATAAATGAGAGCTCACAAAAGGCAAAAGGACATAGCAGTGAATCTGAAGAGATTCCCACTGACCAAATCTGGCAAAAGGTCAGTATCAAAGTAAATGACAGTAATATGTTGTTGTACCTTACTGAATAAAGTAGAAACCCATGAGTCCATACTTACATAAATGAATAAATGAACAGAAGGAAAGATGGGACTGCTCCAACAGAAAAATATCAATCAAAGCATAAGCAACCATTTGACAACCAGAATAGTATTGATTCAAGTAAGAAAGTGTTTACGGACTCAAACTGACTGGTGACAATTTGATATGGAACAGGACATTTACAGAGACTCAAAGAATCTCTTCATGAAATTCTTTTGTTAACTTCACCATGAAGAAACATGATAGATACGACCTTAACCAAGTGATCTAAATTAACATGATCAGGAATGGGACAATTTGATAGTGTACCTCATGGTACGATACAGTGAGAATACAACATCGTTTCTCTGGTATTTCTGACAAAGATGTTTATCCTGAACCTAATCATGAGGAAACATTAGATAAGCCTAAACTGAGGGACATTCTATGATACATGACACATAGCCTACACTCTTCAAAAGTGTCAAGGCCATGAAAGAAAAGACTGAAAAATACTGTTCCAGACTGAAGGAGACAAGCAAGAAGACAGTTAAATGCACTGTATGATTCTGGACTGGGATGCTGGAACAGAGAAACATTAGAAGGCCAATTAAATTCGAAAGTGGTCTGTGGATTAGCTGTCTATGCTGATGTTAACCTCTTGACTCTAATGGTCACACTATGGTATGGTTATGTAGGACTATTCTTGTTTTAAGGAAATAATCACTAAAACTATCAGGGGTAATGGGACAGCATGTCTGCAACTAACTTTCAAATGGTTCAGAAATTGCATCGGATAAGACTACATTGAAACCTATAAATAAATGTAAGCGAAATGAACACCTTTACAACGTTGAATCTTTCAATCCAAGTACATCATGGGACAGTTTACTTATTTAAGATCTCCTTAAATAGTCTAAAATTTAAGTTCTCATTAAACAGATATAATCTAAAAATTTCCCCATGAAGATCTTGTATATATTTTGCTAAATTTATTCTTAGGCATTTCAATTGAAAAATAATTTTATTTTAAAAGATTTTATTTATTGTTTCCAGAGAGAGAGAGAGGAAGGGAGAGAGGCAGAAAGGGAGAGAAACACCAGTGTATGGTTGCCTTTCACCTGCCTCCAGCCAGGGACCTGGCTGGAGACCTGGCTTGCAACCTGGTTATGTGCCCTGGCTGGAAACTCGAACCAGCGACCTTTGGGTTTGCAAGCAGGCACCTTATCCACTGTACCACCAGCCAGGGCAGTATTTCAATTTTTTTATGCGGTTTGATTTAATCATACCAACACATCAAAATAATTTCCTGCCTCTAGGAAAGAAAAACCCAGAAAACTATGTTGACCATAACTTGTCAGAAGAATACCCAATGCTTGCCATTTAGAGAGATTTTAAATAGCTGGAGGCAGGTGAAAGGCAACCATGCATTGATGTCTCTCTCCCTCTCAGCCTCCCTTCTTTTCCCTCTCTGAAAAATAATAAAATCTTTTAAAAAATGTTTAGAGAGATTTTTATACTTGTACAAATACTGTAACACAATGTTAGCTGGGGTAGTGTAACCACAATAACATCTTTAAATGAAATCACCCAAGGAAGTGAGGTATGATTGTATTTGCTTCTGAGATCGCTAGGCAACAAGTCTCCTAGGGACCCCATCTCCATCTGTTAACAGAAGAAATAGTGCCTAAGGTGCACTAGAATTAGAAACACTCATAAATTCTAATTCTCAGCATGTAAAACACACCTATCTGGGGAAGTTATTATCAACCCTTCACAAATGACTTGGAAACTTGAACCATAAGCTGTCCACGAAGCGTTCAGCACTGAAGGGCTCTCCACCGCTGCCCCAACCTCTGGCTCATGTTCTTTCTGTGCCAGAGAACAGCCCCCTGCTGAAGCAGCCACCTCGCTGCTGGGTGTCAGGGCACAGGGCACACTGTGGGTGCTCTACAACAGCAATGTGTTCTCGGGAGATACTTGTTTGGTGCTGCAGGAAGCAAAAATGAGTCTGCAGACTTCACAGCTTAAGCGGGACAAGCTGCCAGAGAGCCCTAAGGGCAGAAACCACCCCCAAGTGGAACTGCACTGTGTGAGGTTTAACAGTGAGGGCAAACAAAGTGGCAGGTTGATTCCATATTCTCTCACTGGGCTGTCTCAATGCAGTGAAAAGAAACCTGAAGGTGCCAAAAGGTACATCTTCTAAGTTTCAGTATGGGATGGTGGGAAAGTGTTGGAGATGAATAGTGGTCATGGTTATAAATCAGTGTGGATCTACTTAATGCCACCAAAGGTGAATTTTCTATTGTTAAACATTACCTCATATTATTACTTAGGAATCATACAGCCATTAAGAATACTAACCATTAGGCTCTGACAGCCCTGTCTTTGAGACTTGACCCCAATCGTTACACCTGTGGAACCTACAGCACATCATTTAACTAAGCCTCAGTTTCCTTATCTATGACACAGGAATAATAAAATACTTTCCTACCTTTTACAGACTGTTGTGAACTTGAAATCATTTATGTAGGAACTTAGTAGAGTTTATGGCACATAGAGTGGGCTCAATAACTGTTGACTATTTTCTTTTCAAGTTTTTGTAGCCATACAGTTTTTATATTTTGTAGAATAAGGAGTAAAACAAAGCCCTAGCACAAAAGGGTTTGTTATATAACAATGTAAAGCTTCCCATTAAATCCATTCCATGTGGTAGTAAGTCAAAGGATAAATGAGCCCAAGTGTTGATCACTAAGCCAATGGTTAATAAACTTTAAAGTTCCATCCCCTAAGAGGCAACAACTTCAAAGAAGCCACAAGAACTTGAGATAATTTAACAGATTAATATATATATATATATATTTTATCAAGTATAATATGGTCATACAAAAGCATTTACTACAGATAGAATTCACACATACAAAAAGGCTATGTTTTTGTCCCTTTTATATCCTATATTAAGCAAAATAATGAAACCCAGAAAATAAGAGAACTGCACTAGTTCTAAAAACTGGGAAAGTTATACATGAAATATATCCAATCATCTATACCTGCTCTCAAATTCCACACAACAAGGCTTACTGAATTACACTTAGAATCAACTTAAATAAATTGCGCGATTCATACAAAACATACGTTGTCAATGGTTAAAAGTCCAGGTAGAAAAAGTACACAAACTTTTTAATAAGTAAAAACATTTCATACAAAAGAAATGTTTTTTAAAACTCAGACAATATCAAGAGGAAATGCATTAAATTTTAAAATATTTTTTGGACCATTATATAAAATTCCAAAAAGTTCAAACTGTTGAATAACAAAAGTGTATGCAGAACAAAGCCAAATATAAAAAACTATTAAATGTTTTAAAACCATCTAAAGCCAAATAAGACATAACTGTACTATGTAGTTCAGAAACAGGTTTAAGTGCATTTTCTTTGTACAATTCCATTGGCTACCACTTGTAAGTCTGGCAACTTATTGAAATGCAATTAAATACAGGTTTGCAAGCTTTTTGGCCATTAAGTAAATATTAAAAAGTAACTTGCCAATGGAAAGATAAAAAGTTGCATACATACCATAAAAGCACAATGGTCAAAGACATATTATAAAATTGTGTTTAAAAAAATCATACTAAACAAAGATCTTTCAGGCATTTCCATTCAGAGACACTCCTTTTATAAATAAGCACAGTTTTATTTCCAAAAAAAAAAAAAAAAGATGATTTTTCCTAATGGCATCTATTAGTTCACTACTACATCATATATTAAGGATGCATTTAAATGGACCATTTTATGGAGAAAATCAACTAAACTTTAAAAAATATAAGTTCACCAACTTATTCACAACTTCAAAAATATAGGTAATTCCAGTGAGACACAGATGTGGCCCTATCAAAACACGCTACCATTCAGTACAACCAATACAGGTTAACACAATACAATGACAAAAAGCAAAATCCACGATTTGGCACTCTGATACAAAAGAGGCCCTGTCAAAATTCTTTTACAAAACAATACCACAAAACAAAACAACTAAGAAAGCAAAGCTGAATTTTGATAACCCTATACAAACTGTGGAGCTTCATCTTCAAGGTCTTCAAATTGCTGCATTCGTTTAAGCCGTGGCCGCTGACACGGTGGGGGCACATCAGGCGCGTCATGCTCCTCGCAGTTCTCCTTAGGTTTGCCCGTGAGCTGCAAGGGACTGGCCGGTGCGTATTCTGAGTCTGAAATGGATTTCAGCACATGCTCCCGGGAAGCGTGAGTTGGGCCAGGGGGCACTGTTGGAGAGGATGCTGCAGGTTTCTCCTCAGCCCCTCTCACGCTACCAGTGGGAGCATGCGGTTTATAAAATGTTGTCCAGTGCTGGGGCTGCAGTGTTCTGGGTGCTCTGACAGGACCAGGAGGGCAAGAGTCGGGGGACCGTCCCTCTGACACCTGTCTTGCTGACTTAACTGGTTCTGGGTATGGCTTACTGGGCAGGGTGGCACTGTCCGGATGGTCCCCACTGGTCCTGAGGCTTGTTATCCCTCCTGCTTCCTGGAGTGCATTGGGCACAATCACCGCAGTCTTTGCACTTGGATCAATTTGTTCATACTGTTTCTCCCCAGTGTTTTGTCGAGTTTGCTGGTCAAAGCCATCTAATTTGCAACAAAGAGTAGGGGTATTAACTCCTTCAATGGTAGGATGCTTGCAAAACTTGTCTGAATTTACATTTCCCGAATTTCTGCCGTTTCTCTCATGAGGAGGGCTTGCAAGAAGCAGGAGTCTATCCACAGGCAAACTCAGAGGTCTAATCTTGGTCCTTGGAGTATACCTGTCAACAACACTGTTTGTTTCCCTATTGGATTTCAGAGAAAATGGCCTGGAGGTTTTACAAACATCTTCCGTCTTTTGTGATGCTGATTCAAGTCCCTGGTCCGCAAGCAAACGAGCTTTGTTGTCTGGAAAATAAATAAATAAATAAATAAATAAATAAATAAAGATTTATTTAAAAATCAAAACTTCCTGGCACCTGGTTAACAAGAGTCTGAATGAATTAGAGACAAACATGCTCTCAAAACCACAATGGTCTTACGTAGTTTTTCCAAGTTATTTTCAGTTATCTATGTAGAAGAGTTAAAAAATTTTAGTTACTGATTTTAGAGCAAGAAAAAAGGGGGAAGAAGCGAGAAAACATTGATTTGTTTCTATACTTATTTATACATTACTTGAATAATTTTTTAATGTGCCCTGACCAAGGATCAAACCCATAACCTTGATGCATTGGGACACTGCTCCAACCAACTGAAGTACCTGGCCAGGGCTATGGAGAGGAATTTTAAGGTAAGGTGTACCCTGAATAAAAATATTAGAATTTAATATTTACTTAAATATCATAAACAGCTACAGGTTAGTTAAAACAAACAAACAAACAAATAAACAAACCACTCACTGAAGTACTTCTTTTTTATGTGCTGTGCATGAACAAACAATTGCTGGGTCAAAGAGTTGTCACAATTTCAACAGACAGACATTCGTAAAGTCACCTCAGAAAAGCTACACCAATTTACAGGTTGGCTAAATATAGGTGTGTCCTTGAATCCCAATGCATTTTGCCAACTCCCCAACTCCACTTTTCAGTCACACTTGGCCCACAGTGAGTGTATAGTACATGAAATGCCTTAGGTGGCTTTCAATCTGATCAATTAATAAATGGACTATAACACTCACCCAGTCCAATTAAGGTTTAATAGTTTTACTTTAAGGAAAAAATGCCATTCACTCCATTTACTGTTTTCTCCTGGACTCACTCTCTTTTCTATCAAGTCTGGACCCCTGGCCCAAGTTTTCTCTAACTAGAACCCTGTTCATTTGTTCTACATCTCCCCTAAAAAATTTCTGTTTGGGGAAAATTTCACCCCTCTGCTCACGTTCCTCTTCTGGGCAGAGATCTGGTGACAGTGCCCATCAGAATCCCTGTCAGCTGTCACCTCATCTGCCCTTCCCCCTCCCCTGACTTCTCTTCCCTGGGCTTCCAAAGCAACACACCGTTGTTTTCCATCCCCACATTTATGACCATGCTAAGGGATCTGACTCATTGTGTTCAGGCTACAGACACCAGCCAACGTGCATTCTTAAGTTCTGAAGGAAAACTCAGAACCTAATGGGTAGGTATGCACACTCCAAGCCCAGGTGCTGGGGTTAGCTCAGTTCTACCACCTCTGCCCTGGGCAAGGCAATCTCAGCTGCGCCTCAACCCTTCATTTGTCAAAAGAGAATTGTAACTGTATCTATGCTGACCTGTGGCCTAATGTTCTCTAATCAGGAAAAGTGCTCAGAATTATTTGGTACACAATAAGCATTTACAAATGGCATTAATTATTATAACTATTCTAACTGGGAGTCCTAGATCAGAGGATAGTAAAATAAGCCCAAACATAGGTTCAAATACAGACTGAACTATTTATTAAGGGCACAACCACTGGCATGATTTCACCTCTTGCACAATGAGACTATGGCTGACTGGGGCTCATACTATCTACTTTATAGGACTGTTATGGAAATTAAATCAGACAAATGAAATCAAAATAGTAAGTCCAGTGCTTAGCAGACAGCAGGCAGGTACTTAATGAATGTTAGCTCCCCTACTTTTTAGACCCAATCAGGCTATGTCACTGCTATTTGATTATACATCAAATTTAACACATATAGCTTAATGTTTAAAAAGTGGAATAAAAAGAAAAAGTGGAATTTCGCTCTAGTATTTACAGAATTACAGTAATAAATGGAAGATTTTCCACCAGCTTGATAATTACCAACCACTGCAACTAAAAGTATACTCATGCAGTGAATAAAATGACTGCAGTCAAGGAAATAGATATGCACATCATGTGTTTAATGTGTTCAAGGTAGGCGACAGGTAAAGCATCTGAAAAACATCTTTTGGGAGTTGTAGGAGTCTAATTTTTTTTGGCTTTTAATCATGTTTTATTGATAGTTATAAGTCAGCGAACTTGTGTTCTACATGGCCACTCACCAATGAGACATGCATCACATTTTTCTAATGCATTCTGCTTTCGTTCTGATTCCTCCAATGATGCAATTGGTTCAAGAGTTTTGTTTTCACTATCTGCAGTATGGATATCCTGTTGATGGGAAAGAATTTTGAAACTTCAAGAAGCAAAACATCTCTCACAAGAAACAGTTCAAAGATTTTTAACTTAACATAAACATTACAAAGTTCCAACACAATTCCATAAAGGTCAAAACTCACTTCCTTTGAAGAGAAAAACAGTGACTTCATGAAATGTTCTGGGTCTTTTTCTTCTGGTGATAGCAGAGGCTTCAGAAGATAGCCTTGATCCACCTGAGGTGCGACACTACCTATATTACACACAACTACATCTTGTGGCTGTAGGGACCCATCAAAGATCTTCTGGGAATAAGTAATGAGGAACTCTACCAGCCGCGCTTGATTGGAGTATTCAGCAAGAGAGGAGATGGTGATAGGAGCAGTTGTGGGTCTTGGCCTAATGAGACTTGGTCCAAAAATCACCCCCAAGTTTTTGGAGTTCATCTTGTTTTCTTCTGCATGATCGACGACTCTGCAGAGTGGAATCATTAAGCTGTATGAGATTTGGCTGTTAAGATTTCCTTGATGGTAGTTAACTAGGGGTTGGGAGAGGTGCAGAAAAAAGGCCCGTAGAAGCCTAAGAAAAAATCCATTTATTTAAATGTTGACCATACACTAAGCTGTTTTATAATATCAGGATATAATTTAAGTAGAAGGAACTACTTACTAGAGTTTTACCAGGAGAAATTTAAAGAAGAAATATCCCTAAAAGCTGCAGGTCTTCAGTCTGGAAACTTAAGTGATAATTCTCTCACTACCCACCAGTCTTCAAACCTAGCTGATTCTACTGCTGAAGGAGCTCTCTATTCTACTGTCACTCCCAATGCTCTGTCCTTATTTCAAGCTCTCATCACCTTTTATTCCTATGGCCACTCAAGGAAACCTGAATTGCAATAAAGGCTTCCCCTCCAAACCATGATCCATACTGCTGCCAGAAAGATCAAACAGGCAAATCTAAGCACGTCAAATTCCTGGCTCAAAATCCTTTAGCAGGTACAGAAGGAAGATAGTCAAGTCATGTGCCAGGTATGTAGGATCTTCTTTACAGGCCTCTACCTAGCTCACTCCTGCTATGCACTAGCCTAGTGAAATTATTTATACCTCCCAAATGCTGAATGATTTTTTATATTTCTGTGTCTGTTACCCTCTGCCAGGAATGCTCTTCTGCAAAATTCTCTGCCACCAAACCACTGTTTAGTTCTTCAAGTCCAGCTTAGGTCTGCCTCTTCTGATTCATGGTCCTCCCTCCCTTGTCTTCCTCCGCATGCCATGCAGAGCCCCCTCGGAACATGAATGATGCCTCTCTGCACTTGCCTGTAGGGCTGCCCCACCAGCTGACGAGCAGAACAGATGACAGAAACCTTCTGTTTTCATTCTGGCTTCCCCAGCCAGAGCCTGCACATAGGAGGCACCTGAGGGAAAGCTGTTGGCTACATGAATACATCCATTAACTCCCTTTCCCTAACACCTATTAGAATTGAAATGCTCATTTAAAAAATAATACCACAACAATGTGAATGTACTTAATACTACCAAACTATATGCTTAAAAATGACTCAGATGGCAAATTTATATGTATTTTACCATAATTTAAAAAAAAACAAAAACATAAAAAGAAACTGATCAATTATTCATCCACTCATGGATGCTTTTCTTATATAAAGTTCTTACCGCTTAAGATGCACTATGAGGTAATGAAGACTGTTAAAATTTGATGCTGGCAATTGCCTTAGAAGGTCCTTGCTTTTTAGAAGAATTCGATTTATTTCTATACATGTATTTGGCCATTTTTTGTCTTCGAGGCTATCCTTTTTTGTCTCTTGTTCTTCACTTACGTGTCGGATCTCTTTGGCAAGGTCTATAAATTCCTTGTACAACCGGAATAAAATAAATGGTTCTGGGAGCTAAAGAAATAAAATTACATTAGAAATGTTATTCTGTCATCATTTCCCTCCCTATTAATAATCTACTAAGTAGCAACAGAATGGCTTACTTAGCATGTCCCTTTATAGTATCAAGACTTAAGGTCATCATGTACATTTTAAAATATACATATATTTGCTACAGATGTGATCTGTAAAGTGAATCTAACATAATCACCATAAATAATATCTACTAAAAATGAGTTAACTGATAATGAGTGAAAGTCTAAACTTTACATTTTTGCTCCAAAGTTAGTAAGATCTTCAATTGTTTAATGAAATAAATCCAGGGTAACAAAAATAAGTCAAGTTAATTAGAAAAATCTTATACTCTGAGTTTTATTGGTATAGGGAAACTGAACAAAATGCCATATAGGGTCCTTGTATTTTACTTAAATCAGACTGAATATTAGAAGATAATATGACTTATAAGAAAGAAACTATCAACACTTTATCCAATTTTTAAATAAAACTTGAGTTCCTATTAAGTAGTTCAACAGTTCCTCTCTCAAACTATCAAAGGGTATGCCACCTTTCTCTGTCTACTGTAACTTACTTCAGTATTGCCACTGCTCAGTGACAGAAAATACAGAGTACTTCTGCTTAGCTGATGTCTTCTGCCACCTGTGGTGAGGCAGGCACCTGCTCATCCAGTTTCCCCTGCCGGTCCCAGACTGGGGACACTTGGAGATTAATTTCAACCTCTACCACTGTGAGATCTAAAGAAGGTAACTTAACCTCTTGGAATTTCAGATTTCCCACATGGTGTATAAAGAAAATGAAGGCTACTAATACTGTAGATCTGTGGCTTCCCCCACTAATATCTTGGTCGCATAGTATTCCTGAGACAGAATGGGAGCTGATAGTATTGGACCCTGTTCGTTTCCTTTTCTTGACTGACTAGGAAAGATTAAGGATGACTAACTGAAGTTTACAGTCATTCAAAGGTAATCTGTTTCCATTTCTAAACTGACAGTCCCATAAAATGTGATTACAGATATATCAATAGTTTCCTGGACTAACATGACAGGTTCAACATCTATAGCTGAAGAGCAGATGAGTAAGCGCTGACTTAGCAGGCCTGAGAAAGTTGCCGTTCCAAACTGAAATCCAACATGGTTTACAGGACCCTGAGGAGAGTTGGGGACTGTCAGCTTGAGGTCCTTTAATTTTGAAGGTGGGTGGGCTATCCAAGAAGCATTAGATCTCTAAACCCTTATCTTCATTCCATGTTGCTGAGCAACCTCTTACCCAAAAGTCTGGAAATTTCTTCTTTGCCCAGTGGAAAACTAAGGGTTCTCTCAATGGGCAACGCACAAGAAACAAGTGGGCAACTATATCTAAAACTAGGAATTTAGTGGCTGCATGTATGCTGAATGCAGAGATCCTTGAGCCTACTTATCCTACTTGCTCCCAAAGCCTGGCACCACACTGCTAGGTAGCAGAAGACCGTTCTCTGGGGTGTCAGACCAGCCTAACAACAGACCCAGGGATGCAGACACCAGGTGTTTCCTGAACAGCCCAGCTCGATCACACTATCGCAAAGCTCAAAATCTTCCAAGCCTTCATATATCCAAGAGCTTCCAGAGACATTTGAATTCCAACTTTCATTTTAAGTAGACAACCAGGGAAGACAAATTAAAATAGGGAAAAACCAACTTGAAGTTCTAAAACTATACTGTCTAAATGGGGGCCACTAGCCACATAAGGCTACTGAGCACTGGAAATGTGGCTGGTCCAATTAAATTGACATGTGCTTCAAATAGAAAGTATACATCACATTTTAAAAACTCTATAACAATAACAACAAAAGTAAAACATTTCATCAATAATTTAAAAATACTGATTAGCTATAGACATTTTCAAAGTTAAATAAAATATTAAAATTAACTTCAAGGCCCTGGCTGGAGGCACAGTGAATAAGGCGCCGGCCTGTGAACCCGAAGGTTGCTGGTTCGATTCCCCAGCCAGGGCACATAACTAGATTGTAAGCCAGGTCTCCAGCCAGGTCTGTAGCTGGAGGCAGGTGAAAGGCAGCCATACACTGATGTTTCTCTCCCTTCCCCTCTCTCTGAGAATAAAAAATAAAATCTTTAAAAAAAGAATTAATGTCACCTGCTTTTTCTTTTTATTTAACATTATATAAGGGGCCCACATCATATTTCTACTGGATAGGGCTAGAGGCTAAGGAGAGGAAAAAACCCTTTTTAAAAAAGCCGGAGCCCTGGCTGGTAGCACAGTGGATAAGGCACCGGCCTGTGAACCCAAAGGTCGCAGGTTCGATTCCCCAGCCAGGGCACATAATCAGGTTGCAAACCAGGTCTCCAGTCAAGTCTGTGGCTGGAGGCAGGTGAAACGCAACCATACATTGGTGTCTCTCTCCCTCTCTGCCTCTCTCCCTTCCCCTCTTTCTAGAAATAATGAAATAAAATCTTAAAAAAAAAAAAGCCGTAACTATCCTCTGGTGGGCAGGATACTGTATTCATGAAAAAAAGGAAGAATGCCACAAAAGAGAGAACAAGAGTTCTTAGAAATGAAAACAGTTAATAGTAGGGGTAAAAGGAAAGCTTAGGAAATCTCTTGAGAGTGTTACAAGAAAACAAAAACAAAAATAATAAACAGAAAAAAAGGAACTATAGAACCAGTTCAACTTGTCAAGTATCCAAATAGAAGTTCCACATAGAAAGTAGAGGGAGAAAGCAACGAAATAAAAGTTCCAAGAACTAAAGGACAAATAACCAGAATGCTGGAGCTCATGCAGTGCCTGAAATAGATGAAATACACCCACATCAAAAGCACATCATTGTGAAATTTTAGAGTACAGAAAAAGATTCTACAAGCTTTCAGAGAGAAAAAATAGGCCACATGAAAACAATCAAGAACGAGAAGGATCTGAGGCTTCAAAGAGAACAAGAAAAATGCCTTCAGAATTCTGAAGAAAACCAACTCCCAGCCTAGAATAGTATAATCTTCCACACCACCCATACTTTTACATTCCCATCAAGAAAAGAGAATCAAGACAGATAAATAAGGTTTTAAATATTGAGTTGGCCAAAAAGTTTGTTTATTTTTCTGTAAGATGATTCTATAGCACTTAGTTGTCTTTAACTTCATTCGAAATAATTGTTAGATTGTATCGTGACCGCTGTCCAATCAATGTGCACTTTAAAAAACTTATCAAAATTGGTGAATTTTGGTGTAGCCATTTTAATATTGAACATAGAAGAAAATACACAACATTTTGGTATATTATGCTTTATTATTCCAAGAAAGGTAAAAATGCAACTGAAACACAAAAAATATAAAAAATTAAGAAAGGGTTTAATAGTGTATGGAGAAGGTGCTGTGACTGATTGAACATGTCAAAAGTGGTTCGAGAAGTTTCATACTGTAGATTTTTCGCTGGACGATGCTCTATGGTTGGGCAGACCAGTTGAAGTTGACAGTGATCAAATTGAAGCATGAACTGAGAAAAATCAACATTATACCACACAGAAGATAGTTACTGGTGGAAATAAAGTTATTGGTGAAAATAAAAAGAAGTATTTTACAGAAAAAAACAAATGTACTTTTTGGCCAACCCACTATTTACTCTTGCTCCTTCCTCCTTGCCCAAGAGATGGGCATGACTAAAACAGAAGAATAAACCAGGTGTTTCCTCACAAAAGAGAAGAGGGTGGAAAAGAAAGGTCCCAGGATAACAGCTGGAATACTGGAGAGCACCTGTTAAAGACCGTGGTCAGTCACTATGCTCTCTCCGCAACTGTCTCTTCATTTTCATCAGAGGACAGAAGGCAGCTAGGCTTGGCCCAGGTCATTTTTAATACTTGGCTCATGGTGGCAATGTGCTGATTGTTCCAGCAGCCCCCTCCACGAGCTGCTCCTTGAAGCCATTAAGGGCCACTTATTGCACCCCACTGAAGTGTCTTCTTTGGACCCAATTCTGTAAACCACAGGTTCACAGGGAGCACAGAGAGGGGAAATACTCTGCAGCCCACTCCCAATTATATTCCTGCTGAACTTCTAGCAGCAAGCTTATCGGATAGTACTGCCTGATGCCCGAAGTGTGGTGAACTCCCAGGATGCATTCATGACCTTGCCCACTGACCTCCCAAAACAGCTTTTTAAAAAATACCAGTGAAGTAGGACTATGACTCAGACACTGTTCTTAAGGAATCAACCCTTCATATAACAATATAATAGCCTTTCCTTACACAGTTAAGAGTTTATGCTTTTTGCTTAGTTTTCTAAAAACTTAATGATACGCTGTTTAAGAATACACAATAAGTATATTTAAGAAAGGGAGGGAGTTATTGACATGGTTAGAAAAAGAACACTGGGGTGGGATTACAGGCTGCAGCACAGAGGGGCACTTAGGACGACCCCATTGAAAGGTACAGATATGAATGTTTTACTTCCTTGAACTAGGTAATGGAAAAATGAGTGTTTTTATTACTACCAACCTGTAACTTTACATGTATGTATACACATTTTGACTATACAGTAAGAAAGATATTAATATGGTCTATATCAATGAAAATATATGTGTAGCAAATGTAATCAGCAAGAGACAAAACATATTTTGCTCTTTTCTAGTTAATGGTAGGTTTTAAGGGTAAAAACTTTACCTGTCGAAGATATAATTTCAAGACGTCACAGATGTCATGTGAACTAAATTCTGAAATGTCTACCAAGTGCATTCCATTTTCCAAAGCTTGACACAGCTTTTCAGTTTTTACTTTGTTTCCACATACACGGTAAATTCCCTTGAGAAAAAGGGAAAAAATATTGCAAAATTCTGCTTTAATACAAATGGGTAAATGTGGACATCTAAATATATCTGATATGTCTACTTCAGTTTTAATTAACATTTTAGAAAAAACTTGGGTCAAGTAAGGTAATATTTTCCAAATAAATCTAAATAAAATGGTGGCTGATTAAAAATTGAGAGCATTTTTTCCTTTAAAGTCTCCTTATCGTTAGAACAAATCACATAAGCATTTTATGTTTAAAATTTTTCATTTTAAGAATTACAACATACCTGTAGACATAAGGCTCTACTTTCAATCTCTGAGGCACATATTTTGAGTATAAAAGGGATGCCATCTGGTTCCTTTTTTGCAACTTGTGTGAATTCTGCTCCAAATAAGTGTATTTTTCCCAGAAGTTTTTGATGACCACAAATGATAACTAAATTTTCCAAACACTTTCGGTGACAAACAAGAAGACACTAAAGAAATAACAGTTTAAAAGTGGTTAGTTTATCTTAAAATTATTCACAACTGGACAAACTAGAGGTAAGAGTGGTAACACAACAACGAGTTTAAAAGGTACTGTGCTTGCAGTGTCTAAAATACATTTAATAGCAAAATGAAATACAAAATTGTAGAAGGTACATTGTAGTTCAATTTATTTGGAAAAGATCCTAATCAGTAAAATTAACAGCAAAAAAGTATGAATCAACAAGGTTAAGAGGCTAATCTAATTCCAGAAAACACTTACCTCTTCACATTCAACACCCTGGAACACTACAATGCTTTCACAATCCCTACATTTCGTGGGGGATCTCAGTTTGCGAAACTTGTGAGTGAGAGCTGCCTTTGACATCAATGTTTTCTTATATGTTCCAAGCGAATTGGGTCCTTGCAATAGAAATAGATTATTATATAAAAATTGTAAGATGACTAATTTTTTCCCACATGATAGTATATTTTGAAAAACCTCTACACTTTGCAATCATTCATGTATTACAAGAAGCTATTATTGTGAATCTGTAACGTCAAAATAAGGATCAAATTTCCAAATCTCTTACACGGCACACATTGATCAAATATTTTAGCAATGAGTAAGTCACCACTAAACCAGTAAGATACTTCTAAAATAGCACATCATATTGTTTTCAGAATCAGAAAGTTAACAACACTGTCATTAATACACCCTTTATTGGGCTGGGAAGAGTGTTACGTAGGTGGCATTACATTCTTTTATAAAAGCTTCAAAGAAAACTAGCTGTATGAGGTTACTGTGTCATCAGCATTATCCACATTAAGGATAAAGCTATTATTAAAAATCATTATAAAATTACGGATAATACTGGCAACTAATATATAAATATCCTCCTAGAGAGATGTTTTATATTATTTCAGTAATGATGCCAAAACAGGTATCAAGTATATAAAACTAATTTATATGAGTCTAATTCAAGTCATTAAGGTAACAGGCTTCTCTTTTATATCCTTTAACATTCACAACTTTCCTTGTCCTCCGGAAGTATACTTAATTTACTCTTCCTGCCTAGCTCCTTGCTGTTTCTTTTGAAGAGGCTTTTTCAGAAGTTCTCATGCATGGCAACTCTTTTACAGTTAAGTCATTATATTAGGTTTGTGAAAGATAAAAATATCTTGCCTATTTTAACACCATGCTAATAATTTTGTTTTTCAAAATAAGTTCATTGATTTCAGAGAAAAAGGAAGGAAGAGGGAGGAGGAATGGAGGAAGAGGGGGAGCGAGGGAGATATATCAACTAATTGCCTCCTGTACACACCCATATCAGGGATTGAACCCGCAACTTAGGTATGTACTCTGACAGGGAATTGAACCCGCAACCTTGGGTGTACAGGATGATGGCCCAACCCACTTGAGCCAAACAGCTAGGGCTCCATGCTAATATATTTGAGATCTAGTAGTTTGCTGCCTATATTTGTATTTGTAACATTTGATTAATATATTATTGACCTATTCTTGTACATACTTGTTGGCATATGTTTGATAATTTGTCATTGGAATGTCATCTGTTTAATACAAAGCAAAATAATTCTTTGAATTATACTGTTTTCCTAATATGCAGTGTGACTATTCAACTGGTTTAGTAACAGCTTGATGCAGGGACATGCCGAGTGTCATACCAGCTTCTGAAGGGGAAGGTGGCTCTCTTTCATCTAGATCATCTGCAGAAGACATGGTCCCACTGGATGGAGTTCGGGGAAGTTTTCGATGAAAATCTCCTACAAGAAAATTATGAACACAATGACCTGACCCTGAACTGTAGAATTTTATAAATGAGTAATGGTAACACTTTTGAATAATATAGTCATACAATTTTATTAGCTACAATGTAAAAATTTGCTCCCATTCTCAGACTTTGGATACAGGGAAGTATCAAATTGTTCCTGGGAACAAAAGAAAACTGAACCCAAACTGACTTTTCCAGATAAATGTAAGATTGAGGATCATATATCCCAATAAGTCCGTAATGGTCAGCTTTTGATAGTAAGTGTTAGAGACTGTAAGCTCTACAAGGCAGGGAGTATTTTCTATTCACGTCTTGTATCTAATATCTGACAGAGTGGCTGGCATAATAGCAAAGTTGTCATTAAATGCTTGTTGAATTCAACTATAAATAAATGTATATAATATATTCTAAAGCTTTTTAAAATACACAAAAATCTTTAAATTCAGCCATACAATAAAAATAATACCACATTTACGTTACTAGTAAGGAGAGTGGGAACCAGGAATAATATTTCTTGACAGGGAGCTGAGAGCACAGGACGCACTGTCAGTGCGTGAAGGAAGCAGTAATGTATATCTACGTGTGTTCAGAAGCAGCCCAGCTAGGCAATGAGGTTTACTTCCTCCCTGAGGATATGAGACACAGGGTTATAGTTAAGAATTCACTTAACTCATAGCCTTAACTGTCTAAGGTTCAGAGTTAGAAAGGGCTTTATAAATGACTTAAACCAATAACCTTTCCCCCAAAAGATTCCTCTGAACAATATGTTTAAAAGGTAGTCACTGAGTTTTCACTTTGAATGTGTCCCCAATAATTGAAAAATCATGTGGGCACATGTTCCATTTTTAGAACCATTCCAATTATAAAATGGCTTCCTTACACTATAGAGCAGAAATCTGCCTCTCGATAAATCTGTCTCGGGCCATACTTCTCCCTAACAGAGTGAGCAAAAGCACTCTACCTTTACACTTTCAATATTTAAGGACAGCTGTCATGTCCCCAAGTTGCTCTTTCCCAGGCTAAGCATCCTCAGGTCTTTTGCCATTTATCATGTGACCAGTTTCCACATTTTAGTCTCACTTACCTGAAGTCGTACAGGATTCCAAATAATTTAGGGTTTTCTCTAGAACAGCTCTTAAATCTGGGGATTTCTGGAACCACACTTTTTTCATAAAGCTAATTACAAATATTCAGTTAAATATTTAGGCTCACTTCTCCAGTGTGTCCTTGAACAGAACTATTTCTTAATTTAATTTATTTTATTTTTAGAGAGGGGAAGGGAGGGAGAAAGAGAGGGAACCACCAATGTGTGGCTGCCTCTTGCATATCCCTAACGGGGGACCTGGCCCATAACCCAGGCATGTGCCATGACTGGGAATCAAACCAGGGGATCCTTTGGTTCGCAGGCCAGTGCTCAATCCACTGAGCCACACCAGCCAGGGCAGAGCTAGTTTTAAAGGAAGACACAAAATAAGCCTACAAATACCAGTGCTGCATGGAAATTATTTCTAATTTAAATTCAAGAGATTTATTTACATGAATTTCTAGAATATGTTGAACATTAAAAAATAATGCCTTGGACTTTGTGGTTAAACCTTACAACATTACATCTCACTGTGCTAAGATCCTAGAAGGAAAGCACATTACCTGGAAGAACAGAACTGGAGCAGCCTTTAGCAGGGGAACAGAAAAGAAAAAATGTCAAAGTAAGAATCTCCTGGGTTTAAGTGCTACCTTCTCCTGTTAGTTTGATCACCTATGGCAGTTATTCTCTTTGAAGCCATGATGGCAGCCTTCAAAAACACCTTCTCAGCCTCTCTATGGAGCATGATGTTATCAAAGTACCTTAACGTACACTTGTAAAAAATTAGTAAGAATATGTAATCATAGGCACAATAGTGTTAACTATAGTGCTCATTATGGCAATTAATCATAAAACAATCCAAAAGATGAATGACAGTTACAGTCACTGAAAAGAATACCATCCAAAGTACAGTATGAAACAAAGATGGCTACTTGCATCGAAACGGACCTCAAAAAAAAAAAGAAAAAAAAAAGGACACATGAATCAAGTCACAGAAGAAGAGCATGACTCCATCTGTACATCATTCTGAAGAGGGCAAAGCTCAACTAGTTTTAGGTACTAAAACATTTAAAATGGCTAGGGAATGATGAACAAACATCAGGATACTGATGGTTTATCCTGGTGGAATAGGGCAATGTTATCAAAGGTGTTCTCAGGGACCTGATAATAACTGATAATATCTCATTTCTTAGGCTAGGTTGGTAATACAGAATGGTTTGCTTTATTGTTTTCCTTTTCACTGTACTTATGTACAAGCTGCTCTCTATGGCATAATTCATTGTAAAATTAAGGTAGTTAAAAAATATTCCTCAAAAGGAATGTTTTAATCTTTCATTGAATTTCCAATGCTACACTTAAATGTTTATATACCTGGACTTATAGACTCCGAATCCAGGGATCTAGACTCGCTGCTTCCTCCAGTGCTCTCAGAGTCACTGAACATCCCAAATGTCCATGACCTTATAAAAGAAGTACCTTTAAGAAAAAAAATATTTAAAGTTAAACATGGCTCAGATGGCTCATTTGGTAAAACACTGAAAAATCAAGTTTCTTTAACTATAATCAATAAAAGATGTTAAGACAAGCACAGCGCTTAAAACTGAATAAGGTCATAAAGTTAATAGTTCAAGACCTGATTTTTAAATTCCAAGGTTGCAACTCCTTTAATAATCACATTTAGACAATTTGATCTTTCATAAAATTAGTGCTGCCTTTAATGTGAAAAACCACCTGTTACATCTGTACTGTTAGAGCATCCGTCCTCTTCTATCTTATTAGTGCTGTCAGGAAGGCGCACGCCGTCCTCCAACGAGTCAGCAGGCCCATATCCAGAATTATGGGAACTATTTGTTAACTGTTTAGCTACATTTCTAAGAAAAACCAAAATAAAATTAATCACTGAGAAGAATGAATAATAATCTGCCTGTTTTATTCTATTAAAAAAAAGTTAATTTAATGAATGTAGAGTAATTTAACTAAACAGTAAGAATAAACCGTTTTATTTGGTTCAACTTCCTAAAGGAGATATGCATAAAACTTATTCTTTTGTATTTATTACAGCTAAATATAGCAAAGAGTAGCAAAAGTAAAGTCAATGCATGTCATGGTTAACCTTTTCTAGTATAATCTCTATACTAGAGAATGTAGGGTGTACTAAATATTCAAAGTAGGTAGGACCATGATTTGCTATTCTCAAAAGATTTCTAAATCTCAAAGAACTGAGCTCTCAGTCAAATGGAAAGCTTTTTTTACTCTCAGGTGAGTTATATCAAGTAATATTTTAAAATTCAGAAAAAATTAAAAATCTGCCAAATCTGCCAATGTTAAAAAGATACCACTTTACACCAGACAGAGACTTAGCAATAAATATTTTATCTCTTGGAAAAAAATTCAGCTATACAGAATTTCTCACCCATCAGCTTTTTCTTCTTCTGTTGAATTTGTGGCCTTGACAAACTTACTATACTCTTGGCCTGGGTCATAGAGTTTGGCTCTATCACAGAAAGCCTGTAAATTGTCTGCGAGGGAGGCGGCCTGTAGTTGTTGCATTTGGAAGAGGTTAACAGTTACCTATGATCACAGAGACAAAAGGCAAAATAACTCATGATATACAGAACGCTATGTAAATACACATTTCTTTCAAGTGACAGCACCAAGGAAAAGGCAATAGAGTGATGCACCCAACACTGAGTATCACTGTGAGCATGTATCTTCACCTGACTTTGTATAAGGTTTAGATCAGAAAACAAGTTTTAATCCAATATCTAGGAGCAATCATTTCTAGCAAAACAACTTTAAACTGAAAAGTTCAAAAATACAACTTCATGTCCCTACTGGTTCACAATTTTGGGAGATAAATGCATTGTTGAGGATCCCAGCTCTGTACTATAATGGTCTGACTGCAACTGTCTAAACTCTTACATGACTTTCATTTTAAATCTTATAAAAATAGAAATGCTTTTTATGTATAATGTATCCTAGAATACTCAATTTTTATAATTAGGTATTATCTTGAACTTATTCTATTCAAAATACATTATATTCCACAAATGTCTAAATATATTATCACTATTACTAGTTTTAGTGACAATAACAATATAGCAGCTGACAAGAGCTTATAATATGCCAGATCCATTCTGAGAACTTTACATAAACTGACTAATTTAATGTTCACAAAAACCTAGGCTTTGGGTGTATTATGGCAAACAGATGAAATCCCAGTCCTCATAGACTTTAAGAGAAAGCATCAACGAGAGAGCGCAAATTAAGTAAATAAGGTAATTTCTGGTACTGAAAACTGCTAATGCGTAATACTATATAAGATTGTCAAGTTATGGAATATGACCAGATACATGTTTATGGAAGGGTACTTTTGACATGGCAGGTGAGTGTAGGCCTTTCTGAGAAAATAGGATTTGAAGTGAGACATGAAATAAGAAAGTATGAATGAGAAGTTCCAGGGAGAAGGCCAATCCAGACAAAAGACCCTAGGGCAGGAAGGAGTGGGCAAAAGCTTGTCATTCAAAAAACAGATGAAAGGTCAATAAGGCTGAAGCACATGGAAAGAAAGCAGCCATCTGAATCATGTTAAGGAGCCTGGATTTAAGAATATCAGAAAGACAGTGGAGGGTTTTAAATTTTAAACAGTGTTAAGAGCTATAACATGACCTGACATATTTTTAAATGCCACTCTGTCTCCTGTGTAAGGAATGGGACGGAATACCAAATTTCACTGGCTTAATGTTATTTCAAAGACTGTCATGTTTCTTCTTCATCACTCTGGATGTATCAAATGATATGCTGGGCTTATGATTAGCCCCTCAGTCTTTTCAAAGGTAGACAGGTATTCCTCAAGGAGAACTAAGGCTCATCACAAATACTAATTGAGAAATGCACTTAACAGAAAAGCTTATTTGTGCCCTAACTTTTTCAAGGGACAAAGGAATTTCAAACTGCAGATGGTAAAGGTTAAGTCCAGTGACCATGATCAGGGAATTCTCCAGTTAATAGTAATCTGAATGTACTCTCTTGATTTTAAAGGTAACTGTACGTTATTAGTACTTTTTAATAAATGTTATGAATCTAGTTAAAAATCGCTAATAATTTGAAAAGCTAAACAGACTTGGCATAACCAATTCATATGCTGAATATCTGTGTATTTATTAAAAGACTTAAGCAATTATATACTCTAATACAGGTAGCCCAATCTTAAAAATCCCTTTTCCCTAAATTATTCAGCTTTTCCCCACCCTTAACAGAAATGCTAGAATGCGGCCCCGTAGGGTAGGTTCTGCAGGATTAGTTGGGCATTTTAACTGGGGTAACTCATTGGTACCTAAAACAATCAGGCCTCTCTACATCTTTTTGTCCCTAAATGTGTTTTCCGAGTGCAGGGACTCCGTCCTTTTCTTCTCCGTCTCCAATGTGTTGCACAGTGTCCTACATAAAAGGGAAACGGTCAAATAAATAGAAAATGCTTTTAGTCAAGGCCATACTGTGATGCTGCATGATTCCTGGTATTGCTGACTCAAGCACACAGGACTTCCAACTCTATGCCCAGCTCTTATTGTCTACATCAAATTTTCAGTTACTCCATGGGCATGTGGATTAGTGCCAAAAAAAAATCTAACAGCTGGTGAAATACAATTTTCCATAAATTTAAATAAATGGATTAAGTTTCTCCCACATATATGAGCAACAATCTAAAAATTTTTGTTTTATATAATTTTGTATCTTATACTCTTTAAAGAATGATCAAGTTTTACTGACTGCTCTTTAAAATAAATCAAAACAAAACACTCTTGTTCTAGTTTTTCCCATTCACAAAGCCCATTGATATGATTAGGCCTTTCGTGACCTACTTGGTCAATTCTCCCTCCTCTCACTTGAAATGTAATTGTGATGTACAACCCCCACACTTCAGTATTTCTTAAATCAAAACAACTTTGGAAATTGAAGAACAATCCTTAATACCTACGATACAATGAACTATTTGGGGGATATAAATTGCTTTAGTGTATATTCCTTAAGATAGTGAATGAACTTTACTGTCTATCATCTTTATTACCTCAGATGATTTTGTTTTCTCTGCAATATGTATGCAATGATATAGCCTAGAGTGCAAACATTATGTTTCTAAAAACAATTTGGGAGGGGGTACTGAGAAATAAGTGACCAAAAACCCCAGATTCTTTGATGGAGGAAAAGAAAACATAAACAAAATGTCATAGTATGGTTCTTACCTATAAAATAATACCTATAGTCAAGAACTGATGTGGATACGTTATCTGCTTGGATCAGAATATAAATAATGCCATTTAGAACAAGTAAAACTGATTAATTAGATTGGTTCAAAAGAACTCTAGCTAATGAGAATTTTTTTCCACAAAGACATATATAGAATCTCTATATAAACTGCAGTGGTTTTTATGAGTTTGGGGAAATTTAACTCAAAGTCTACTTCATACATTGATATATATATATACTGTTTTCCAGTTTTTCAGATGTGTTAGTTCTCTCTTCCTAAAGAGATGCTAAACTCCTTGAGAGTAGGTACTTGTCTTACATTTCTTTTATATAACTAGTAGGCATGAATCCAGACATATTATGTACAAAATTAGTCAACCTGCTGTTTATATAACATGAAATTAAAAGAAATAATAATGGCTGGATCACCAAGCAGCATCACTTTTTAAGAGGAATGCAGACAAACAAGATTGCAACTCACAATAGAACTTAAAACCATATTCTATGAAGAAAATTCATCATATTTGGGGATATTTAATATGGAAAAAACAGGGAAGGAAGATAGTAAATACTTTCAAATATTCTAAGTGTTATTTTATGGAAGAGGGATCACTTTAGTACAGGATGACTTGAAAGGTTCACAAGGAAACAAAAATGTATTTTAGTTCAATATAAACATCCTATAATTTTGCAGTTGTTCAAACCCAGACTAAATAATTATTCAGCAAGACAGCATAGCATTATTTAAGAGCATAGGCTCTAAAATCATTCAACTAGGTTCTTCTTATCTAAGAATATTATAACATATGCTGGGTTACTTTGACCAAATTATTTATAACTTCTCTAAACAACTGGTCCAATAAAGTTAATATGCAAATGAATAATGTGAGAAATCTTGTTCAAAAGACAGATTGTGATTCCAGAGGGATATACTATACAGAGGCAAAAGCAGGTTTATAGTTGTATGGAAAAGAATATAGTAATTAATAAATAATAACACAATAGCCCTGGCTGGTGGCTCAGTGGATTGATTCCCAGCCAGGGCACATAACCAGGTTGCAAGCCCGTCTCCAGCCAGGTCCGTAGCTGGAGGCAGGTGAAAGGCAACCATACATTGATGTTTCTCTCCCTTTCTTCCCCTCACCCACACCGTTCCCCTCTCTCAAAAAATAATGAATAAAATCTTAAAAAAAAAAAGAAAAAAAAGAATAACCCTGTTTCACATAATCACAGTCATAAACTTACTTTTGACTCACTCTATATATCCCTACTGCAACCAACCATTGGGGGAAAAAAACCCAACTATACAAAATAGTCAAAAACCAAACAGATTAATTAACCTATAGATATGCATTTTTTACTATTTTATTTATTTTTAGAGAGAGGGGAAGGGAGGTAAAAAGAGAGCGAAAGAAACAGCAATTGTTTGCGTCTTGCACGCCCAACCAGGCACCTGCCCACAAACCGGACATGTGTCCCAACCAGGAACTGAACTAGGGAACCAGAACTGGCAACCCCTGGGTCTGCGGGATGATGCCCAACCCACTGAGCCACACCAGCCAGGGCAAGATAAGCATTTTAGATATATAAAATGTAAGTGTAATAGAGAAACACAATAGATTAAACTGAGTCTATACAGGGGTAGGCAAAAGTAGTTTCATATAATACAATTAAATAATACAATAATAAACAGTTTCATGTACTTACAACTGTAAACCTACTTTTCTCACTCCTGTAATTAGGCAAATTAAATATATAAATTAAAATAGGCAACTAAAGGCAAACAGGTAAAGGGAAACATAAGATACAAACTGACTCTGGCTGGTGGCACAGTGGATAAAGCGCCAGCCTGTGAACTCAAAGGTCGCTGGTTCAATTCCCAGCCAGGGCACATAACCAGGTTGTGGGCCAGTGAAAGGTAACCATACAATAATATCTCTCTCCCTCTCTGCCTCTCTCCCTTTTCCTCTCTCTAAAAATAATAAATAAAATCTTTAAAAAAAAAGAGATACAAACAGAAACCCGATAATGAAGTAGACCTAAATATGAACACATATTAACATTAAATGTAAATGGTCTAAACACTTCACTTAAAAGATTGTCAAAATAGATTTTTAAATAATCAAGATAACTATATGCAATATAAAAAATCCACTTTAAATGGTAAAGTTAAAAGTAAAAAATGGAAAAAGATACATGTACCACACTAAAAATAAAAGAAAATTGAAGTAGCTATATCAATATTAAATAAGTACACTAAAATGCAAAGAGAATTAGCAGGATAAAAAGAGGCCTTCCATAAAGATAAAAGGATCAATTCATGAAGAATGTGTTATTAATGTATAAGCATCTAACAGTTTTAAAATACATTAAAGTGCCCTGGCTGGTAGCACAGTGGTTAAGGTGCCGGCCTGCGAACCCAAAGGTCGCAGGTTCGATTCCCCAGCCAGGGCACATAACCAGGTTGCAAATCAGGTCTCCAGTCAGGTCTGTGGCTGGATACAAGTGAAAAGCAACCATACATTGATGTTTCTCTCCCTCTCTGCCTCTCTCCCTTCCCCTCTCTCTAAAAATAATGAAATAAAAAATCTTAAAAAAAAAAAAAAAGCAAACATAGTAAAAAAAAGTAAAATACATTAAAGCAAAAACTGAGAGAACTAAAAAATATACAATATGTTGAGAACTTCAGAGCTCCTTCTCAGTAAATTCATAGAGATCAAGGATATAGAAGAAATAAATAATACTATAAACTAACAGGAATTTATTGACATTTACAGAACATGCCAGCCAACAACAGAATAAATATTCTTTTCAAGAACACCTATGCAATATTCACCAAGATAGAATCATAAAACAAACCATAACAAATTTAAGAGAACTAAAATCATTCTAAGTATTTCTCTCATCATAACAGAATGAAACTAGAAATCATTATCAGAAATATAGTCAGAAAAATCATCAAATATTTGTAAATTAAAAAACAAACTTCAAAATTATTCACAGGTCAAAGGTAAAGTCTCAATGGAAATTAGAAAACATGCTGAGCTGTACATAAAGGAAAATATATGTATAATTCAAAATTTGTGGGATGTATATAAACACTGCTTACAGGGACATTTAAATGACTAAATAATTACATTTAAAAAGCAGGGAAGTCTCAATGAACAATCTAAACTTCCACTTTTAAGTAATTAAAAATAAAAGCAAAATAAACTCAAATAAAATATAAATTTAAAAAATTTTAAAGAGAAAAACCAATAAAATCAAAAGCTGGTGTTTTTTTTTGTTTGTTTGTTTTACAGAGCAATGATTTAAAGACTTTCTATAAAAGGTGTGTTTTGGTACAAGGACACACACACAAGTCCATGGAACAAACAGAGACTCAGGAAATACGACCTACAAAAACGGGTCAACTGATTTTTGACAAAGATGCAAAGACAATTCAATGGAGATGACACAATGTTTTCAACAGATGATACTGGAGCAGATGGACACCAGTATTAATCATGTTCTTCATTTTCTGATGTTTTGCCATCTTAAAAAGCTTGCAGGCTGGGGAAACTGTTCCCCCCAGGGCCAGCCAATTTGTAGCAGGGGGAGCACAGCTTTCATATGCAACTCCCACTCAACAAGCCAGTATTTTCTCATGCCACCGAAGTAACCAGAAACCATACCTATTCCCTAAAGCCCACTGAAATTATTCAAAATACCAACCCTATCTATATTGCTTATCCTGCCTGATCTTACCTTTTTCTTGGAACCCCCAATAAAGGTTCTGTACTTAGCTTTCCCCTCATTCCTACTATGCCTGACCAAACCTGGTAATCCTCCTGTGGCCTGTGTGGCATAGCAAGTCCCCATCTTTTGGGAAATGTAAATAGGTAGTAATTCATCTTGCAACAACACTGACCTTTCTGAGTCAGCATCCAGTTACTTCCATAAATTAAAATCCTGTAGGTATTACTTTAATATAACATTCATATGCAAAAAAAAGCAAACCTCAACTTATACTTCATACCTTATACAAAAATTTACTCAAAATAAATCATACAGCAGTATCAAACTATAAAACTTACAGTAGACAACACAGAGGTCTTTGTGACCTAAGATGAAGCCCTCTTGGATATAATACCAAAACATGACCCATAAAAGAAGAAACTGATATGTTAGATTCCATCCAAATTAAAACCTTTCACTCTATAAAACAGATACTGCCAAAAAAATAAAGAGAAGCTTCAGATTGTAAAATAATATATACAAGCTCAATAATAAAACTCAATTTTTAAAAAACAGGTAAATTACAGCCGTGGTGGCATCGTTCTGGGGATGGAGTGCTAGCTTAAGAATCAAAAGGACCCTGGTTCAATTCCCAGTCTAGGCATAAATTGTTTCTCTCCCTCTTCTTTCTCACTCCCTTCTCCTCTTTCTAAAAGTAAATAAAATCTTTAAAAAAAACAAAACCAACAACAAAACAAAACAAAACAAAACAAACAGGTAAAATACAGATTGTATGTAAGCCCTTAAAAAAGATGCTCAACAACATTACTCAAAATGGAGACACGATTTAAAATCACTTCCACTGCACACCATTAGAACAGCTAAAATGCAAAGACAAAAACTGCCAAGTGTTGTAATGGATGCTAAACTCTTATGTACTGCTAGTTAGAATGAAAAATATTATGGCTACATTGAAACCAAGTTTGGCAATTTTTTATAAAGTTAAACATTTACCATAACTACACAGTAATCTCACTTCTAGGTAGTTACCCTAGAAACATGAAAACTTCCACACACAAAAAAATGTACACAAATATTGATAGTAGCATAATCACTCAAAACTAGAAACAATTCAAATGTCCAACTGATGAATGAATGAATGTCCATATGATAGAATACTGCTCAGCAATAAGAAGTAATGAACTATTGATATATGCATAACATTGATGAGTCTCAAAGGCATTATGCTGAGTAAAAGAAGTCAGTCTCTGTCTATATGAAACTCTGGAAAAAACCAAACTAGAAAGATGGAACATACATAAACACTTGCCAGGGGTTCAGGGTGGATGGAGAGTTTAATTACAAAGGGGCAGCATGAGGAAATTTTTTGGAGTGATGGAATTATTCTGAACGGTGATGGCGGTTACACAAATTTATATTTGCATTAAAACTTGTAAAATATACATCAAAAAAGGGTGGTCAGTCTATTTTGTAAAATTTTTATAAAAACAAGTTTAAAGAGGCAAATTCAAACACCTGAGGGCAGGATTATTTTGTATTCAAATAAATTACTGGGCTCACCCTGACTGGTGTGGCTCAGTGGGTTGGGTATCATCCCACAAACCAAAAGGTACCCAGTTCAATTTCTAGTCAGGGCACATGCCTGGGTTGCAGGCCAGGTCCCCAGCTGAGGGTCTGTGAAAAGCTACCAATCCATGTTTCTCTCCCTCTCTTTTCTCCCTCCCTTCCCCTCTCTCTAAAATAAGTAAATAAACACAGCCTTTAAAAAATAAAATTACTGGGGTCAGTTTTAATATTTAGTTTACTCTATTTTTGAAGAATAGATTTCATAGTGTTGATGGAAGTTTCAACAGTCAAATCCATTTTGGCAATCAAGACAAAATAGACAGTAGTGTAGAGGCAATTACAAAGTCTCAGACATGAATTTTAATCAAACAAACATCTATTCACGGGGTGAGAGTTGGGGGAACCAGATAAAAAACGTCACTGAAACCATACACTCTTATTAAAAACTAAAAGTCAATCTTAACTTTAAATGTTCCATTAACCACGGAAATTAAATTCCATAAGAATCATGGGATTTAACTTAATCATGACACATTAAACATCTCTTTCTCTCTCTCTTATTCAGATAAATACCTTTTTCCCCATTGCCTTCAAAGTACTGAAGAAATTACTTACAGCTTTAAGGGTAAGATCACACTGGAAAACAAGTTTCCGGAGTTGTGCTAAAATTTCTCTTTTAATATTTTCTAGATCATTTCGTCGTTCTTCAACATTTATCACACAAACTTTATAGAATTCATTTGCTTCTTCTACCTTCAGAAATAACAAAGAAGAAAATAACACTAATCTTTGGACTTTATATTTCAAAACAAATATTACTGCAGTAAAGCTCAGTTTAAATAATTGAATAGCCTTTATGTATAATAATTCTGAAATACTTTGTTTTAAATAGACTATTTCTAAAGACAAATAATTTGTTTTTGTCAGCATTTCAATGGTACTTTAATGAATAGCTAAGTACAACTTACAATCAGTATATTGCTTGCCTATAAAAAAATGTCCACTTTATTATATTTTGTAAATACAAAGCTTCAGCCTGCCCTTGTTATCAGGTATTAGAATTAGTACACATATACACTCAGTTTCTTAAAATGTGACCTTACTAAACAAGTCAAAAATATTAAACTACTGCCTTCGCTAAGATACTTCTTTCGCAACCCCAAAAATTCAAAGATAAGCAAAAGTCCAGTCCTTTAGCATAGCGGTTCTCAAAGTGTGGGCTCTATGGGAACTTGTTACAAATGCAAGTTGCCTGGGGCCAGCCTAGACCCACTGAATTACAACTCTAGGAGTGAGGCCCAGCAGTCTTTGGAACAAGTTTCCCAGGTGATCCTGATACATGCTGAAGTTTGAAAACCAAGCAGTTCCTAGTCTAGCGCAATGGACCGAAGTTTGGAAACCAAAGCTTGCTATTTCGTAAATAACAACCAAAAAAGGCTATTACTTTTTGAAGGGCCTCCTCTTCCAGCCTTCGCTTTTTTTCTAGCTGCTTGTTGAGATTTTTTACTACACCACTTGAGCACTGATGCTCTTCTTCTGCACGAAACATGGAAGATTTGGCTTTTTCATACTCATCTTGACGTTGTGTGCATAACAATTTTGCCTTTTTAAGAGCAGTCTCTGTTTCGAGCTATAAGGAACAAAAAATAAGAAAGAAACCCTAAATTACAGCTTTCTTTAGCATATTCAGCAAAAACAGCTAGTACAGATTTTAGAAAAACTATGGAGTAAGCTATGCATCTCCAAGGGCAGTTGCTTATGTACTACATATGATTTTAGGTATTCACAAGTAAGTAGATACAACTCCACTACAATACTAACCATTTTATTTTGTTCCTGTTTCCAAAGTTCTTTTATTTCTTTCCTTTGTTTTTCCATTTCATTTTTCCTTCCAAGTAGAGGCTGTCAAGGGCATTTTAAAAAAAGAAAGAAAAACTGTTTTCTAAAGGTATGCTGTTTTTTATTATTAATGTGTATTATACATAGAAATTTTTACCTGCACAAATTTGTTGGCTTGGAGAGCTGCAATTGTTTGCTGTAGAAGGTGGCTGCTCTCTATATCATTAAGAAGAGCATTGGTAAATAGAGACTGCAGTGGCATAAACTCCTAGAATTCAAATTTGAGAAGTAAATTTTCCAATAGAAATGGCATTAGAGTTCCAGACCCACATCCCACCACCCTTCTTCAAAAAGAGAAATGAGAAGTTATACCTTTAATTAAGAAACTATTTAGTCATAAATATGACTATGGGAAAAATGTTGAAAAAATGATAATTATAAAATTAGCAAAATTAGTAGCTAACAAGATAACATTCATAAAATTGTGAATTTCCAAAGTCATTTTCATAATGGGTATCCAGATCAAATTAAAAGTATTTTATTCTGTTAATAAAATACTTAGCATTTATGTTCTCTATATTAACTATGAAATTTTCTGCTTTTGCAAGGCACCATTGGGAGCTCATTTGAACAGTGTTTTGGTATAGAACCATAGTCATTCACCAAACACTTACCTGCAGTCCAAAGTTAGTTCTAGTTGCCTCTGCCAGCTTGACAATATTTCTAGTGGACTCCAGTTCTAAAAAGGTCAAAGGAAGAATCAAGATAAAAATATTTATCACCTCCATACTCCAAAATTGCTTGCAATTCTCCAATTAAAAAAGGTCACAAATACCAATCCACATGATGATACCATGCTGTGATTCTTTTAATATTTTTATTCTATTTTCCCCCCATTTAGTCCCCTTACATGCCCCCCACCCCACAATCACCACACCGTTGTCTGTGTCCATGAGTCCTATTTCCTTTTTGCTTAATCCCTCCATCGCCTACCCTCTTGCCCCTTACTGTCACCCTGCTCTCTATCTATGAGTCTCTATTTTACTTGTGAGTTCAGTTTGTTCATTAGATTCCACATCTGAGTGAAATCATATGAAACTTGTCTTTCTCTGATTGGCTTCTTTCACTTAGCATAATGTTCTCCAGGTCCACCCATACTGTCACAAAGCATAAACTTTCCCTTTTGTACAACCGAGTAGTATTCCATTGTGTAACCACAGAATAGGAGAACATTAACGCCAATACATCTGATAAGGGGTTAATAGCAAAAAAAAAAACCCCAAACAACCCAATAAAAAAGTGGGTGAAGGACCTGAACAGACACTTCTCCAAAGAGGACATACAGATTAGCCAATAGACAAATGAAAAGATGCTTAACGTCACTAATCATTAAAGAAATGCAAATGAAAACCACAATGAGATATTATCTCACAATGAGTTATCACCAATAAATCAACAAACAACAAATGCTGGTGAGGATGTGGAGAAAAGGGGACTCGGAGTTTTGCACTGTTGGTGGGAATGCAGACTGGTGCAGCCACTGTGGAAAACAGTATGGAGATACCTCAAAAAATTAAAAATGAATCTGCCTTTTGAATCAGCAATCCCACTTCTGGGAACACTATATCTGAAGGGACCCAAAACACTAATTTGAAAGAACATAAACACCCCTATGTTCATTATAGCATTATTTATAATCATAAAGATATGGAAGCAGCCTAAGTATCCATCAGTAGATGAGTAGATAAAACAAATATGGGATGCTGTGATTCTTCATCAAAAGTGTTAGTCAAAATCAATTGGGAAACTTTCAAAACACACTTGGTTAGACCTCACCTGGGCAATTGGGATCTAGGCTTGTTTATTGTCCTTTTATAAGAATATACAGGTGATTCTGAAGGGCATTCTCTTATCAAAAGCAAATGCTGAGTTGAAAGAGCACTAGCTTTGGGTAAGTTCAATATTCTTCTCGTTACCGCCATGTAATCTAACATTAAGCTAATCACCTATCTTTTTTGTCTCAGCTGTCAGATGGGGACAATAATTCTTGTCTTGCTTACTTCCCAGGGTTTTGGTTAGGGTTAAATGAGAAAATGAATGTAAAAGCATTTTGTCAGCCATTAACATTGGGAAAACATTAGCTATTAGTATGTTTCTTACATCTTTCACTACCTTCTGTTCATACATCTATTGTTGGTTTTATCTCCTTTTACCATATTATCTGATTGCATTTTTTACCACTAAAGTATGACTTCCTTAAAGTCAAACACAGTATACTATTTGTCTTTGTGTCCCCAGATGTAGTGGTTGTCCTATAGTAATGTTCAATAAGTACTTTTATTGTAAGATGAGTCTTTCTTATTTTAAGAAGAGAACACAATGATTTTATCCTCTATAATAAAACAGCTAGTAATTTGGAATCATATTACTCATAGTCCATAGCAAATGAATTTCAAACAATTCAGTTTTTATACTCCAAAGTTAGTCAGATGATCGAAAGGGCTACTTACCCAAATTAAGCTTCTTTTCAACCCATGACACTATGGTCTTGGTATATTTTGACCATGTTTTAGCATATGACAAAGCCAGTTCTACAGAATCAGTGTTCTTTAACAGCATGCTGTCTAGTTCTACAGGGGAAAAACTTCCTGAAAATAAAAATATTAAGGTTAGTATATTAAACATGATCATGTAACTCTAAAAGAAATATTAAAAATCTAAGAAGTTCTTCAATAAAAATCAATTTTTTTTAAAAAAGATTTTTACTTATTACTTCAGAGAGAGGGGAAGGGAAAGAGGCAGAGAGGGAGAGAAGAATCAATGTATGGTTGCCTTTCACCTGCCTCCAGCCACAGACCTGGCTGGAAACCTGGCTTGCAACTTGATGATGTGCCCTGGCTGGGGAATCGAACCAGCGACCTTTGGGTTCGCAGGCCGGCGCCTTATCCACTGTGCTACCAGCCAGGGCCTTAAAAATCAATTTTAAAAATGCAAGTAACAGATTTAGAATTAAAGGGTCACACAAAACAATTTCAAATTAAAATGTATTTTTGATCATAATGTGTAGTCTATTATTCATCAAGTTATAAGCCCAATATAATTCTTGATCAGACTCTATCATCACATTATCTACTGTAACAGGTTTTCTCCTTCAGTTTTATATGTAAAACTACATTATCAGTTTATATATGAAGAAAATAAACATACTAGGTTACTAAGCAAGAAGAGATCCAAAACATTAATCAAAATTCAAACATTTGTCGAAAGTAACTATTAAATTATGACAAAGGTTTAAAGTGCCTTAAGCGTTACCTTTTTCATTGGGTGAGTCCACTGATTCCATAGAAACATTTTCAAAAGACTTGTAACATGGAAGAAAACAAATTTAAGATTAGGGCAGAAGATAACAGATCTTTGCTTCAGTACTTTTTCACTCTAGTTTGTTACCCTGACATAATTCCTGCTGAAGAATTTAAAGTATTTAGAATTTGAAGTGTCTGAGAACTCTGTTTAAATGCCAGAATATTTTATAAGAATTATATAGCTTTTTTACAACAGCAGTTCTCAAGGTCCAAGAATGAATAACCTCATTGTTTACTAACGGCATTAGTTAACATTAGTGAATCCATTCAAAACTTAAAATTCTGCAGCCTTCAAAAATATTACTCAGGAAGTTAAAGAAGCAAACTAAATAGAGTCTATATAAATAGAAAACCAAGAACTATCTCTTCTAGCCATCTTTTACCATTTTATTATATGACAAGCATTTTCTTTGAAAGTCTACTGTAAAGCATAGCACAGAACTTTCTATGATGACAGAAATGTTTGGTGTCTGCGCTGTCTAATAAGGTAGCTACCAGTTACATGTAGCTACTTGGGCATATGAAAAGTGGCTGAAGTAAATCAGAAATAAACTTTTTATTTTATTTTAATTAAATTTAAAGAGCTACATGTGACAAGAGGCTACCTTACTAGACAGTACAGATAAACATTTTCCAACAAAATTGTGAGAACCTAAACAAATCTGATCTACCTAATTGGGCAATATAGAGGGCAGGGTTTCAATGCAAAAGGGATAAAAAAGACATGGGTTTGAAGTCCAGTTCTACCACTTATTAGCTGTTTGATACCAAACTACTTATTTAAGCTCACTAAACTTTGGTTTGCCCATCTGCAAAATGGAGATAAGAACATTACTTTCATAAGGCTATTCTAAGGACTAAGATGTTATAGACTTCATATAATACATAGTACATAATAAACTCTATTAAACAAATGGCAGCTAGTATTTTTAACATTTTCAATACTCATCAAATTAATTTTACTAATAGTATCACATCATCATGGATTTTTTCTTTTTTTTAAGATTTTTTATTTCATTATTTTTAGAAAGAGGGGAAGGGAGAGAGGCAGAGAGAGAGAGAAACATCAATGTATGGTTGCGTTTCACCTGCCTCCAGTCACAGACCTGACTGAAGACCTGGTTTGCAACCTGGTTATGTGCCCTGGCTGGGGAATTGAACCAGCGACCTTTGGGTTCGCAGGCTGGCGCCTTATCCACTGTGCTACCAGCCAGGGTCTCATCATGGATTTTATTTCAATCTCTTGGGTAAACTAAAAATTACAAGAAAAACAAGGGGCAAAAAAAAAAAAAAAAAAGAAAGAAACCATAAGAATTAGGGAGAGGGTGGGTGGAAAGGGGACAGAGCGGAGTAAAATGGGGATGGATGTAATACAACAATAAAGTTAAATAATTAAAAAAAGAATTAGTATACAATATATGTACAACACAGGTATAGAACAGGAAATACGATTCATACCAAAAAGTTAAAATGTCCAGAGCCCTGTCAAACAAATACAATTTTTCTTATATATTCTGAATTAGTAGTCCATTTGAAAATATAACAAAACCTTGAAGAAAAATCATAAATGACAACAAAATATTCAAAGATCTTAAAATTCTTTATTATTCTGATATGGTTTACACACTATCCTCCTTGACTCATTATCAATGGATGACTTCAGATATAATCAAAAAAATTTTTCTCTGCCCTGGCTAGTGGCTCAGTGGATAAGGTGCTGGCTTACGAACCCAAAAGTTGCTGGTTTGATTCCCCAGTCAGGGTACATAACCAGGCTGTAAGCCAGGTCTCAGCCAGGTCTATGGCTGGAGGCAGGTGAAAGGCTACCATATATTGATGTCTCTCCCTCTCTGCCACTGTCCCTCCCCCTCTCTCTAAAAATAATAAAATATTAAAAAAATTTTCCCCCTCAATATTGTGGTACAAATAGTCATTCATACTTGTATTTTTTATCATTTTATTTTATTTAAGATTTTATTTATTATTTTGAGAGAGAGGGGAAAGGAGGGAGAAAAAAAGGGAGAGAAACATCAATGTATGGTTGCCTTTCACGTGCCTCCAGTTTGGGACCTGGCTGGAGACCTGGCCGGCAACCCAGGCATGTGCCCTGCCTGACTGGGAATCAAACTGGCAACCCTTTCGTTCACAGGCTGGTGCTCAATCCACCAAGCCACACCAGCCAGGGCTATTTCCTATCATTTTAAAAGAAGAACTGAAACTTTAATATTATCTAAGTACTTGGCACATTTCCAAGTAATTTGTTAAAATCCTTTTTGTATTTGATCATCTTTTACAGCAAATGATCAACATATGTTCCTAATGCAGTTTGTTTAAATATCTTGCATTTGGTGGGGAAAAAAATTGTTAAAATGAAAATTCTACAAGTATAAATCTTTATAGCAATATTCTATATACATTCTCTATGTTCTATTATTTCACAGCAATTTTTCTTTCAATTGGGAACCAGAACCCCAATTCTCTGGCATACTTATAGGGATGCTGCTCTCAGGGAGATTTATGATCTACAGGCCTATTAATAAGTGTTTCTTGGTAACAAATGGTAGGATTTGTGAGAAGATTACCTCAGGACTCTTTTTTTCATTGCTTTAGAGAGAAACGAAGGCCGAGGGGGAGGGGGGAGATCGAGATTGACTGGTTGCCCTCTTATATAAGCACCCCGACCAGGGATCAGACTTTTGGTTACTGAACAATGCTCCAACCAACTGAGCCATACCAGCTGGCTAGGGTCAGATATGCTCTTTTTAAATGACAGTTCTACTTAAAAAGTCCTATTACATTTTTGCTCCAGAAACTGACCATAAATGATCATACTTAATATAAATTGGTATGTTTTTCTTGCTAAACTCAAAAACTCTAAGAGTAATGCTATTAAGATTAGAAAATTACGGAAATATTAAGTTAAAAATATTAGTCTTTGCTTTCATACAAATCTGGCCTACCTTACTTTCCCGAGAAACAGGTAGTCGAAATAATGAATCATTGCCTATATCACCCATAAGGAAGTTTGTCAGGCTATAAAAGGGGGTTGAAAAAAAAAAGAGACATAAAAAGACAAGTCATCACATTGCTCTGTCACAGGGTTGACATTCAACAAGTCATCCAGAATTAATTTGTTTTTTCACTTAAGACCCTTGGAAATTATGAAGACTACTGACATAAGCCACACAGTCACTCGCACATGAAGTCTACTTCTAAATAGTTCTGAAGGCACCTTTGTATAGTAATTAAACAACACAGTATATAGCTTTTCCAATGTGATAGTATTTTATATTGGTTAATACTTAACATGTATTTACTGAATTATGTGATGTAACTCTTACTAAAATATCTAGGCCCAAACTTTTTTAAATGACAGTACTCTACTTACATATTCCCAAAAGTAAAGGCCAAGGTTTCAATTGAAGAAAACACTTCTCTGAAGAGGTCGTTTTTGTTTTCTTCATTAACCTCTGTGAAGTTCACAGCTATAGGGAAAGATTGGTTAAAATCAGTAAGGGAAAAATACTTTAAACTAGACTTATACTCATTTAATCCCTTAAAAATCCACCATGACTTACAGAAGTATTGGAAAATTCAGAAAATGAACAGCTTAATACACAAAATGGGCATGATGTTCAATTCTTTATTTAAAAAAAATCATACAAAGGAATTGGCTTAAAAAAAGTAGTATTCCAAAATGACTACTCCATGCATTATATAATTCAACACATCTAAGAAGTGATTCAATGTGAAATCAATCAGCCTTGGGAGTCCCAGAGTCCATGTTGTACTAGACTAGACCGCTCTCATTAAGAGTGCTCAACGTGCTATTTTCTCTTGCTTATTACTTCATGCATTAAAACAAACAAACAAACAAACAAAACCCCAGCTAAACACCCTGTGGTTTACTTAGGTCAACATGAAGTACATTTTTTACTATGAATTACCAGTAACTGAAGTCACATATATAATTGACATAGCATAAAGCCTACATAAGCCCACATACAAAGCATGTCACACAAAAATATCCAATGTTTTAGAAAATTTTATATTTCTATTTATTTATAGCCTTATTTCTTATAGGCCTTGGGCCCTGTAATTGATACATAGCTGTCTTTTGTTTATCATAGGGATAGTCTAAGATTTTGCATTTTGTTAAAACAAATTGTGAAACTTAACAGAAAAAGATTTTTATTTATTTTTTTAAATTTAGTATTTCCAGAAAGAGAGGAAGAGAGAGAGGCAAAGAGGGAGAGAGAGAGAGAAACATCAATGTATGGTTGCCTTTCACTTGCCTCCAGCCACAGACTTGGCTGGAGACCTGGCTTACAACCTGGTTATGTGCCCTGGCTGGGGAGTCAAACCAGCGACCTTTGGGTTCACAGGCCAGCTCCTTATCCACTGTGCTACCAGCCAGGGCTGAAAAAGATTTCTTATTGTAAATTCTCTGTGTGCACCTCTGTTAAAAATCCAGATACAATTTATCAGAACAAAATCTGAAGCTACAAGTGGCAATTTTTGAGAAGTAATATATTCTAGTCAGATTGAGTTTAAGAAGCAACTGGCTTCTTATATTCCACTTTCCCTAATTAAGATCCTTGCCACCAAAGGGAAAGTAGAGAAACCAAGTGGGAAGGAAGCCATTTGTTGCCTTAAAACAAAAGTCGTTCTTAAGCTTGCTGCACGTTAGAAATATTTAGGGAATTTTAAAACCAAAGTCTGGGTCCCACCATCAAGGATTCAGATTTCATAGGTCTGGGTGAAGCATATATATTTATTAAAAGTTTCCCAGGTGATTCTAATGTGTAACTAGGGTTGAAAGTGCTTGCTGGAAGACAAGGATCCCTTAGTAGGGATGAATTAAACCCTAAGCCTACAACCAAGACTTTATATGTATAAGCCTTTGGAGATATGAGAGGCTAACCCGTACCTTTCCTCAGATTCTTTTAAGTATCCCTGATACAAACAAAAAGAAAAACTTAAGAACCACCATAACAAATTTTTTAAATACCTTTTATTTTTGCTCTGGCCAAGATGGAAAAACAGGCTTATACTTCTGCCCAAAATAACTAAAATAAACCTGTAACAAACTACATGAGACAATAGTTTTCAAGACACTGGCAATCAGGTGACAAAGGACAAGAACCATAAAGATAAGAAACAAATGTGGTAAACTCTACAATTTCCCAGCTTACTGCCTAGTATCACACCAAGTAGATTTCTGAGCAAAGGAAACTGCCAGGGATAAAGAAGGTCATTAGGAAACCTGATAAAAATGTCAAAATGTCTGAAGAACTATCATGAGCAATAGATGAATAGTGCAATTAAATTAGAAATTAATAGAAAAAAAAATCTGGAAAAATCCCCAAATATTGGAAAACCTATTAACATACTTCTAAATAACTTGTGAATCAAAGAAGAAAAAGGGAGATTAAAAAATATTTTACACAGAATAAATATGAAGCACAACTAAATAGAACTGGTGAGAGGGAGGGACAGGGCAGTGCAGGGAAGCACAGGGGGGAGGGATCACAAAGGGACATGGATAGTGGTGGTTTCACAAGGACATGCAAGTCAAAATTGATCAAACCGTACCCGTTCAATTTGTGAAGTTTACTGAGTGTCAATTATACTTTAATAAAGCTGTTTCTCTTTGGAAAGTAGAGCTTAAATAGTAATTTATAATGTAATAGGAGCAAAAATGTAAAGCCTACTCATATTTCCAAACTTTAACCTGTTAACTGCAAAGAAAAAAGGACTTTATAATACTATCTGAAATTCTGTAATTATCCTTTCTTCCCTATAAGTATACTTTTTTCACAGCACTAAACATGATTGGGGGATTAAAAAATAATTCTGAGTAATGAAAAAGCAATTATTTCAACCATTTTCCTCCCTTATCTTCATCCCCACCTGACTTAGGTTACAGCCATCTAAAAAACCCTCTTCTTACTGCCCTTGCTGCCACTTCAAAACATCCCTATACTTCTATTCCCCTTATTCTTTTTCGCTCCTCACGGTTTTCCAAATGCCTTTGGCTCCTTTCCAATAATAAACCTCCCGGTCTCTCCTGAATTCTCCAAAACCTTTTACCACCATCACTCCTCTCTCACAGCTTCACTTGACATTTTTTTCTTTTGCTACTAACATACTTAAATCTTTCCTATGTGGGAAAAAAGTGCCATTTTACCATATTTCTTCTTAAAGCTACCACCTAATCTAACATACCATTTCTTTACTGCCAACCCTCTATAAATAATAGGTCATGACTGAATTCACTGGGATTTGTCTTTTCATTTAGTTTAATGATTATCAGGGGTTAGAACACTTTTTCTGTAAAGGGCTAGATAACAAATATCTTAGATTTTTCAGATCACACAGTCTGAGGTAACTATTCATCTCTATCTGAAGGAGCAAAACTCAAACAAATGATACACAAACAGGTAAGAACAGGTATGTCCCAATATAACTATTTACCAAAGCAGGCCAGACTTAACCCACTGTTAGTAGTTTGCTGCCTGGGTACAAGATACCTTCTGAGGCTGGATCTGCGGAGGTTACTTCTTAGACTATCTCTTACTTGATTAAGTAACTTAACTGCTCTGTGCCTGTTTCTTCATTTATAACATGGGAATAATAATATGCATTTCAGGAACTGTTGTGAAGATAGACCGGACTTAGAACAGAGCCTGTTACATAGAAAATGCTCAATTATTAACATTTGTTAGTTAACATTTCCACTCAGTAACACTAAATAATACTGTCAACAATATTTTCCTGGTAGTCAAACTTGGGAAGCCTTTTTTCTTCGAAATTTTCATCTCACTTAACCATTCTGCAATGCTCAACAACTCTACCACTTAATATGCACACAACCTTGGACAAACTGCTCTTTTTCAGCTTCATTATCTGCAAAACTAGGGGCTGATATAACAATAGTAGTGACCTCAAAGCTTTGCTGAGGATTAATGAGATAATCCATGAAAAGAGCTTAGCGGTTTCTGGCATACATTAAGTACATCCTCAATAGCGTCAGCTATTGTTATTATAAATATTAACTACTTCTTTACATCTTGATGCATTCTCTCTTAGAAGCAATGTGTTATAGTAGTTAGAAGAAACGTTTCAGAATTTCATATACGAGTTCAAATCTGACCTCTACCACTTCCTGTGTCACTCTGGATACATTCCCTAATTTCAATATCTTCATATGTACAATGGCATATTATTGAAAGGAACAACTGAGAAAATAAGTGCAAAGCACCTAGAGTACAGTACTGGGTAATCAGTAAACAGAAGCATCCTCATGTTCTACATCTGCGGACAACTTGTACTTCATACAGCCATTTCACTTAGCCTATACATTATCCCCACAGAACCTTTTTCACTCTCCTAGCTTTAAAGAAATGAATTCTTAAACTACCTGTATCTGTCTAGTTTTAACCTCTGAGCTCTGGGCCCATTTTTCCAATGGTTTGTTTGATTCATTCCTTCTCCTACTTCCCAGTCTTTACCCACTGGCATTGCAATCTCGACATGTACTATTCAACTGTATTTTATCTTTCTTTCTTTCTACTCTCCCCCTCAAACCTACTCTTTTCAATACATTCCTGAGTTCATTAGCTTAGCTTTCAAATGCCTCTTAAACAATTTATTCCTTTTCATTCTCATTACCATTGATTTAAATTAAAAGGCTACACTGTCCCCCTTGTCTGTACTCGTGAACAACCTGTTCATTGGTATCTATCTCTACTCTTGCCCTGCTAGAAGCCCCTCTTCAAAATTTATCAAAATTTTGCTCTAGGTTCAAGTAATTTTCTCCCTTGGGTTCTCTACTAAGTCTCAACAATAATCACTAAGACACACTGGGTATGTCTTTAAGAAATCAATAAGAATTTAATCAATAAGAATTTAAGAAATAAATAGCTTTCATACATACAACCTATGACGATAGCAACTTTCAAACTTCTTTGACCACAACCTTCACTAAGAAAAACATTTCATATGACCAAGTGAGTATACCTTACATCAAAGTTACTGGCTATATAACACCTATAAAGTTTTTGAAACATTCTTCAATCTTATTCAATGAATGTGGCATTCTGATTTTTCTTTCTATTCTCTTTCATACTTTAAAAATGCTGGTCACAGTCAACTAACTTGAAAACCACTGAATTAGAAGATATAATGGAATAAGTTTTCTCAATTGCATGGAGAAAAAATGCTCAGGGGAGAAAAAAGTCACAAATTTACAAAATGAAACCTTTAAGTTATTTCTAGAACATGAAAGACAATTTGAAATGCATGTACTATATTCTTAGACAGAAATGTTAAGTTTATAAATTCTTAATTTAATTTATAAATTTAACTCAAGTCACTCTCAAAACTCTAACTTGTTTTTTGGAACTAGACAAGCCAATTCAAATTATCTTGATGGAAAAATAAGTCCTGAACAAAAAAGAGTGCTGGAAAGAAGAAACTACACTCACCAGATACTAAAACATACTATTAAAGTACAATATAAAGATAGTGTGATACTGGCACATGACTAAACAAATCAATGAGTCACAGAAAGGTCCAGAAATAGACATAAAAACAAACTAAAGAATATCTGCAAGTTATATCAAAGATCAGAACTAATTTCACTTATACACAAGTTCTACAAATCAGTACTAAAAAAAGGCCAACCATCAAGAAAAAATAGGTAAATGGTCAATTCACATAAAAGGATGTACAAATGTCTCTGAAACATATAAGAAGATACTTAACTACACTCAAAATGAGAAAAATGCTAATCAAATCTAGACGGATACACCAATTTTCACTACAACTGGATATACAAAGATCAAAGAACAGAGCTTTATAACCAGCTCTCTCGGCAAAGGTGCAGAAAAATTAGTCTTTTCAGCAGCTATCAGATGGGTAAAGCTCTACAGAGGGCATCTGGCAATACCCAATATACACATTCACACATTCTCTGATCCAGTAACTACCTAAGAATTTAAATATGTACTCATTGAAGCATTGTTTGTAACAGAAAAAAAAAAAAAAAAAAAAAGAAAGAAAGAAAAAAAAGGAAACAATCCAAACATCTATTAGTAGTGAATGGGTAAAATAAATTATAGTACATCAATGTAATGGATTATCATGCATCTTTGGAAAAACAAAACATATCAAACAAAAGAATAAGAAAACCTTTTATGTACAGATAACTCAGAACGGGCAAGAAGAATGATATCATTTGTGCAAAAAGGAGGATATTTGCTTACATATGCAAAATAAGATACACAAACAACCAGTAACATCTGTTGCTGATCTAGGGAAAGGAATGGGTGGAAAGTGTATCCATGGTCGAATACTCTTTTACACCATTTCCATGATCAACTAATTGTATAAATGAATTGCATATTAAAAAATTATTTTTTCAAAACAAATAAAAATGCAGCTTTTATAATTCTGGATGTGTTACTAAATCTTCTTCGTTTTCATTTGTTAATCTTTAAAGACAGGCCAAACACAGATTATGAGAAACCTAACTAATCCTTTTACTTTATATCATAAATGAAATTTAACTTTTATTACAAGTTAATTATAAATACTAATGAAAACACAAATACCAGTACATAATAAATTACTGCATACTGAAGACGCCTTTATCTACTCCAAAAATAGGCTGATTTCTCCTACTATATTCCAAATATTTTTCAGACTGAACTTCCTGCTTGGAAACAGGAGGAGACACAGGAAATACAAATTACTACTGGAATGAATGAGGAGGAGCTAAGGGTTTGTCTTCCAAAGTTACTAAAAAGTAAATTTCACATTTAAAATAAACGAGGAGATAATAAATAAATAATAAATAAATAAATAAATAATAAATAAATAATAAATCAGATTCTAATTTCTCACTTAACATACTTAGAAGTAGAGAGATTTCATGCAGTCAAACCCGTTTATAAGCAAGATATACCCCACTAATTCTAAACTTATTCTGTATTTATATGAAATTTTTTAATGGTCTGGTATATTCGCAAAATGCATTTGGGAGTTAAGACCTTCAATACAGGGTCACAGTTGTTTTCTAAATGTAATCAGGGGCTTAAGACAAGCAATCTCCCCATTCAGAGACTTTCTGATTCTAATAGAAAATAGTTTTTGTTGAGGTTTTCCTTTTAAAATATGAATAAAAATGTACCGTTATAGATTTTTGAAAATATTAAACTAGATAACTTACGTATTCTGAAAACACAGAATAAACATTCGAAATGGTTTCTACCTCCCCTTGCCTTTCCAGGGTTTGAAAACTAAATTATCATTAAAGTGAAAGAATAAAATAAGCTCTGACTTAGCCTCAATTTTTTTAGGTTCACTGAATATTTTTCATTTTGGGTATCAGTGATATTTTTGGATGACCTCAAGAATAAAAGAATATGTGTGTCAGGGGTGGAGGGTGTATTTTAAAACAAACTTATCACCAAGGAAAACACAATTTTTTAAGTTTTCTAGTCTCCAGTCTCATGGAATCCTAATAAACTAGAATAATCCTTTCAACAAAGGAATCTTTTAAAGGTCATCCAACACAAAATAAAATCCTAACAACAATCCCAAGGGTAAAGACAGTCATAGTGGGAAATAATATTCAACAGATTGCTTTACCTCCAAAACAAAAAACTCCCCCCAAAAGCCAAACTTCAATGCAACTGAGAGGCCACTTTCTTCCAGCCTGTTTCTGGAATGTGGACAGCAACTCGGCACCGGCACACTCCTTCCCCAGGACATCCTGACTGCGCACAATAGCTCCTGACAACAATTGCAAGAACTGTGGTTGCTATTTCCAAGCCTGGAAATTTTACTATCTATAGACACAAATTTCCCTAAGTTAAGTTAAATGGCCCTTATAAACAGTCTATTTAAAAACAAATTTGGTTACTAAGCAAATTTTAAAAAGTCCTAACAGAAGTTATCCATTTTTCCCATTTAAATCCATCTACTTTTCTTTTCAGTTCAGAAAAAAAAAAGAACCATAAAAATACAATAAATTATGTCAAAAGTAGAGGAGGCAGTTCTTTAGTAAATGGACTATGTTTTATTGAAAAGATTTTTTGCTCTTCCTTCCTCATCCCTTGACACATGCCATTTCCCTCTCTCTACATGAGTGTGTTCACCAATTACATCATGTTCTTCAACATCCAGAGTTGTCCTAGAAAAGCAGCCTATGTATCAGTTCCCAACATGGACCTCTACCCTGTAAGTAGATGTCTACCTGACCTTTGTGACACAGACCAGATAATTCTGCCAAACAGTGAAGCCTAGCCTTTCCTTTCCTTACTCAACCCACAGGAAGTCACTTTTTATACTTACATTACTTGAATTCATATTACCTATCATTTAACACTGAAGAGCACTTCTTAGAACCTTGCACTTGTAAATTTCAGGACATCTTTCTCCAGGTCATCTCCTTATTTCTTAGGTAGTATTTCGCTGTCTCGATCTCAGACTCAGTCCTCTCTCTATTTCATCTGCATACCCTGAGTTGGTGTTGCCCTCTTCCATAGAGACTAGAAAACTTTAAAAATTGTGTTTTCCTTGGTGATGTTTATTTTTAAATACACCCTCCACCCCTGCTTACTCATCAACTTTTAAGCCCACATTTACAACTCCAAACTCCACCTTTAACCCCTAATATTCATCCTGTGATGGGTTTCATCAAATTAATATTCATATCCATTCCTTCTAACAACCTTATTCCACTTTTGCCACATCCCAACTTCTGCCTTACATCAGACTGTCAAACTTACCGTGTTCATTATTTCTAACAATCTTCTAAATAAACTGTTCCTCAGTCTCATTTCTTCTCCAATACTCCCTTTGACCCTCAATCCTTCTATATACTGCAGCCCAGAATAACAGATTCTACTACTTTGGGGTGGCAAACCATTTCGTTTGATGATGTCCCAATTCTGGATTCTTTTAGCACATGTTTTACACACATATACACAAGTTACATACATACACAAGTTACACACACACACATATACATACATTCATGCATGATAAACTTATTTACAATTTTAGTTTCATTTTTCACACTTTAAATGATGTCCCAATTAGTCTGCTTATTCTCCACTGGGTTCCCTAGTTTAAGTTGAGTCACCACAAATGAGCATTTTCTAACATCAACTATCTTCACGTAACAAAGACTTTGTATACCAATAGTTTCCTTCAAAAGAACATGAGCCCTTCCAAAAACTCAAACATTTTAAACATCAGTTGCTTAATTTTTTAGTGTTTTCTGCCAAACAACGTTTTAATTTTTAAAAGGAAGAATTTTAGGTATGACAGAATATTAAATAATGAAGTACACATAGTCCCTATTAATACACATACTAATACCATGAGAGAAGATGGCTCTACAATAATTATGAATGAAAATGCAGCACTAGGATCTTTTTTGCCCTCACCAACCCACCTTTAATATATATCTTTCTTACCTTTCACTTTTGCAGTAAGCGTTTCTGCAGCAGTTTGAAGATCAACAGAATTGAGGTTCTGATGTTTATTCATTACAGACTTTAAAACACGGAGAAGTTCGTCCAGACGTATGTGAATGACTTCTTTAAAACAGTCTTAAAAAGGAAAGAAAATTAAATTTGATTCCAAAATCAAGTTTCAGGAATCTAAATTATAAAAGATTATTCTGAAGCACATTTCAAGTACAAACACCAGCTCCATAATTCTTGCCTACTATATGTTCACTTCTATTCTCATCATTGCAATTACATACTATTTATACATACAGCCTTCAGAAAATACGTTAATCATTTTAATTAAGGATTTCAAGTCTTTCAGAACTTAGCACCACCTTTTTCAGTTTTCTCTGTCTAAATATGCTCTCTAGATTTCTCTTGAAAAAACTCTATAAGATGTTTCCTGCCTTAGTGTTTTTATTTTAATATACTTTTAAAAAAAGATTTTATTATTTTTAGAGAGAGGGGAAGGGAGGGAGGCAGAGAGGGAGAGAAACATCAATGTATGGTTGCCCTTCAACTGCCTTCAGCTACAGACCTGGCTGGAGACCTGGCTTGCAACTTGGTTATGTACTCTGGCTGGGAATCAAACCAGGGACCTTTGGGTTTGCAGGCCAGCACCTGTCCACTGAACCACCAGCCAGGGTCTAATATACTTTTTAATACATATGGTAACAGAATTAAAAGTCCTACAAGGTCTGATATGTTAATATGTAATATAATATATATATTATTAAAACATGTAACCTATTCAAACCACAATACTCTAGCCAGTGAAAAATGGGGGTGCTATTCATTATCATAACAGCACTTTCAGGCATATTCCTGGATCACCATCCCAGGCAAACCAAAAAGTAAAATCACCTGATAACCTTGAAAACCCCTGAAATAATCCTCAGGAGTTTGCAAAAACAACCACCTTAAATATAATACTCTGAGGTAATTTACCTTTCTGTAACTTTACAGAGCACTAGTGTTTCATAATAGTTAACTTTTATTAAGTGCTTCCTTATGTGCTAGGCACTGTGAAAAGTATTTAAAACAGTATTATCTCATTTAACTCTCACACGGATCCTAATAATTTTAAAATCTCTATTGTACAGATGAGAAAACTGAGGTACACCTAAAGTCACCAATTTACTAAACTGTGGAACCAGAATTTAAATAACTAAGCATAATTCTAGAAGCTGCCCTTGTATTATTATACTGCTTCCCTACTGAAATAGCTTAATAAAATACATTTTATAACTATATAATTATTTTCAAAAATGTTAAAAGATAATCGCTAGAAAAACTGTCTACAAGGTAAAAAACAAAAACCAGACATTCTTCCATCACCCATCAAATATTCCATTCATCAACAGCATTATCGAGAGAGAAAACTATGTTAAGATAAGAGCAAGCAAAACTCGGAGCTGTGTACAGGAGGACAAAGAATACTCTTAAGAAGAAACACAGAAAAAAGTAGAGATGGAAATAGAGAGAGCAGAGTGCCTTCAGAATAAAAATCTGACTAATTCAACCAACAAATTTTAAAAGAAACAACAATGATGAGGAATCAGGTGCTGGCCTAAGTAGCCTTGGAAATGAGTAAGTCTATAAGAGAGGAAAGAAAATACGTATTAATACTATTCTCTAGTTGATAAAAGTGTTTTCAATGTGAATTTGGCTTAACAACAATGATACTGCTATACACGTATACTGGAACTGAACACCTAACTAGGTAAATGGATGGTAGATAATAGGAGCTGAGTATCTAGCACTGTTGGGGTGGAAATTAACAATTAAGCAAGGGAAGGAGGCTATCATGAGACGTGATGATAAATTAGATTTGGATACTTCAGTAAGAATTCATGCTTAGCTTTAATATAGATCTAGGTGGCTACACATAAAATATTTACAGATATGTCAGTGTACAGATTAGTATACACACATATATTTCTTTGTTCTGTCAGCTGAGAGGGCCTATAAGAAATGACACTGCAGTAACAACAAACATACACCTAGCACCCTGATCTTCATTTCTAATACCATTTTCCAATGAAGGGAAACTAGGGCTCCTTAGAGAAATAGCTGACTCTAGCCCTGGCTGGTGTGGCTCAGTGAATTGAGCACTGACCTGTAAACTGCAAGGTCATTGGTTCGATTCCCAGTCAGGGTACATCCCTGGGCTGCAGGCCAGGTACCCAGGTGGGGGCATGTGAGAGACAACCAATAGATATATCTCTCCCTCTCTTTCTCCCTCTCTCTATAAACAAACAAACAAACTTAGAAAAAAAATGGCCGACTCTAGGACTAGGATAGGAATACTTAAGATGAGTTTGGAGCATATTGTAGTGCAAAAAAGTAAGACCTTAAAAGAAACCCTCATAATGAAGAGTTATGCCAAGCACGCACAAGAGCCAACTGAAAGAGCTCCCAATGGCCAAAGGTGGAACAAATAAGCAACAAATAAACTAGTACTAGATTATAACCCCAAGTATCAAGTCAATATCCAAGCATCCATACTGATATAAATAAATTAAAAAGAAATATTTTGTATAGAAGAATTCCAAGTAACTGACATAGATATTTTTGTCCTCGAGGAGGTAAAGCATGTGTACAATGACTTCCTAGAGTACAGTATGGAAGGAAGACAGAAAGAGTAATTTTACAGTAGAGAAGCTTAACATCTCCTATAAGGTAGGTGATCATGGTCAACATGAACAGTGATAAATGATGCTCATAGTAAATACTCTTGATATGATGTGATTAGAAAAATGGCACTTTGCATTGTCATCTTCCTCCCAATATTCCATAACCCTAGCCTAATCATGAGAAAAACATCAATGGGGCCAGTGGTACAATGGATAACACGTCTGACTATGGATCAGAAAAACATCAGACAGATTCTAATCAAGGTCCATCCTACAAAACCTAGCCAATACTCCTTAAATTGTCAAAGGTCATTAAAAAATAATCAGGAGTTTGAGAAACTGTGATGACCAAGAAGGATCTAAGGAAACATGGCAATTAAATATAGTATACTAAGATCTTGAAAGAGGCACACGAGAAAAGTTAAGTGACTAACTGGTATCTTAGAAAACAATAGATTTAGACCAAGAAACAGGTTCTGATGCTTGATGTGACACACTTCCTTCAGATGACCCTAGACAAAACTCTCAGCTTCTCTGATCTCTGATTAATCATCAGTAGATCAGAATAAGAATGCCTGTCCTAGCTACTTTTAAAAAATGTTGTGACTATCAAATAAACAGAAATAAAACTGCTTTATAGCTTTAACATAAACAGCTATTATTACTATTAACTCTGTAAGCTATTCAAACTAAGTATCTTTGAAGACAGATTTGCCTTATATAAATTATACTCTATAACAAACATAGCAAGTCCCACAATAATCTGGCTAATGAAAATGACATTCAAGTTAAGTTTCAATTTCATTTTGTATATAAAATCTAAATTAGTAAATTATTTGGAAATAACACCATAATTAAAGATATAATTTATAAAAATATCTCTATACTTATTAGGTTAAATTATAGTATTTAAGTTAGTCATATAACTAAATACAAGGTAACTTTCATAGTAGCCACATTATAAATGTAATGAAATTTAATTTATACTACACAAAGGCATTACTATATATGTGAATACAATAACGTTCAACCAAAATCTTAATAGAATAGTAAAACTCCTGTATCCCAATGTTTGTTTATCTACCATCCCAGTAGTATGGTAATCTGAATCTTAATTTATTGTTTCGCTTATTTGTGCCATTTATTTTCTGCTTCATACAGCTTATCAAGTAAAAACAGATTAGCCAGCTCCACTTTTTGGTTCTCATGCATTAACACAATACTGCAGTGTTTATATTGCAAACACTTCATGGAAACGCTTAAGTAAATAAATGAAAAAATCCATGGTATTTTCCTTGATTTAAAAAAAAATGACAATTTTTAAAGTCAGTCTTGTTAATTCAGTGTAACCTCTCTGGGAGAGCAATGAAAACAACAAGGAGGAAAAACTTTTCAAAACTTATCACTAGGGAACTCCCTTTATTCTACTGCAATGACTTCTGAATTTATTGAATAAAAGTGAAGCCTGAATAGCAGCTTTCTTTATCCAGCCACATGGGGATTGTAAAAATAATACCTGTCATTCTAAAACACTTATTCTAAGAGTTTAACATTTATGAAAACATTTCATCTTCAGAACAGCCCAATGATATAGTTATTATTGCTCCTTTGAACAGATGTAGAAACTGAGGCACAGACAAGATAACTTGCCCGTTGGCAGAATGAGGATTTCATGTTAGGCATTTTAGCTTTAGAATCTATGCTCTTAATCAAAATATATCAACATGGTTAAAGATATTATCCTTAATGACAGTACTCTAAGGAGTGCACACAATAAATTGGTAATTACTTACAATCTCCTTATTTCATTTGCTTATTAATTTTGGAAAATTATGTTTCTAGGGTTATGATTTAACATCATTGTTTCAGATATAAAGTAATAAATTCTGAGAGTAACCATCATGTCGAAGGAATACAATGTTAGAGCAACCATAATTTCTGACTACATGCAAGGTGAACTGCTAAGGAAATTGCAGACTTCAATAACATCTCTTTGTGTACAGTTTACAAAAGTGAAGGTGTATGATGCTGATCCTGATATAGCCACACCCCCAACAAGGAAAATGCATAAGGAACGCAAGGATTGCACAAGTCCAGATATTGTACACAGAATCCAGGAGATCATCAATGAAGATCCAGAAAAGTCAATGCACTCCGTAGCAAGAGAACTGCAAATGCTGGATGCAATGGTTTGCAAGATTATTGCTGAAGATATCAGCTACAGATCATATGTTCTTAGAAGAGGCCAGTTTATGACATTAGCAAAGGAAAGGTGCTTTGAAAAAGCAAGGACACTGCTAACAAAATTGAAAAATCCCAGAGAAAAAAACCCTCTGATTTTCTTCTCCACTGAGAAAAGAATTCTCAGTGGTACCAAATAGTCAATAGTGGCTCTGTGAGAATCTTAATGAAGCCCCAATTGTCATGAAAATGAAATTTCCTGCCACAGTGATGGTATTAGATGTTGCCAGCAATGAAGGAGATATCATGGCCTCACCATTTGTTTCCACAAGGCTTGAAGGTGACTGCTGATGTTTACCTTGATTTTTTGAGAGAAGTTGTTGTACCATGGATGAAGCAAGTCACAAATGGACGTCATTTTATCTTCCAACAAGATGGTGCACGAGCACATAACGCCAAAAAGGTGTAAGAATGTTTCAGTGTCAATGTTTCTGAATTCTAGTCAAAGGAAATCTGGCCACCTAGTTTACCAGACGCAAATCCTTTAGACTATTATGAATGTAGTATTTGTGAGAGAGAAGTTAATGAACAACCTCATTCCAATAAAGCGGCTGTTAAAGTGCGCTCAAGATTCCCAAGTGGAATCAAGTCTATTATTGCAGCAAATGGCGACTTTTTTGAACAATTAAAAAAAGAATGGCTATGTTTATGTACTTAAATATAAGAATAAATTTATTTCAAAATATAACACTTTTGTGTTATTTTACTAAAATTTTGCCAATTTATCATGCACACCCTGTACAATCTGTGATTTAATAGGCTTTTAACTTCTAATAGAATATGCCAGCCACTATTTTAAGTGGTGTTAAATTAGACAAACCAATCTAGACAAGTATGGAAGAGGAAAGGGATCTCCTAAAAGCTGACAACACATGTGTAACTAATGAGTTACCTTTATTTCACACTTTATTGCCCAAAGATTCAATCCATACTTTCTAGGCACTAAAATATAACCTATTAACGTTAATATTAACCAATCTTAAATGATATCCACTAGAAATCACTTTTAGAGAGGGTTACTTCTAAAAGAACACAACAATAGGGCATGTCTGAGAAAAGCAACTTAATATTTCTCATATTTCACAAAATTTCTGGTAAAGTTTCACAAAACTATAGGGGCTAAAACTTAAGTAACAATCATCAAGAGTCAAGTGAACACTCATTGAAATTTATCTAAAATAAATTAATATATTCTCCTCTATATTCACCCTGGAAAAATATTGGGTTAATCCATAACACAAGATTTCCACTTAGACTTGGAAAATTTATTCAGAACTTCCCTCTCACACAGAACATTTTATTTCATGGCATTAAACTTGTTACTTGTATTTTGTTTAATAAAATTTGCTTTAGACAGTTAACAACCCTCTCTTTTAATTATAGCTCTGTCAAATTCAGGACCTAGAATACATTAGAAGCTAATATTTATGAGATCAGTTATATTTTTACAAAATAAAAGTGATACACTAAAATTAGAAAGCACTTTTTTTTTTTTTGAAAGATTTTATTCATTATTTTTATAGAGAAGGGCAGGGAGAGAGGAAGAAAGGGAGAGAAACATCAATGTTTCACCTGCCTCCAACCAAGGACCTGACTGGAGACCTGGCTTGCAACCTGGTTATGTGCCCTGGCTGGGAATCAAACCAGTGACCTTTGGGTTTGCTGACCAGGCCTATCCACTGAGCCACCAGCCAGGGCTAGAAAGCACTTTTAAAACTTAGAAAACAACTTTATCTTGAAGTGAAGATATTTTATTTCCCTTTCTAACCTATTTAAAAACAACATAAAGAAACAAGGCATCATTGTCCCAATAGTAAACTTTTATTAAAATACATTTTAAAAATAGTGTCACCCTGGCCGGTGTGGCTCAGCTGGTTGGAGCTTTTGTTTCATAAACCAAAAAAGGTAACAGGCAATTGATAATGTTTCTCTCTCACAAAGAAGTTTCATTCCCTCTCTCTCTCCCTCCCCTCTCTGCTCTCTAAAATCAATCAGCATGTCCTCAGTTGGGGAAAAAAATAAAGTGTCATATAATCAATATACTACAAGAAGTATTATACTAACTGCTGACCTTCAAATATATTTTATAGTGGTAATGGAGACTTCAAAGCATTGGGTACCAGAAAAATTAAGGAATTTGCTCTATTCTTTTTTTTTAAGATATAATTTTCAAGATTTTATTTACTATTTTTAGAGAGAGGGGAAGGGAGAGAGGGAGAGAAACATCAATGTATGGTTGCCTTTCACCTGCCTCCAGCTAAGGACCTGGCTGGACCTGGTTATATTGCCCTGGCTGGGAATCGAACCAGTGACCTTTGGGTTCGCAGGCTGGTGCCTTATCCACTGTGCCACCAGCCAGGGCTATCTGCTCCATTCTTTATAGCACAATTAAAAAGCCTTGCTTTTTTCAAATTCCCAAATTTTGAACTTCGAGTAGTGTTCCCCCTTGCGAATGGAGAGGTGTCACAAAGATAAGAGTTTAAGATTATTGTATAGCCCTAGCTGGTGTGGCTCAGTCAGTTGGTTGGAGCTTCACCCTATACACCAAAAGGTTGCAGGTTTGATTCCTAGTCCAGGATCATGCCAAGGTTGCAGATCTTGTTCCCGGTCGAGGCACGTACCAGAGGTAACCATGAATGTTCCTCTCCTTCTCCCTTTCCCTCTCTCTAAGCGCAATAAACATGTCCTGGCCCTGGCTGGTAGCACAGTGGATAAGGCGCCGGCCTGTGAACCCAAAGGTCGCAGGTTCGATTTCCCCAGCCAGGGCACATAAGCAGATTGCAAACCAGGTCTCCAGTCAGGTCTATGGCTGGAGGCAGGTGAAAAGCAACCATACATTGATGTCTCTCTCCCTCTCTGCCTCTCTCCCTTCCCCTCTTTCTAAAAATAATGAAATAAAATCTTTAAAAAAAAAATTAAGAAAAATAAACATGTCCTTGGGTGAGGATTTAACAAAAAAAGAAAAGAAAAAAGAATGACTGTATAACCAGAAGATTTATTAATCTGTTCTTTGCAATTCAGAACACATTACTCCTGAAGAGCCAACCATAATCCTGAATTGGCATTTACACTGTATATGTATTAATCTGTAGTGTTATATTTAAACACAGAGATGTATGTGTAATTTAGTGCTTTCAGTATTTTAACATAAGATGCAAAATTTGCCCCTGTAATTACTCATAATGCACCTAATAATACTGGATAGAGTACCAAACTTCAAACTCCACACCTGCTACTTGTGCAAGACTACAGGATAACCTCCTTCTGAAATTAGTAGTGGACATTAAGCTCTCCATTTTTATTTGTAAATAAAAACAGCAAAGGCAAATTGATACATATCTTAACTCCGTTAAGGGGCACAGGGCTCTTTGGCAAACACCTGTTTTCTCTAATCAACTCTTCAACAACTATTGCAACAGGAACTTTATGTTCTTAGTTGGGAAATCTTCATGAATAACACACTTAAGATATTTATAATAAAACTCATTTAAAAAATCTAATTATTTCCTGGCTGGTGTGGCTCAGTGGATTGGCAGTCAACCTGCAAACCGAAAAATGGCTGGCTCAATTTTCCAGTCAGGGCACATAACCAGGTTTACAGCCAGGTCCGTAGCTGGAGGCAGGTGAAAGGCAACCATACATTGATGTTTCTCTCCCTCTCTGCCTCCCTCCCTGTCCTTCTCTCTGAAAATAATAAATAAAATCTTAAAACAAAATAAACAAACAAAAAAACTTAACAGAACAGTGGGAGGTGGATAGCCTCTAAAATGCTTTATGTGCTTTGAAAACAAATACTTAGCTTTCTCCTTTAGCTCTGAACTGTCAATATTTGGTACAACATAAAATCTCCAACTCCAATCAAATTCTAAATCACAGAATTATAAAATGGATAGCACCTGCTATTAGCACCTCATTCTTAACAAATTATTCAATGGTTTAAGCCACATTCCCCAACTAGTCAGTAGCACACTAAGGCCTAGAATCTGTCATGTGATTCTCTTTCTAATGCTCTTTCCGTCATCCCTTACTATCAATTTTACCAGATTGTATAACCTGGCTGGATATTGATGTGCTTGTTCAAATCAAAGAATGGCATGAAAGCTACACACATGAAAGGTAACCTAATACGGAAGAGGAATGTGAACAGGCCCCAGAGTTCCTATTTCTAGTAAAATTTTCTCAAATTTGTTCCCTGCCTCCAGCTATGGATCTGGCTGGAGACCTGGCTTGCAATCAATCTGGTTATGGCCTGACTAGGAATTGAACCAGCAACTTTGGGATTGCAGGCTGGCACCTTATGCACTGTGCCACCAGCCAGGGCCTTCTGTGTTCCCTTTTAATGCTACAGAAATGAAAAATACTTGTGGCTCATGAATTCATCTCAATTGTTCATGATTGATAAAGGCCAAAAACAAATGTCTGTACAAGCACTGTTCAATGGAAATTTCTGCGATGATGGAAATTTTTATAACTTCACTGTCCAAAACACCACATGCGGCTAAAAATCACTTGAAATGTGGTTAATACAACTATGAGCTGAATTTTTCATTTTAATTTAATTTAAATAGGCACATGTCTAGAGGCTACCATATTGGATAGTGCAAAGGTGTAGATCTAGGCAATTCCCAGTGAAAAGAGAATTGACTAAAGAAAGAATGAAAACTAAGTAGTGTTTTTACACATTACCTGCCAAGTGAAGCAGGTGGGGCAAAATGGAAAGAACACACATTCCGAATTCATGACTTCTGGGTTCCAAATGAAACTACTATTTACCAGCATTAAGGGATTGATGAAATCACATAATCTATGCTATACGTATAACTCATTTGTGAAATGGGGCTAAAAGTACCTGTCTTTTTGGACTGTGTGACTCAGTCCTATTAAAAGTACTCTGTAAAACATAAAAAGTCACCTATGAGACTGAACACCAGAAGCAATTAATCCAGTGATTAATGACAGGTAAAGTATATAAAGAAAACAGCATTCAAATCACACTAAAAGGCAATTTAACTGTTCACCTATAATTCATGTTCTTAAAAGCTAACTTTTTAGTTATTAACAACTAGCTGATATGAATTAAAAGGTCATAAACAATGACAAAAATCTGGCATCCTTCCTCTTAAAGAGGCAAAAAACAAAATATTGTCAAGGTCATTGACAAGGTTCCCTTCACTGCAAAAGAAAAACAGTAACAAGCTCTTGGCTATCTGACCACAACGTACAACTATGGGGTTACTAAAGGACAGCAGAAGTCTAGGGATATTTCTCAATATCCAGTATACAAAAGGATGACCTATGGTATAGCCTACAGAAACATAGGTAATAATACCACCTTAAAGAGTTACAGAATTTTAAAACTTTTTACCTGTTTTCCAGATTATTTTTGATGGTTCTTGTAATAATTCTATTAAGTAAATAAAAAAGTCTGATACTCTTAACAGACCAAAAAATCATAATCAGTATTATAAGCAAGCATATAGTTATGCAGCATTTACTACCATTTATAATGAAGTTAATTTAAGTTGTTACATATTTCCTTAAGGGAAAAAAAACAAAAAAGGTTCTATCATATCAAATAAACTAAATATTATATTCCCAGATTTTGATAACAATGATCTAAAAAAGTAAAGAGAATTCCTTGTCAAATCCAACATTAACTTTGAGATGGTATGCATTCATCCTTTTAACTCAGCTTGAAGAACCAAGCATTACAATCAATCCAAAGGGAAACCATGGAAATTCTCTGACCACTGCTTATTAATGAGAGTTGGTTATCCAAGATTGCTTTTACATTTTTAAATAAATTTATCAGCCATAAATGGTAAGCTTTTTTTATTATCAGCAATATAATCAAGTATTTAAATTTGAAATACTGGTTTTCTTATTAGAAGGATAATACTCTTATAGCTTTTTAACATTAAATTTCTGTGAAAAATATATTTCCATACATATAATTTTGTCCCAAGGGGTAGTCCCCTTTAGCTATCTTATACTTATTACCATTTCCTTCTTTTTTCACTTGGGATCCATTTTCAATCTTCTTTCTTCCTAATCTCTCAACTGTTTACTTACAAAAGTCATAAAATATGCACACACACAGTCTCAAAAGAATAGCTTATGTGACTGTTGTTTTAAGGAAAATTCAAATACTAAAATTTTGAGGTTACAATTCAGGTTCAGTTATTTTGGGCATTCAACCTGAAAAATTAAGTTAGGCTAGAATAAACTCTAAAAAACCAATATTTAAAATAAGATATTATTCTAGTTTCTGTTCACCAAAAAATATATATTTAACATATATATAGAAGATATTTATTATAATCTTATGTCAACGAAACACCTGGAGGTCTCCTATAAGTAATACTAGGGATCTTCTTTTTCCACATCCAGACAAGCCGTTTATGATTTAATTTAATTTTATTGTTTTAATTTAATTAAATTAAATAATCAGTAAAATTTTAATTTAATTTAATTTTATTGTTGTTATATTGCATTCGTCTCATTTCCCCTCTGCTCTCTCCTTCCCCACTCTTCCTATCCCACCTCACAGTCAATCCCACATGCTGTTCATGTCCCAAACATAGGAATTTAGGGCAACTTTTCACAAAAGAATCGAAGCTGTATCATTAATATCACTGTCATCAAATTTGTACATAAAAGAGGCACTAAAAGTTGAAGACTAAGGTACTAAAAGCAAGTCAGGGAGTACAGAGTGTATATAACTCTTTTTCTATCTGAAGAATCAAGTCTCGTGGTTCATTATCTATACATAACTAGACAGACTAAATTATATGATATCCCTTAATTGAATAAGCAAATTGAGAATTAAGTTTGATTTTTTAAAAAAAGTTCACTCAAATGCAGTGATTTTTAGTTTAGGTTTTAGGGACAATACAGAAAACCAAATCCAGGCAAAAGTATCAACAATGTAAATTATAAATATAAGTCTGCTTATTAAAGATCAATCAATGCACCATTACCATTAAGAAGGTTAAAATTCCAAAGATCTAAAATTTTCCTATGTCAAATGGACCCAACTGCTAAGAACCAAAGACCTATTTTTGTTTTTGCGTATTCTTGTTCCCTCACACTTACCTAAGTTCCTAAAGTATATTGCACTGTATCTGATTATAAAATAGTTTCCACTGTGAATAGCAAACATCTGGCGAGAAAAAGAGTCATTAAATAACCACAAGAAAATACCCTGTTTCTACCACTTGTGCACACTTATTTGTAATGAGGCTGGCATTTAAATTTTTACAAACTATCCAGTAAGAATGCTAAAAGAAAAGTTGACAAACCTGAAAGAATAGCTTCTTTCAAATATAATAGCATATGGGAGAACTTCCTGATATCATTCACCAATTCCTTGATGTAATCCGGATCAAAAACGGAGTTGGAACTTATAGACTTGAGCCCCATTTCAGAAGTTGTAACATCAATAGAGAGCTGGCCTGATGATAAAACACGTTTTTTCTTTGTCTTTTTCTGTTTGTGAGCAATCATCCTTTCACACAACAGTCAGAAGAACTGAAATCCTTCAAGGGGTGAGAAAAAAAAGAGAGAAACACAACACTACATCAACCAAGTGCAACATTCTATTAGGTTTTCACAAATAGCCCAAATCCCACCTCAGTATTCTATTAAAACCAACCACAACAAACACTGTAGAGTTGTACTACTAAGAGTAGCAGCTTCTATTTATTAGGTGTCAGTACCTTGGCAACTTTATGATATATAAACTACTATTCTCTTAATTTCACTAAGGAATCTGAAGTTTGGAGATAAAATAATTTGTCTAAACTCTTAGCTAATAAATAATGAGCTCGTACATAAACCCATTATTTACCTAGCCACCAAAATCTATGCTCTTAACTCCTAGGGTACAGACTTTTTGTAATCTGTAAAGTTTTCCTGAAGTGTTATTTAGTGGAAGGCATATTCTCCCTCTATGACAGCACCTTCAAAAATAAAGATGAAATATGAGCTTTGCAAACAGACCTGTTTTCAAAAATCCCTCTCTATCACTTATTCTGTGTGACTTGGTAAGATGTTAATTATCCATTTATCTCAGTGTGTTCATTATAAAATGGGAATAACATCCTAATAATACCTACCTATCTCATGAGATTATTATAAGCATTAAGAGAGACAAGAGCATGGAAATGTTCATCTAATACACAAAAGAAGTTAGATTACATTTAGTTCACAATAATAATACATACGTACACAAACAGATATAATCTAGGTTATCAAGTTTCAGAATAAATATTTCTTTGTTGAAAACAAGTTCTAAGGGTGTCTGCTACTCTGACACACCCGACTGGTTGAACAAATAAATGTATGATTATCAATGCATTATTTTAATTTAATTTAATTTAATTTTAAATATGGAACGCTTCACGAATTTGTGTGTCATCCTTGCGTAGGGGCCATGCTAATCTTCTCTGTATTGTTCCAATTTTAGTATAAGTGCTGCCGAAGCGAGCACCAAGGCATTATTTTTGATAATTTTAGGATGGTATAGTAAAAATACAATCTTTTGGAACAAAAAAGATTTAGATTTGAATCCTGGCTGAATACTTTCTAAACATGGGACTTGTATAATATGCTTACAGACTGCATGTAAGGGTTAAATGGAGACACAAAAAGACTTCATATGTTAAAACAAATAATCCTGGCATAAAGTTGTAACTCAAGAAAATCTTTATTTTTGATTCATGTTTACATTTTACCTTTCCAGAAGAAAAAGTCCTAATTTTACCTCTTGGAATCAAAAAGGAAATGACTAACAGAATTAGTTCAAGTATCATCATTAAAATATTTTTCAAATACCATGTTTTGAGTATTTGGATACTTGCAAAATTAGTAGAATTACTAAGGATGTCTGTGAAATTTACAGTAGAAAATTTTATGTAATATTTATTTCCAAGCTACATGTAAGATATATTATTGTGTCATTTACGCTTTCCTATACCTCACCTAATTTATATATTTTTTTCCCACCTCTATCTCTGCTACCATTTTTTGTCAGAACTACCATTACTAATTTCCTAATGATCTCTCCACATCATCTTGTGTCACTCCAAAGTGTGGAGTACACTTTTCAAAACAAGAAAACTCTTCTAAAGGACAAGTAAGAACTATCTTGCACTGCAAGGCCAGCTCAGCATAAGATCTGGTACCTACCTACCTCTGCAATGTCCATTGGAGTCAAGATTTCTAGTCAACACTCAACACTCCTGCAACACCCACAGTAGGAATTAAATTTAGTATATTATGGGCCAGTATAGATGTTAAGTATGTTTGTGTGTGGTGTTACGTGTAGGAATGCATAAAGCATATTCCAGCAAAGGAGCCAAGTGATATACACAGATAATTTCTACCCTATCCCATTTCATTTTTTAAAATGTTGGTTGCAGCCCACCAAATTGGTTTCATACTCATAATGGGCCCATGATCCTATAACTTGAAAAATACTGTTTAATGTAGAGTCCTATCTCTCTGCAGTTCCACTTGCCTGGACTACTCCTTTCCCTTTGTTTTATTCTAATCTCAGCTCAAAGATTACTTCCTCAAAGAAACCCTCCTGGAGCCTCCCCAACCCCAACCTTTCCCCTCATCCCACTTCTATCCCAGCTCCCATAAACCACCACCACCACCAAACTAGAGCAAAATCTCCTATTAGGTAATTTATAGTATTTTATACTTTTCATAAACCTTATAATGTTGATAAGGTTCACATCTTCCTATCTAGATGATAATCTCAAGGAAATCAAGGCCACATCTGTTTGGTAACCATTTGTTCTCTGTTCATAGCACAGTATGTGGCATGTGAGGGATGAACTACTCACAGGGCTTTGTAGAATGAATAATGAGCTTATAAATTTATAGTTTTAATTCATTTTTATAGAAACAAAAATGGTTAACTCCATATTGTAGTATTTTGAATAGAAAATATCAATGGTTTTTAAAAATGTCTCTGTAACAGTCTTTCAAAAAAATAAATAACCCCAAGCACATGAAGTTGAGCAAAGGCATGATTACATAAAACTGAAATCAAAGTTAAATTTCTATTATTATTTCTCCACCTGATTATTAAGTAATTTAAAAAGGTGTCAGCACTTCTCTAATAGTTTTTCAAGTTCCTTTATTGAAGTCTTATTAAGCTCAAATTATTTCTATGAATGTAATTTTTACATTTAAACTAGTTTCAAATCTATGTAACATTAATCCTTAAATGTGTAATGTCTAAAATGAACATAAGACTATCTTTAAAGCACTATTATTATACCTAAGTCTCCCCAACAACAGCAAACCCAGAACATTCAAGTGTCTTCTTTTGGCAACTCTTTTATAAATCACTAATTGATAAGACTATTAACCTAACATCGCTTTTGAGCTTACTTAATGAAGTCATCCTAATCAATTTTGATGGCTTTTAGTTTATGAAATTAGAGAACTGGTCACTGTCACTGGTGAAAAGGTGGTTATAAAAATTAAAGATGTTCCAAATAGAATAATCCACCTATCTCAGAAAAACAAACAAACAAACAAACAAGTGTCATGTTAGTAACCCAAAATTGTCAAGTGTTTCAAAACTCCTTGAACATTTTTAGTCAACACTAAGAACATTTATAAACAAAAAACAGTGAAGGAGGAACTAAAAAGGATTTTACTCTACGTCTAAGTCAGCATTACCATGAGTAGCGCAATAATTTTGGTATATATCATTTACTACAGGTGAAAAAAATTTAAATAACAATTTAAACTTTCATAAAATTGAACTGTGATAATAGGAAAGATTGTAGAATATACACTTTTTAAGATCATCCACACTCCTTTCCCATGTCCCCAAATGACCGCTTTTTGTTGGCGTAGCATAAAATGTGGTTAGTAACAGACTGCAACTGGCAATTTAATTAAATGAGGTAATAATATGGAAAGTACTTAGCACAGTGCCTGGCTCATCATGACTCGTCATGCTTTGTTGTGGGAAATTATTTTTAACTCAAGAAATGAACAAGATAAGGAGTGGCTTCACTACAATATATATTTGTAGACTGACTCTGAACAAGAAATATAGGAGTAGGAACAATTCCAGAAACTTAACTGACTTCATGGAAACCTAATATTGCTTCCAAGTGTCGTCTCAATTGTGCAAAGAGACTGTTGAGCGTAGTATGTTAAACTCTTAATTCTCATGCATTACTTTCAATTCCAAACCATCAACATTAAAAATGTGTTTTATCCACATCTCAAAGAACTTGGTAGCAAACAGTAAATTACTTTCTCTGTTATGTTCTAATTCTAATATGTGCATTAGAAACATTAACACTAACTTCCAGAACCCTGGAATGTGACTTTTCCAAGACTTCAGTAGCTTGAGTTAATGTCTTGTGCCCCACGTACTTCTCCCACTCCCAAATGTACCATCACAGAAGTATTTTCATTCCAAGAATTGGACTAATCGAAGTATAAAACTGCCCCAAATATCGTACTTAATAGTTCCCATCTTACTCTTTCTACCTCGGGAAAGAACTGCCAGTTATTTCAGAAATCTGCTATTTCAGCACAATTTCCGGTTTGGTAAGAATCTACTTATAAATGCTAAATAAATCAGAAAAATGCATTCTGAAGGTCAATACTTTTTTTTTTTTTTTAACCCTCTACAAAAAGAGAATAGGGGCATGTCCAATGTTTTACCAATAGAAAAACAACTGTAATTTCTAAAGAAAGGCATGCAATGCACATACACTTCATTCCTGTGCAGTCAAAACCCAGCATGTTTCAAGAGAGGAAGCTACACAGCCTCCCAAGCCTCCAGAATGTCTAGCATTCCTGGCAGGCAAGGGCTCTCCCCTGACCAGCCCAAACTACTCAATGCCAAAGAGCACGTTCTTCAGCCCAGCATTTAAAAACAGAGTGGGAACATGGAGCAAAGGGGCGGTGAACACTGAGAGTAAGGACAACGGATCTCGAGATACCGTCACGGTGACAGCTGGAGAAAGGGGAAGGGGCATTCGGCTCCCTCCTTCACCAGCTAACAGTCCTGCCCTCCCACAAGTACGAGGCCAACTCCTTCTTGAAGAAAGAGAGTAAAAAATCAAAGATTAACCCAAATGGAGACACGAAGCGTCGGTTACGAAGGCCCCAACTTTTCAACCTCTGACTTGAGCCCGCCCGTCAAAGAACTTTTTTTAAAAAAACAAAACCCCAAAATACTGTCAAGCCCCGAATACCTCCACAACAGAACTGGGAAAAACCGCTGAGACCGGACGAAACAACCCTCCTCAGCCCGAAAGAGAGAAGAGGAAAACAATGCACCATGGAAATCCTATAAAATATCCCGGGAATGAGACTCCGTTGCGGTGAGGAGGCTGTCCTCAGGGCAGGTGGGACCGGGACCAGACCAGAAGCAAAAGCAAACTCTGCAACGGTCAAGAGTACAGATTCTGGAGCAAAATTGCCTGGGTGTAAATCCGCATTCTTGACGATTACTCGTCGTCCTATTCCGGCAAGTTTTAAACCTCAGTTCCCCGTGTGAAAAACGAGCGAAGTGATATCGGACTTGTGAGGATTAAAGAAATTAAACGCGGAGCGCTCGTAGAACACGGTGCGAACCGTAGGACCAGTTCTGTTTACTGTGAGTTCCATCACCCGCTCAGCGCCCTCTCGGCTCCTGCGTTGCTGGAGCCGCAAATCCCTCTCCCCGGTCTGACGCCTCCCGGAGGAACCAGGCGCCCCCAGGACCCCGGCCCAGCCTCCAGCGCAGACCACAGCCGCCTCAGCTCGGGGCCACCGAGTGGGCCGCCAGGACTCTCTGGTCCTCAGTTTAAGGAAAGCCGCCGCAGGTGACCCCAGCACCGAGACGCCGCCGCCGCCCCACACTCACCGCCGGGTCATCCCGGCCGCGGACGCCGGCCCAACGCTCACGGCCGCCGCCTACGCCGCCGCCGAGGGCTGGAGCTCGTCGTCCCCATCTCCCACGACCCAAGGACGCTCGACCTAGTCGCCGCCGCCGCCGCCGCCCTAGCAGCTGCCACCAGAACCTCGCCGGCCAACGCCGCCGCCACCACCGTCAACGCCGCCTCCACCGCCAACGCCCCTCCCACTGGCTTTGCTCCTCCCTCCCGGACTCCTCCCGCCCCCTCGGGCCCAGCCCATTGGTCCGCGTGCCTGGAGGCGGGGCTCAGGCCTCCCTTTCGCGCGCCACACGCGGGCACTCAGCTGCACCCAAGCCGGCAGACTGTACTTAACACCTTCAACTATCCGAGGTGTTCAGAGTGCCGGAGCAGCAGGCGGCAGGCTAGACGGAGCGAACTAACCTTTGGAACAGTCACGGGATGGATGACTAGATCTGGCCAATGGGCCTTTCTCAAGACAAGCAGTATATATTTCTTAAGAGGTACTTCTTTTGATCGCCTTGTTTCTCTCTCCAGCTCCTTTAAGAGAACAAAAAGGAGAACCGACCCCACACAGGTGAAGTGTTACGTAGGCCTGGGGCTCTCACCTCCTTTTCATACGAACAAACTACCTCAAAAGCAGACTACTACTCCGCCCTCTGCAGAGGGGAATACTTTCCACTTAGAGCTGCGATTTTTCAGCCTTTTTTCATTTCATGGCACATAAACTGATTATTACAATTATGCGTGCGGCACACCAAAAAAAGGGGGCACATATGACAAAAAATAGGTATAATTTTGATTCATTCACATTTGACCACTATTGTTGGCTGTTGTCTTTTTTTTTTTTTAATTTGGCAATTTAAGAAAAAAGAGGTCATTCCCCTGATTGAAAAGGTATTACCTGTTAAATTTTTTTTTGCAGCACACCAATTGAAAAGCGCTGACTTAAGAGAGATTACTTTCTTCAACTGCGCTCTCAAACTCGTTCATAAAAAGATTTGCCTCAGTGCTACAACATTTAGAAAGAACTGATGGAGGAACAGAGCATATGGTGAGGGTCTCTGGATAGCGGTGGAGGCAAAGAGAAAAATGATCACACATGTGAGAAAGCAGAACGAGACACAGTATGAGGAGAAATAGAAAGAAAATGGGGGTACAGGCACAGGGATAGTGGCAAAACTAAGGCAAAAAACCATGAAGGCAGAAAGGGAAAATAATTAGAAATAAGAGAAAGACTACCTTCTGAAAGAGATTTGAAAAAAGAAGTGGGCATGATAGCGCAAACAACTGAAGAAGAGAGAAAATACTAATTGGCAAAGAGAAGAGGAACATCTCTAATATCTGAACTCTTTATAGGAAAAACAATGTTAGGGAAAGAAAGCGAATTTGGCCCTTCAAGTGCTACTTGGGAAAGGTAAATATTAAAATGTTCAGCTTCTTTGTTATTTTAGCTCCTACACCGAATTTTTAGACTCAGTTTACGTAAATTTATCCCTTCAAACCCCAAACACAACAGTATCAAGGACATACCACTGATACTCAGGAAACCTGGAAAACAAACTGTCCTAACTACACTTCAAAAGAAAAATGCACCATGGACTCTCATCATGGAATCTCATAATGCCCTAAACGGAAACAAACTATTAAGAGGAGACCCATCAGGAGATACCAGGCCAAAAGGGGAGTGGGATTGGGGGAAAATGCAACCCTGACTATATCATAAATAAGGTTTTGAGAAGAAATATGAGAAAGTCACTCAACCTGAAACACTCACATTTATTTCAAAATATATTATTTTGTACTATGTTATTCACTATTCCCCTTAATAAAGAGCACTGTGTTCCTTATTAAAGTGGAGCTGCCAATATCTTGAACAAGTTCCTGATGGGAGGTTATGGGTTGGAGGAAGTGGTGTGTGGCAAGAGACAGAAAGGAGCACATAGGAGGGAGGGACAGAAAAATGACTGAAAGAGACAGATGTCGGAATGCAAGAAACAACTGTGGAGAGGTGAAAAAGACAGAGGGAAAGAGAAAGATGCAGAGACAAGTGAAGGCAGAGAAAGAGGAAATAAGATGAACATAGAACAAAGAAGAGACCAAGAAAAATTATATACAGTTAGAGATTGCCCACTGCCAGAGAAAGAAGAGGGACACTTCTCACATAGAAACAGTTACAAGGAAGTGAAGCCAAATAGATGCCTAGTTTGTTACCTGAAAAGATAAATATGAGAACCTCAGGCTCCTTGATTACTTGGCCTCTATAATTATTTGGCAGACTTAATTTTTTAAAAACTTACCCATTAAGCCTTAAACCTAACTGTACTAAGATGAAAAGCACTAGAGATACTGGGAATACCTAACATCTAAATGTTCCGATTTGGAGAACAATGCACTGTGGACCCTCACCATGGAAACCAATGATGACTAAACTGGAAGACACCAATGGGGAGAGAGGGAAGGATTCTGAAGGCCAAGGAGCTCATTGGAGGAAAAACTGCCCACCTGAATTGCTCTGGGTTAATATAAAAACCCTTCCCACCAGATCTACCTCTAAACCATCTCAAAACAGACAACTATTGTGCATAGGACCTGGCAGACTGGATCTGCAATAAACACTAGATGGTTAAATTATAATTAAGTTTATCTGAGGAAAATTTTCTTAAATTTCTCAATCCCAATCTTCCTCTTAAATCTTTTAAAAAGCTCGTTAATTTTCTGTCATCTCCACCCTTCTTAGTAATGCTAATGACATTAAAATATTTGAAAAAATGGTAGTTCGTTTTTAAATTGTTATTCTATTAATCTCCCACTTGCATTTTATTTTTAGTAATGTTATATCACATATATATTGCAAGTATAAAATGTATGTTATTGCAGCCCTGGTTGGTGGTTCAGAGGATAGGCGCAGGCCTGTGAACCCAAAGGTCACTGGTTCAATTCCAGGTCAGGGCACATAGCCAGGTCTCCAGCCAGGTCTGTAGCTGGAGGCAGGTGAAAGGCAACCATACATTGATGTCTCTCTCCCTCTCTGCCTCCCTCCCTTCCTCTCTCTCTCTAAAAATAATGAATAAAATCTTTATAAGAAACAAACAAAAAAAGTATGTTATTGCAATAATACCTCTCTGCAAGAACAAAATTCTTGGTTTAAAATTAAATAGTGAAGTCTTTTTTTTTTTAAATGTACACCTCTTTGTAGAAGTTCAACATCTTAAAATGTTCAGGTTGCAGAAAAAACATTCACTAAAGAAACATAAAATTAAAAAGAAACTCGTGTTTTTACCAGTTTACATTATTGTACTCTTGGTTTCTCTTCAAAATGAATACACCTTTAGCCTTTTTACATTACTATTGCCTCTAGTATTTTTTCCTTTTCAAACAGAAATTCATATCCTTTATAATGTTGCTCTTGAGCCAACCATCTATAAAGGCTCAACTTACATACTGTTAAAATCTTCTTTTTCATGTATTCTTTGCAGTGTTAATAACATAGTACTGTTATTTTTGCTACGTAGGTGTCTTCATATTCCTGAAGTTAATTCTGTAGTTTAGGTGGCCTACTTTTTATAACAGAAAATGGGTCTGTAAACATCTTACAATGTCCAAAGATAGTTGTGATCCTCACAACTAAGGGAGAGGTTGTACTGACATCTAGTGGATATATGCCAGGGATGCCCTAAGTATCCTTGAACAAAAGGGAACCACCAACCCTCCCACCCCCACCCCTACCAAATTTCCTGGCCCCAAATGGCCAATAGTGTTAAGGTGGAGAAACCCTGCTCTACATCTAATTACCACTCTAAAAACAATACAGAAGACAGAGGAACATGTCAAGTTACAGCACAGGATGCACTCAGCAAAATCTAGACTCAGCCATTTTATATGGCAAACAAAACAATTTATGAAACAAATAAATTGCAAAGAGAAGATGGAAAGAAAATCTAGAGATTAAAAACACCTTCAAAATTTAGATATATCAAGTGCAAGAAGAAATGAAACCAGACTTGCCCTTCTATATTGTCTTCAGATACTGTACTACAGATAGCACAAATTTGTGAACCTTGAGAGAAGAGATCACAAACAAATGACATAAACCCTACAGTTGCCCCAAGTTTTTGCCTGGAAGCATATTCTAGACCGTGGCACAGGAAGGGGGAAGTCAAGCAAAGCTCGGTACTCTTGTTAAACTGAGGAGAGACTGTAGTCCAGGGAGACCGGGGCAGCTGGAATCGGTAGAACAGAGTAACAGAGAAAGAAGACTCTAGAAATTTGCATAGGCAATTCCTTAATTCTCTTGCTGAATATAAAGGTACACACGTGTAGGGTGAAACTCCACAAAGATAGGCAAAGAATTTCCAGGGAGCTGTAGCAGGGTATTTCCCATGGCTCCCACAAGGCCCGGAGATCTCTTTGAGTTTTCATTAGCCAAAGTAGAGAGATCTGTTGAACACTCAAGGAGAGATCCCAGAAGGGCATGTGTTAGTAGTACAACCAACCCTGCCCTAAATAAAAATGGCATTCTAGACTCACCCCAATGAAGCCTCAAAACAAGCCTCATTTTGTAAATTTCTTTAAAAGTTTCTAAATTTAAAGCCAAAGTCATAGCAATGTGGGTGGCAATTACGACTTATGCATAAGTAAAATGTATGACAATAGCACAAAGTAAGGGAGGAGGGAGATGAAAAGCATACAATAAGATTCTTGCATTATATGTGAAATACAACATTATTTGAAGGTATACTCTAACAGTAGAAATATGTATTAATTGTCTATGGCCATGCCACCCTGAACGTGCCCAATCTCATCAGAAATATATATTAAAATCTTCAGAGTTACAGTATAGTTGGTAAGCTAACAGTAGTCATAAATGGAATTTTAAAAAAATGAATCCAAAAGAAGAAAAAGAAACAAAAACAGATAAGAAAAATTAAAAAGAAACAGCAAGATAGATTTAAACCCAATCATACCAAAATTACATTAAATACTCGTATAAACACTCTTAAGACATCTAGGAAAAGGCAGAAATTATGCAATTGGATAAAACAGTAAGACCCACCTACATGCTGACTATAAGAAACAGATTTGAAATAAAAAGATACAAATAGATGGAAAGTAAATGCAACAGAAAAAAATATGCCATGCAAATATTAATCATAAAAATGTAGAAATAGCCCTATTATATTAGATGAGGAGTCTTACTAATGGTAAATAACATTTTATAATGATAAATAAGTCAATTCATTATCAAGACATAATCCTAAAAGTACTGTATATGTGCCCAAAAATAGAGCTCCAGAATATATGAAACAAAAACTGACAGAAGTATCAGGAAAAAGAGATAAATCCCATGACAGTTAAGATTTCAACATCTTCTCTCATTAACTGGTAGAGAACAGGTAACAGAAAATCTGTAAGCACAGAAGATTTCAACAATATTATCAGCCAACTTGAAGTGATACACTTGCAAAAAGAAAAAGAAAAAAAACGCAGCAGTGCAGAATACACATTCTTTTAAAACACACATAAAATATTCACTAAGGCCATATATGGGACCATACAATAAGTCACAATAAATTGTTTTTTAGATTGTATTATTTTCATTTTTAGAGAGGGGATGGAAGCAAGAAAAAGAAGATGAGAAACATCAATGTGTAGTTGCCTCTTGGGCGCCCACAACCTGGGACCTGGCCCACAATCCAGGCATGTGCCCTGACTGGGAATCGAACTGGCTACCCTTTGGTTCACAGGTCAGTGTTCAACCCACAGGGCCACCCCAGCCAGAGCAGTCTCAATAAATTTAAGAGGATTGAGCCAAACAAAATTACATTTGGAATAAATAACAATAAAATAATCGGGAAATCCCCAAATATCTGTAAATTATAAAGTATGTTCTTTTTTAGAAAATCTTTTATTTATTCATTTTTTAGAAAGAAGAGAAGAGAGGGACATAGAGAAGGTGAGAAACACAAATGTGTGGTTGCCTCTGGCCTGCAACCCAGGCTTGTGCCCTGATGGGGAATTGAACCTCATCTCCTTTGTTCAAACACAGGTCAGCAATCCACTGTGCCATACCAGCCAGGGCTGTAAAATATATTATTAAATAATTGGTATGTGAAGTTTCCACAAGGGAAATTGAAAATATTTTGAACTGAATGAAAATGAAAGCACATTTCAAAATGTATAAGTTACACAGTAAAAGCAGTAATTAGAGAAATATATAGTATTAAGTGTTTTGTTAAAAAGAAGGGTCTAAAATCAACATTTTAAGCTTCTACTTTAAGAAGTTAGAGAATGCTGGTGTGGCTCAAAGGATTGATGCCCACCTGAGAACCCAAAGATCGCTAGTTCGATTCCCCTGTCAGGGCACATAACCAGGTTGCAAGCCAGGTCTACAGCCAGGTCCTTAGCTGGAGGCAGGTGAAAGGCAACCATACATTGATGCTTCTTTCCCTTTCTTCCTTCCTCCCTGCCCTTCTCTCTGAAAATAATGAATAAAAAATCTTAAAAAAAGAAAAAGAAAAAGAAAAAAAGAAGTTAGAGAACGAAGAACAAATTAAACACAAAATAAGTAAAAGGAAGGAAACAATGGTTAAAGTAGAAATTGATGATATAGAAAACAGACAACAAAGGAAAATGTAACTAAGCTGATTCCTTGAAAAAATTATATATATACATACATATATATATATATATATATATATATAGCTAGATTGATCAAAAAGGAAAGAAAACAAATTATTAATATCATTAATGAAAAAAGGGACATTAGTACAGACCCTACTGATATTAAAGGTAAAAAAGACAATGTTACAAGCAACTTTGCCAATAAATTCAACAACTTAGATGAAAAAAAAAAAATTTCTTCAGTGATGCAAATGACCAAACATAGTGCAAGAAATAGAAAATTTGAATAGCCTTGTATGTATTAAAGAAACTGAAAATGTCTCCAAAAGAAAACTGCAGACCCAGACAGCCTCACTGGTAAAATCCACTGAATCAGATAAAGTAATCCTACAAGAACTCTCAAAAATAGAGAAGGCAAGAACACTTTCCAACTCATTTTCTGAGGTTGACAATACTCTTATACTGAAATCAGACAAAGCAATTACCACTATACTTCATATAGTATTAGTAAGTCAAATCCAACAACATATAAAAAGGATAATACACTATGACCAAGAAGTTTTCCCAGAAATGCAAGCGTAGTTTAATATTCAACAGAAAAAAATATGTAATCATTTCAACAGATGCAGAAAAAGCATCAGACAAAATTCCACACCAATTCATGATTAAAGCAGTCAGCAAAGTAGGAATAGAAAAGAATTCCTCCAACCTGATAAAATGCATTTACCAAAAATCTACAGCTAACATCATAGCTAATGATGAAAGACATGTTTTCCCCTCAAGATCAGAATCAACAACATTCTGAAAGTCTTAGTATAATAGAACAAGACAAAGAATAAAACATATACAGATTGAAGGGGAAGTGAAACACTGTTATCAGTTGACATGTATGAGAATATACCTAGAAAATCCTAAGGAACCTATTAAAAAAACTTGTCAAAACGGAGGATGGGGTTGAACTGACATCCAAATGACATATAAATGAACGTAGAGAGCCCTGGCTGGTGGCTCAGTGGATAAGGCACTGGCCCACGAACCCAAAGGTCGCAGGTTCAATTCCCCAGCCAGGGCACATAACCAGGTTGCAAACCAGGTCTCCAGTCAGGTCTGTGGCTGGAGGCAGGTGAAACGCAACCATACATTGATGTCTCTCTCCCTCTCTGCCTCTCTCCCTTCCCCTTTTTCTAAAAAATAATGAAATAAAATCTTTTAAAAATAAATAAATAAATAAATAAATAAATAAATAAAATGAACATAGCAAGGTCACAAAATACAAGGCCAAAACACCACAATCAATTTTATTTCTATACCAGCAACAAACAATTGCACAATATAATTTTAGAAATGAATATGTTCATAATAAAATCAAAAAACAAAATATTTTTAGGAATTTAACAAAATGTACAAGATCCTAAATTTAAAACTATAAAACACTAGTACAAGTAAAAGAACTAAATAAATCAACAAGTATACCATGTTCATATTTGAAAGATTCAGTACTGTTAATACTTTAATTTCCTTCAAATTCATTTATAGTTTCAAGCAATCCCAAATAAATCCCTCCTGAATTATTTTTGTAATGATTGAAAGGTTGAATCTAAAATGTACATGAATATGTAAAAGATATAGAACAACCAAAACAATTTGGAAAAAGGACAAAATTGTAGGGCTTACACTGCCTGACTGCAAGATTTAGTAGAGCTACAGAGTAGTCAAGACAGTGTGACACTGATATAAAGAGAAACAGATCAGAAGAATAAGAGTCTAGAAGTAGACCCACAATTACACAGTGAATTAATTTTCAAGAGATGCCCAAGTAATTCAATGGAACAAAGGTAGTCAAATGGAGTGAAATAACTTGATAGGTATTTGAGACAAAAATGAGATCAGTTGGCTTGAGCATCATCCTGTACACTGAAAGGCTGCAGGCTGGATTCTCAGTCAGGGTCCCTATGTGAGGTGACTGGTTTCTCTCACACATCCACGTTTTTCTCTCTCTCTTTCCTTCTCTCTTCCTCTCAGTCTAAAATCAATAATCATATCCTCATGTGAGGATTAAAAAAAAAAATCCTCAACTTACTTCACAGCATACCCTAAAATTAACTCAACATATATCATACACCTAAACATATGACCTAAAATTATCAGTATTTTAAAGTCAGGAGTCAGAGGGGGAGCTACCTATGTTTATAAAATAAAAGCTCTGGAGGAATACAGCCATGGGTTGTCAGTAACTGCTTTTGAGCTCCAGGAGCAGAACTGAGTAATTGAGTTGCCATATCCTGTAAGCCTAAAATATTTACAAACCTAGTGCATTAAAAAAAAAAAAAAAAAAAAAATTGAGGATACCTCTTCAAAGAAAAATGATAGACAATCTAGAGAACAATTTCTTGTAAGAAAACATTGTTAGAGGCAGGTGAAACGCAACCATACATTGATGCCTCTCTGCCTCTCTCCCTCTCTCCCTTCCCCTCTTTCTAAAAATAATGAAATAAAATCTTTAAAAAAAAAAAAAGAAAGAAAGAAAAAAGAAAACATTGTTAAACTGGACTTCAGCAAATTTAAAACTTCTCTTAGAAAGACAACTGTTAAGAAATGAAATAGAAGCCATAAATCGGGAGAAAATACCTGAGAATGGATTTTTATCCAAATTATTAAGAACTCTTACAACTTGATGATAATAAAACCCAATAAATTCATGAGTAAAAGATATAAACAGACACTTCACTAAAGAAGATATACAACTGGGCAATAGTTGTTTGAAATAGTGCTCAACATCATTACTTGGCAATGAGCATATGAAATAATGCTCAACATCATTAGTGTCAGAGAAATGCAAACTTAAACCACAACGAGGCACCACTAAGTATCTACTAAAATTCTTAAATTTAGCTTGAATGAAATACCAAATTTGGGGCAGGCTGCAGAGCAACTAAAATTCTCACACATTGTTGCTACACCCTGGCAGTTTCCTACACAATGAAACACACATTTACCATACAACCCAGCAATTCTATTCTTTTGAAATGGGAACATACATTCATCCAAAAACTTGTACACAAATGTACGTAGAAACTTTCCCATAACAGTCAAAACCTGGAAATCACCCAAACGTTCATCAACATATACATGAATAAACAAACTGTCATATAGTCTTCTGATGGAATACTACTTAATAAATATCCATGATATAGCAAAAAGCATAGATGAATCAAACACATTCTGCTAAAGGAAAGAAGCCAGACACAAAAGAATATTGAATGATTCCGTTTACATGAAATTCCAGAAAAGATGAAACATAGTCCTTAGTAACTAACATCAATAGTTGCCTGGGGACAGGGATTGTGGAGGTGGGGTGGGGGAGTTCCAAATAAGCTTGAGGGAAATTTTGGGAGTGATGGGAATGTTCTGAATCTTGATTATAGTAGTGATTACATGGGTGTATACATTAGTCAAAACTCACTCTAAGTATATAAAAATCTGTTATGCTGGTGCTAATGAACATTAGATAAATAAACTAAGTTAAATTATAGAAGATTCACCCTGAATAGTCCCTTAAACTCTACTTCCTTCCTTAATACTTTAAAAAATATTTTCCAGGCCCTGGCTGGTAGCACAGTGAATAAGGCACCGGCCTGCGAACCCAAAGGTCACAGGTTCGATTCCCCAGCCAGGGCACATAACAAGGTTGCAAAACAGGTCTCCAGTTAGGTCTGTGGCTGGAGGCAGGTGAAAAGCAACCATACATTGATGTCTCTCTCCCTTCTCTGCCTCTCTCTCTTCCCCTCTTTCTAAAAATAATTACATAAAATCTTAAAATATATATATTTTCCATCTTCTTTCTTAGAAAGGATGACTATGGTGTTTGAAAACATTCTCAGTGACAAATACTGGAACATTTCTTAAGAAAAATTCTCATCTAGGGAGGCAATACCATCAAAGGCTCTCTTGCTTATTAGAACAATACTAAAGGCACAGAATACAGAAAAACATCCTCAGCATACCAAAACATGTTCCCAACCTTCCTTTTAAATCTCCTTATTTCATTATATGTAAATGTGTCTTTATGTGTTGTGGTTCACCATCATGCTGGGGATAAGGTAAGAAATTACAGACAAGCAAACAAAAGAGTGTTCAAAGCAGAATCATAGAAGCCAATCTGTGACATACTGATATGTATTAGACATAACCAGCAATTCTGGCTGGAAGGGCTCTTCTGCTTTCTGTGCTTATTAAAATCATTTTCTTAACTTCAGTCTCATGCAAAATATCAACTCTTCTAAGATGTCTTTCATTCTCTCAACTGAAAGTAAATTATCCCTCTACTTTTTGTTTTTCATGGTAAAGACTGCTTTATTGGCGCCAATTAGTACAAGTCAATAAATATAGATCCCCAAAGAACTCAGTTATTAATCAGCTTATTGGTCAATATAGAGCTGAATGAAACTGAACCAAGTGACTACTGGAAGGATAAATTAAAGTTGATCCTGCTTTCTGGGAAATGAAGCCATAGCCAGCTGGTAGATGGATATGCTGTTCCATCAACAGTAAGAATCATAGTAGCTCTATACAGGAGGGCAGCAGCTGCCCCACCCTTCAGGTGCTCCGGAATTCCATCATCCTCCTGAAATTGCTTTTGTTTCTCTGGAATTTTATTTTCCAACTGCCTGCACGAAGCCATACTTGTGGTCCGCTGAGTGATCTGACAAAGAGCCAGCAGGTTCCACAGCATGTTAATTCAGTTACTGCCCACCAACCGCATCAACAAAACACCGGGAACACCAATCACTACCTCCCTCTACTTTTTCATAGGACATTCAACATATACTTCTTGGATAACCCAAGAAATATAAATAATATCTTGGGTCCTATTGATTCAGAATTGTCTACTTCTACGCATTAGGCTGAAAGGTTCCATAGGACCCTAACACACTAAATTGAATGAATGAATGAATGCTGAAATGAATCACTAATACAAATCCTTCCAGGGTGCCTTGTGGGTATGAGCTTTGTTCAACATATTACTAACCCCTGGGACCAATATCAGTGGTTGCAGAAGTCCAAATTGCTAGGCAAAGAAAGGGCCTTTACAGCTGGGAAGTGAAAGTACTGATAATTTAGGTGGATGTTCTATGTAGAGGTGGGCAGTGCAGGAATGACCAGTCACCACAGATTAACTGACCAGTGCTTTTTTTTTTTTTTTTTTTTTTTAAGATTTTATTTCATTATTTTTAGAAAGAGGGGAAGGGAGAGAGGCAGAGAGGGAGAGAGTTATCAATGTATGGTTGCGTTTCACCTGCCTTCAGCTACAGACCTGACTGGAGACCTGGTTTGCAACCTGGTTATGTGCCCTGGCTGGGGAATCGAAGCTGCAACCTTTGGGTTCGCAGGCCGGTGCCCCATCCACTGTGCTACCAGCCAGGGCTGCTTTCTTCATCTCAGTCAAAGTTCCATTTTCTGACAATGTGGTGACTGAAACATTCTCTACCCAGGCTTATCACTTTCCTTCAAGTTCGCTCTTAAACTCTTCTCAGAATCAGGAGACTAGACCTATTTGTAACATAAAAGCTAATGAAGGATAAGCGTGAGGGTTCCTGACTTGCATAGTTCCCAACCAGGAAGCATTTCTAAGTACACATTTCTGGCAAACAGTAAAGAAATAGCGGAAGAAAGAGATCTCAATCTTAAGCAATTTGTTGTGATTTCCAATTTCTTTACTCATTCTACATATTCACTGCCATATCTAACTAAAAAACTCTTTTTTGTTAAGAGCAACCCCCTTCCCCAAACTGAATAGGAGAAGTGGTTAATTCCCAAAAAAGAAGAGGAAGAAAAGGTAAATTTGGAATCAAAATCTCCTTGGCTATTTCAGCTCCACTGCGGTCTCAGAACTTTTACAAAACACCTTTTAGCTCCCCCAAAAGATCTGCAGTCAGAAGACAATATATCAAAGATTAAAAATAAATAAATAAAAAACATCCTTTAGGAGAGGACAGGTGTGGTGGTAAAGAAACCTCACTTTTGGGCCAGTGTGCAAATCCAAAGTTCGCTGGTTCGATTCCTAGCCAGAGCACAAAAGCAGGGTGCAAGCCAGGTCTCCAGCCAGGTCCTGTAGCTGGAGGTAAGTGAAATGCAACCATACAATGATGTCTCTCTCTCTCCCTTTCTTTCTAAAAATAATAAAATCTTTTAAAATATGTATTCTTTTAAAAAAATAAAGAAAGAAAAGAAATCTTACTTTTGTCTCTAATGATAGTGGTAAAAAATCGAGATAGCCCCTGGACGTGTTAAAGGGGCTCAAGGACAAGGAGAGTCCCTGGCCACGTTTCCTGCCAAAGACATCCTGAGCATGAAGTTTCAATCATGCAGACATTTAGGGAAACAAACTCACAGAGATACTCTTCTGGGAGCAGCTGCAATCCCCCCCCACCCCCACTGGTCAAATCCTATTTTGCAAAGCACGGGACACGCTCTTGGGCCAGGGCGGGGAAACAATTATAGGCGGGGGTCGGAAGGTGATCGGATTGGTGAATGAACAAGCTAAAACGCAAAGAAGGAGAAAGGGAGGAGGGTAGAAAGAGTGAGTGACAGAGACGACCAGATGGGGGCACTCCGATAGAAAGGGAAAAAGAGTTTTTCCACCTTTAGTGTCCCCCTCCCCCAAGTGATAAACAGCCTGGGCCTAGGTGAGGTGAAGTGTGATAAGAAAAGGGAGATAAGGAACAAGAGATGTCTGTTATTTTAACTAAGGCTTTGCATTTGTCCAACCGAAATTTCAGGAAACTCCACCAAACTTTCAAAAAGATCATGAGTGAGGAAGGCGAACGTGCAGATCCAGTGATGGAAACCAGCGGGGAAAGGGGAAAGGAGCCCCTGCATTCCAAAAGAAGGCGGATGAGGGCGTGCAGCCAGGAAAGGGACAAGGGCTGCAGGAAGTTCGGGGGAACTTGGAGTAGGATGAAAGTCCACCCCGGCAAGTCTCTTCCCGGCAACAAGGTAGCGTCTCTTGACTTGGGTACCCATCTGGGTCCACCGTGTCTGCGAAGCGACCACCCACCCCTCCCGACTTCTCAGCTCCTACTGCTCCCAGTGCACCCATTGCTCGGGTTGGACCACCCCCTCCGAAGCGCCAGGAGCCCAGAGGACCCGGCCTGGCCCCCAGTGCAGACTGCAGCTGCACCGCCTCCACTCTGGGCCACCGCGTGGGTCGACCGGACCTTGGACCGCAGATCGTGGGCGGCCACCGAGGTGACCGCAGCCACCACACCGAAGCAAGCGCCACCGCCCCACACTCACCGCGGCACTCCATCCCACGTCCCGCACGTGGAAGCCTGCCCAACACTCAAGGCCGTCCCCGCCGTCGCAGAGGGCTGGAGCTCAAAGACCCCATCCCCCCACGACCCTCGGACACTCGGCCAAGCAGCCACCTCCCAGCAGATACGCCCAGACCACGCTGGGCGCCGCCCGCCCCCTGGCCTGGCTCCTCCCTCCTGCCCTCGCCCCGCCTCCTGCGCCCAGCCCATTGGCCCGCGCACCGTGGGGCGGAGCCCGGAGCCCAGAGGCAAGAGGGGCGGAGGAAGACTCTGGCCAGCAGGGGCTGGCTGTCAACTGCACGGGATCCTCACGGACTGTCCCCATCCTAGGACACATTACCCTGCATGTGTGGCTGGTCGCAGGAGAGTCGAAGCGAGCCTCTTGCACCCTCCAGCCGGGATCAGGTCCTCTGTCTTGTTGTTTGTGGAGATTTCTCAGGTGAACACTTTGAATTCCTTCCAGTCAGGAATCTGGCCTTCCACTTATTTCGTCTGCCTTCTTCCCACACCCTTAAGCAACAAAAATATATTCTGTGCTTACCTTTAAAATTGTCTCACTCTTTTCTGTCTTATACTGATTGTCATTTTTGAAAAGTAAATTAATCAACTTTGTGTACAGTATCTGGATCACGGAAGCTGCTGGATAAATTCTAGTGGAATGCACGTTCCCCTAACTATGCTACTTGTTTGTTAGCATTAAATGCTCCGTATCAACACTGTAAGGAAACGAACAACCAAAATGAAAGCATTTATCTAGAGGTTGGATCACACAACATGTATGAAAAATGGTACAGCATCTCTGTTGAATAGTTAGAGTATATACCGTAACACAACCACTCTACCGAGAACACCCTTCCTGTCATCTTTGCTGAGATATAGCAAACACTACTTAAATATCAACTGAGTAAATGGGTAAAACTATGGGAAGGGAATTTGGAAAAGTCCCTCAATCTCAACCTCCCCCTAACAGTTTTTCTGTTATCTGGGACATATGGCTTATGAGCTTGGTAAAGAAAGCATAAAGAGCAATACTGCCACCAAATTCTGTTAACAGTGTCCCAACCCATGCTCTTAACTGCCAACTTATGTTTTACATGTAAATGTTTCTTGGTTAAAGTGACTCAGGGTAATGACTTTGAAGGGCAAAGAATCACAGACAAACAAACAAACAAACCAAAATCAGAGGTATAATGGATACTGGGTTAATAATTAAACATATATGACAGATGGAGCAGTATTATCTTTTTTTAAGTATTATCTTTTGTAATTACAATGCTTATTAATAACATATAACCATTCTGCCTATTGAAATGTTCATTGTTTCCATGATAGAGAAGCTACTGCCTCTACTTGAAGCCTTCCTATTCTCCTCATTGAAAATCAATCATCCTATTTGACATTATATGGTACATAGAATCCTTTCTTGTGGCCCTTGTGGTTCTCAAGCAGAATTTTATTTGGTAGTGTTTATACTAATTAGACTGTGAAGGTCAACAGTATTATGTTACATAAGCCTGTGTTTGGTATTGAAGGGACTATTTTCTGGAGAAATGTTGAGGGAATGACCAGTGAACACAGGAATAAAAATCATTCCAAAAATCTTTTGTTTTTGTTTTACCATAAGCTTGGCTCATCTTGTTGAAACTAGTGAAACCAAGTGTCATGGCTACAAAACCATTTGCCTGAAGCAAAGCCTGTCCCAGTACCCTGTGCCCAGAGGTGAAGGGACTGATGATGAAGGCAGATACTCCAGGTGGACCATGGAGATGGGAGCCCAACCCCACAGGAGAGTACAGTGGACAAGAGCTCTTCCTCTCAGCCACACTTAAGTGACAGTCTGTTTAAGGGAGTGCAACATCGTCCGCTGGACCTATACTATTTTATCAATTACACAAATATTTATTGAGCACCTCCAATGTGCCAGGCCTAGTTCTGAGCACTAGGATTATAAGAGTTAATTTTAAATCCATTTTCAGACTCTCCTCAATCATAATTAAATGCCTTGGAGAGGAGTGGAAATAATGAAAGCAAGTAAATGTGACCCAAAGGCAGGTAGGTTTCCTGTCACTAGCTGCTGGAGCATTTAGAAAGAATCATGCAGAGCCCGATACAATACGCCACACTGAGGACAAAGGCACCAGATTCCAAAGTGGACAAAACTCACCAAGCAGGTTATTAATCTTGATTCCATGATGGTTGTAATTGAGAAACAAGGAATCAATTCAGACCACATACTGGAAATAAATGTGAAAGACATTGCAAACATCCAAGAATTCTGTGTTGTCATAAGGAGAGAGGAAACTGAGTAAAGCTGAAAAAAAATGAAGAAAAACTCAAGTGAGTATAGATATATGATGTCATACTAATTTTATGTCTAGATTAACATATTAAGTTTCAAACCCAGTTTTGGGGGTAAATTTGAACTCTCTGTAAAACCTTTGATAACATGAACTTCTGTGCTTGAGTTCCTAAGTACCATGACCCTACTTAATGACTTAACAACATATGTAAGGAAAGTCTCACAATAAATGTTTGATGCAAAATAATCCTACTGGACTAAAAATAGAATTATTGATATTATTGTGAATAAAGAGGTGATAATGATGATAATGATAGTAATAAAAACTAGACTTCCATAGTTTACTCTGTACTAGACACTGTCTTATGATTAGTGAGTCATTTAGACCTCACAACAAGTCTGGAAGGTACTATTCATCCCCATTTTATAAATGAAAAACTGAGGCACAGAAAAAAAAGTTCAATAAAGAGTTTTTGTTGGACTTAGTGAAAATCAATGATAAGATGAAGATAAACTTGATTGTACTTTTCTTTGAAAATCATACTGAAGAATTATTCCTCTTATTCTTTCACTGCCTCTCTGGCCTTCTTGCTATTCCCCACATACCCCAGGGGTTCTCTTGCCTCAGGAATTTTGCTTTTGCTATTCCCTCTGCCTGAAATAGGCTCCCCTACCCCATCCCCATATCTATATGACTTGCTCTTTGCTCCCTTTCAGTCTCTCTTCAAAGGTTCCATACCATTGACACATTCCCTGGCCACTCTGTAGAAAACAGCATTTCCCCTCTTTGCTTCTCCCTATCTTCCTTACCCTGCTTTTACATTTTGCCCTTCTGTTGGCTTAGTATAATTATTAGTTTATTTGTATATTTTTTACTTCCCCACGCTAGTGTGAGAATGTTAGCATTGTGATGAAGGAAACTCGGCCTGTTTTGTTTACCATTGTATCCCCAAATCCCTCAAAAAAGTATTTGGAATTAATCAACAAACAAAAGGTTTAAAGAAAACAACAATACATATGCCTAAATACTAGATTAATTTTTTAAGTGATTAATTTGTTACTACTTCTAAAGTTTTAATCCAATAAAAAGACCCTATTGCTTTGCTTGACAAAGATTTTACATCAGCTGCTTGCAAACAACATAATAATACATGCCAACTTTAATTGCTTCATCCAATCTTTATCTGAAAAAAAACACAAATAACGCTAGAATCTTAAATTATTTCCTTCCTTCTCTAAAATGTAGGGGTAAACATTTTCTGTTACTGCTTTTCTTTCATCTATTCTACCAAATGCTAACTAGATAAACAAATACAGTACAGCCACCCCTCCCCTGTATATTTTATTCAATGGATGACACTATGCTTTAGGGTACATCGTGTCATTTGGTCCTCACAAAACCCTTATGAGATGGGAAAATGAGATCTGTTTTTTCCCAAGAAAATATCATAATTTTCAGAGCCAGAGGCAAGTTAGAGCTCATCTACTCCAATCACCTTTATTTTATAAGGAAAGCTCAACCCAGCTTTCCCAAAAACCACAATCATTGGCCTAACTAGATTGGAACCGAAACCAGAGGTCTTTCCACTGATCGATTAAGGCCTTCATGTCTGTTTTGTCTATCAAATTAGATCAGCACACTTATCTGAATCATTCTTAATTTAATGTGTACCTATTTAAGCTATACTAACATCTTTAAATGTAAACTGTATACTACAAATTTACTTTTATTATTTTGGAGGTCTGACCTATTAAGTTACTAAAAAAATAATGGCCCTGAAAAAGTGAGTGGCTTAATGTAAAACCAAAGACAAGGTAGTTTTCTCTTGAAGTAGAAAGTTGTCCTGAGGCATTCTGGAACACATGCCCAGAGTCAAACCTTTCTCTTAGGGAAAAGGGTGGCTGGCTTTAGGAAGGAATAGAGCCCAATGGAAACATTACTAATCTCTTTCTTTACCTACTGAACAAATATTGTTGAACCCTGAGAAACAATGCTGCCACTAGGGACTTTAATGAGTGTTTATCTTTCTAGCTGCATATTTATATAGGGGTAGTTGCTTGTGGCATGCTTGCCAGAGGATTGGGAAGTGACTGCTTGTAAAAGTTGGAAAATATTTAGTTGCCCAAACCTGTTTCAGCAAAATTTCCTCTTAAGTTCATTCAAGAAGACATTACATTCCACAGCATCAGAAGAACAATTGTGATACCTAGATTTAAATAATTATATTCTGAAATTATTCCAATAGCTGACAATGTGGAGCTTAAACTAGAAGAAATGAAATACAGGGAAAAAATAGTACTATGAGTTAATAATCCTATAAAATTGATGCTTCAAAATGTTTGTAAACTTTCGCTTCAAAGACCTTGAAAAATACTGTCAGTGAGGGACTGACATCCTTTGCCGTGGATGGACTTGATACTTTATTATACTTGGTCATATATTCAGTTTGGGATATTCATCACTGTAGTTAATTTCATCTGGGAGCTACATGGTACTGGAACATATGAGTTCACAAGCATAACTATATCCTACTAGCCAAAAGTCTGATGAAATACCTCTTATGTAACATCACTGAAACCATTAGTTTAGTATATGCAGGGTGGAGAACAGATGGACTGGCAAGCCAGGCATCAAGACAGTGAGTGAGTTGACTTGCTTAGAAGTTAGCCTGAGTTGGGCTGCAAAAATGAAACTGCTTTAGTTTTCTTCTGTGACGAGATAAAGACAATACTCATAGTTGGAATGAGCAAGATCAAGCCAGCTTCTAAGAGCTTCCTTCAGGTTAATGACTAAGAACTGGGGGAGTGGGGGGTGAGTTTCATACTGGGGGGAAAAAAAAAGACTAAAAGGTAAAACAAGCTTACCAAGAAACCATAATTTAAGGAAATGAGCAGACTGATAGATAAGAAGTCTTGATATAAATCTTGGAGTTACTTGGAGCTGAAAAAAATAGAAGCTTAGGATATGGGTCAAGGAACAGTGTGGATTCTAGAAGAACTCTTTGAAGGTGTTTCATAGATAAGTTGCATTTCAGTCTAAATAAGCTTTTCTTAAGCACCAACAAGTCTCTGAAATAAAGCTGCCAATGCCACCAGCAATGTTGTATTTGTGAATCAGTGTTTAAAATGCTCTGAAAACTGAAGGGGCTATTTGGTCTTGGTAGTGGGGCAGGGAAGGTCTATGGGGAGGAAGAAAAGATGTGTCCCCTCAAAATAAATATGTTAAAGTCCCAACCCCTACTACCTCAGAATGTGACTCTATTTGGATAGGGTCTTTAAAGAGGTACTTGAGTTAAAATGAGGCCATCAGTGTGGACCCTAATCCAAAATGAGTGGTGTCCTTATAAGAAGAGATTGGACACAGATGCACACAGACGATATGAAGACACAGGGGAAGACAGACACCTACCTACAAGCCAAGAGAATCCTTAGAAGAAACCAACTATGCCAACACCTTGATCTCACACTTTTAGCTTCTGGAATACTGAATTATTTTGAGAGAATAAATTTCTATTAAGTCACTCAGTCTGTGGTACTTTGTTATGACAGCAAACTAACACACAACACTAGTTAAATTCTAGACATAAAATAATAATACTGCCCTGGCTGGTGTGGCTCAATGGATTAACTGACAGCCTATGGACCAAAAGGTTGCTGATTCGATTTCTGGTCAGGGCACATGCCTGGGTTCCAGGCCAGATCCCCTTCTCTCCATCTCCTTCTCTCTCCCCATCTCTCTATAAATACATACATATATACATACATAAAATAATACCATTAATGGGTTCTACTTGAGCTGAAGATTATTCTCTTTGCCCACCTCATAGTAATATTAATTAAATCCAAGTCTGGTATAAAGTTGCCATTATCCAACTCTTTAAATGGGGCATTTCTTCTTCGTAATATTCAGTAGTTTCAGTGAGTCAATATTACTCCTACTCTGGGGTGTGGGCCAGGATACGACATCACATCCATTTGTAATATTGTCATTAAAATCAGAAGGCAGGGTGTTTACAAGACTAGTGTCCTATAAGTGGGAGGAGGCTGACTGGTTTCTGCTCAGAGCAGAAGCGATGTTCTGGTCTCTTCATTGCATCCAATAGTAGAGTTAGATTGGTAATTTCAAGAATATGATTGCTGCCACTGCAATTAAAATTGGTGGTTAGTTAATAATAATAATTCCATCACAGTTCTTGGCTCATGATAAGAGCTAAATAAGCATTAATTTACTTTTTGTATTATTTTGGGTTCTATAATATTTCAGTGTACTAAGCTCTAGCACATACATATATTATTTCAATTTATCTTCAAAACAAATCTGTGAAATGTGAATTATTGTTATAATTCTTATTGAGATTTCTGATAAGAAATTTGTATCTCAATGAGGATAAGTAGTTTACCCAAAATTGCACAACAAGTTAATAGCAGAGATTGAACTTAAAGCAAGGTCACCTGTCTCTTCAAGTAGGACTCTTTCCAATATACCCACCAACTCTAAGTAGTCCTAATTCACACTGTAAATTTAAAATAATCCACTTTGATCAAGGAATGACATTTTTTTGCATTCATTAAATATTCTAGGTAACAAAGTGTTTTGATATTTATTATATAGATTTGCTATTCTACAAATACTCAAGGAATAAACATTTGCACATATAAATGGGCAGAAGAGAAGAATGTCCCCCAAACCCCCTCAGTCAATTACTTATCCTACCAATAGCCTTGGTTCAGAATTCTAAAGAGTTCCAAAAAAACACTTAGAAGATATTTTCTCTTACATAGTTTCAACTACTAATACCCTCTCGTAGATCAGTACCCAGTACTAATCTTTAGATATCCTATAGTGTATTTATTTTGTAATACATATATTTTATTTTTTGTCTGTATATGTGTGTGGTGTGAAGAGGCAATAATGCTGTTTCTTTATGCTAGACTTACAAGCAAACTTTTTGAATAGAATTCATTCACTGGATGGGAACTCCTTGAAAATTAAGAATTTTCAAAACATTTGTTTATGCTCCTCTCAAATCAATCATTTTATGAGTCAGAAGACACTTCAAGAATCTTGCAATATTTCTAAATGATCATTGTGACATAGCCCAATGATATATGCCCTATAGATGCAGAGAAGAATTCATTAATAAGAGACTGGATAATGACTGTTAATGACATTACATAAGTGTTGCTATGCTGTTAGAAATTCTATCAGAATCCCTGATAATACCTGAATAAAATTCAGCATATGTACTGATAGGTGGCTTGCCTTACACTCTTTTGTTCTTAGAGAAGGAAGATGATAAAGCCCCGCTCAAGGATGTTGGCTTTTGGTGATGGGGAGCCAATTATTAGGTATGATATACAAAGGTATTAAATTAGAGGTTGAAAACTCAAAATCCTAGAGGAAGGGGCAAGCAGAGAGCCAGACCCAAAAAAGAAAGAATCTGTTCCTTCTCAACTCTAGACCACTAAGATAGAGTGAGCAAGCACATATTCCAATTTGCCTTAGGCAGTTTCAGTTAATACCTGCTCAGGCATAATTTTTAAGTGTGTCAATGTATACAATACAGTGTAAGGGCACTTTAGTCATAGGAAAATTTTGACATAGTATTGCCTGGTCTTCTGGTTTTTTGTTTTATTTTGTTTTTAAAGATTTTATTTATTATTTTCAGAGTGAAGGGCAGGGACAGAGGAAAAAAGGGAGAGAAGCATCAATGTATGGCTGCCTCTCACCTGCCTCTAGCTAAGGACCTAACTGGAGACCTGGCTTGCAACCTGACCATGTGTCCTGACTGGGAATTGAACCAGTGACCCTTGGGTTTGCAGGCTGGCACCAACCCACTAAGCCACACCAGATAGGGCTCTTCTGTTTTTTACAGCTCTTCTGGTTTTTTATAAACCAGAGATCTAATATGAACAGCAGTATGATGATTACAGGGGCAGACATGGTGTGGGGGTAGAAAAGGGTCTAAAGGGGGATAAATGGTAATAGAAAAAATACAATAGAAAATTAGTTCAAGTCAAGAGAATCTCATAAAGAACAGATGCTGGCCTAAGAGCTGCCAGTTTGCAAGTTCCAGGTTTCAACCTCTAGCTTAGAGGAGAGTGCTCTTTGGTTTGCCTTTTTTGAGAACTTGTCTCTCACATAGCTGGTAATAAAGAGTCTTAGAGTACCTCCCATAAGGGAGGGTCTTCTTACTAGAAAGTTTCAGTAGAAATCAGTGTGGGGTTCAGAAGATGAAAGGCCTGGTATGAACAACCTAGGTAGGTTGTTCCCGGGCTTGGTAGTGATTATAGCTAGCACTTTCCATGAACTGAATGCATTATATAGATGATCTCATTTACTCTTCACAATAGCTCTGTGAGGAAGATAGTACTATCTCCATTGTTCTACTGGGGAAACTGAGCCTTAATGAGATTAATGAGTATGAACAAGGCCATCCAGCAGTAATTAGTAAAACAAGGATTTGAACTCATGGCAAACTTGACTCCAAAACCTGTGCTTTCTTCCTGTGTTTGCTGCTTTTCAAGGTAAAGAGATTAACTTTCTCTTTCCGCTGGGACTTTTTTTTTTTTTTCAATTTGAGTGAATCCTTTTTGACCTCTAGTCCCTGTGGAAAATTATAGTCTTGATTCTGGGTCATTTTCTTGTCTTTGTTCAGGGCATTAGACCAGAGGCCTAGTGGTTCAGCCCAAATCTTTAGGAATGGGGTGCTTCTTGGAATTAAGAGGAAAAGTCCCTTTAAGAACTCATATGCATGACCCATGGACATGAACTAAGGGGGATGGGATTTCTGGAAGAGAGAGCTATTCAGCAGGGGGAAGCAAAGGAAGAAGAAATTGGGACAAATTTAACAGCATAATCAATAATAAAAAAAAATTGCAAGATAAAATAAAGAGGTTAACTAACTCAAAGCTGCACTGTGACATTTGATTTTCTATAAACACAGGATATCATTATCAAAATAAAAGCCAATAATCACTTGAAAAAAATTGAAGTTGTGTAAGGCAAAGCTTTAAATATTAAAACAAACATGGCAGGAAAAAAAATGGCATACAAAAAAAAAAAAAAAAAAAAAAGAAGAAGAAGAAGAAGAGGCAAAGTCCATATTAGTCCTAAGTAGTGTTCACTTACCAGGTGTCCCTTCTACCCAGATCCCTTGAGAATCTATAGTGGTGCTAGGCAGCTGGTCAAAGCCCTAAGGTTTCATAATTTCAGTTACCTCTGTATCTTGTATCCATTCTAGAGCTACAAGTAACAAATAGATCTCATCTAATGGAGCCTTAAAAATACAGAAGATTTTCTTTCCATTATTAATTTGATCAAAGATTTGGAAATGTTCAACAACTTGTTCTAGGTTGACTAATGCCCCTCCAAAATTCATGTCTGCCTGGAACTTCAGAATGTTATCCTATTTGGAAATAGGTTCTTTGCCGATGTAGTTAGTTAAAATAAGGTTCATACTGGATTAGGGTGGGCCCTAATTTGATATCTGAAATCCTTATAAGAAGAGAAAGAGATGGATGCAGAGACCTATATACACAGGGGGAAGATGGCCAGATAAAGATAAATAGAAATTAGAGCAATACAGCTGTTTAGCCAAGGAGCACTAAGGATTGCTGGCAATCATAAGAAGCTAGGAAGAAGCAAGGAAGAATTCTTCTCTACTGCCCTCAGAGGGAGCATGGTCCTATCAATGTCTTGATTTTGGGTTTTAGCCTCCAGAACTGTAAGAGAATACATTATTTTTAAATCAACCAAATTTGTGACAATTTATAGCAGCAGCCACAGGAAATTAATACACACATTATGGAGAAATATATTTAGGCACTGTAATGTCCTTTAGGATGGACTGGAGCAATCATTGTTGTATGTTTAAATTCAGAGTTCCTGAGGCAAAAGTCCAGGAAGTATTTCCCGATTGTTAGCTAAGGAATAACCAACCTCTTCAGAGAGGACAAGTTGACGTCCTATATAATGCAAAAGTATTTGTGGAATATCTATAGGGACCAGTGTGTTGGTTCAATTTGGCACAGCCCTGGGCTAATCCTGACCAAGACTTACTGTGATAGGAAGTCCATCTACCAATCTATTGCCATCTGTTACACCCCAAGTTTAAAATCTGATAGGCGTTTGTATGTACATTATGTGGTAGCCTTTTTCCATGTGTGCCTTGTCTATTTTACTGGTAGCTGACTCAGTTTCCCTCCTGAAAGTATAATTCTGACAGCCTCCCTGGCTGTTACTTCTTTAAATACAGGTATCTGTCTTACTTCAAGCTCTGGCTGGGATCTGCCTCAAATTAGATGAACTCTCTGCACTGGGGAGGAATCCCATACTTTCTATTCCTGGAATGCCCATTACTCCTTCTCAGGAAAGCTGGCACAGCTCCTACATCCTGGCCTTAGCTGATTCTACCAAATTTGGATGGCTCATCCAAGGGTGGCCAATCTGTAGGCCATCAGTGTTCTGAGAAGGAATATGGCAAGTAAGCTCTCCCGCATGATGGGAAAAGATAAACAACAGCACCAATAATCTTCTACGTTGGAGAGTTTAAATAGGAGGAGTTTAGAGAGTCCCTGCTATTGGTAGTAGGAACAGATGCTGGAAAGATACACAGAGGAAAAGAAACATATGCAGAAAGCAGAAACCATGGGGTGGCAGATATCATTAATGGGCAGACAGCTTAAGGCAAAAGAGGAACATAGAAAGTTGGCAGTAAGTGGCAGGAACAATAAAAATGATGACCAAGAATAGCTGCATTATGGTGAAAATGGCACCACAGGCAGGCTGATGGGTGTCGAGGGACCGCCAGGATCATCTAAAATGCGTTGTCTTCTAAAGCAGCTTCTAGTCTGCAATGGTCTGGTCTCTGTGGCATATAGCTGTGCAGGTGTTAAGAGTGTTCCCTGACTTTTTTACACCCTACATTCCTACAACACCCTCTTCTTACCCTCCCTATCCCAGCCATCAACTAAGCTAAATGCATCTCTATTCTTGAAAAACCAGTCCATGAAACCACCATCTGCCACTCTTGAATTCCATCAGATTAGAATTCTTGGATACCACCCCAGTGATCCGAGTACCTCATTCCCTATTAGACATTGATGCTTGAACTGCCCATGACGATAGCTTGGCTAGTCCTTCTTACCCTCAGCCCTGCTGCTTCCCCTTTCCCAGTTCACTTGGAACAGAAGCTCTGTCATGCCTTATAAACCAAAGCACATGAGTTATAATAACACTGATCCCACTGAATGATGAAGTGATAAACATAGCTACATGAATCAGCTACAAACTGTTTCATAGATACATCTCAACAAAATTAAAGATTTCAGTAATTTGGAAGTAAAAAAATTAGGATATTGTGTGTCTGGTCTATTTTTAATCAGAAACAGTCATGCTCTAAATATGGTAGAAGCCTTGCAAACCTTGTGCACATGTGTAATTTTGAGGCTAATTATGAAGGGTCACGTAAGGAGGCAGAATACATCAATGGAATAAATTTCATCCCATCCTTTGATTCCCTTGGGGTGAATGTAAACACAGTATGTTACATTTTCTATCAATAATAATACAGGCTTGTTTTTTTTAGTTGGTGAGAGTTTTTAAATAATCTCTATCACTTTCCAAAATAGTAATTATTAATGTCTTAGTAATAATTTGTGTGTATGTGTGTGTATAGATATATTTCAGTTTTTTTTCCCCACAAAATTACTCTATATATGCCACTTTCTACTTCTGTTTGTTTTGTTTTAATTTGACTTTGCTTTCTTCACTTAGCATTTTACAGCATAAGGAGTTTCCCATGCCATTTAGGGTTCCCCAACAGCATGACTTAGTATGACCATATAATAGTTTGTTTGCTGGAAGTTCCTCACTTTAGCTAGTTCGTTTCTCTACCGCCAAATATTTGCATTGCTTCTAACTTTCATTGGGTGTGAATACCATGATGGTGAGCTTCTTTGTATATAAAGCTGAGTTTGCACCGGTCCTCATTTCCTTAGATTATATCCATAGAAGTAGGATTTTTAAAAATCAAGGGCATATTTTATGAATATTTCTACATACTGCTAAGTTGGTATCCAGAAAGAATACACCTTTTCATTATCTTGACAGTGACATATTAGGATAGCTATCCACTACAACAGCCCTTGATTTCTATTTCCCATGAGTTAGCAAAAGTCCCCTTGAGCCTTGGGTGTTCTTGCTGGCTCCCATCTGAGTCTTTATTTATTAGATGCTGTACTGATCCTCATCTCAGCTCCACTGTTCATACTTGGTACCCAGACATCCAAAGCCTACCCCTTCCATCCAAAGCCTAAGAAGTTTCTGGTTGGGAGAACATCAATAGCCCTTGTCCTATCAGTCAATGTAGGTCTAGAAATGTTTTTTGGTTCTTAGGCTAAAATAAGACCTAGGGGCTTCAGTGCTTTTGAATGGTTCTCTCTGAATGCCTCTGCCTGCCCCTCTATAACTCCTTCTTCCACTTACTTCTTTTTCAACTTCTGAGTTCATTCAAAGGAAATCCCACCCTGTACCCCACTTGTCTAGTATCTGCTTCCCCTGCAGCACCCTTACCTGCCTTATTACTGGGATTGGATCACCTCTTGCTCTTTTCCATTTCCTATTGGGTGGATTTTCCTGGAAGATTTAGCTTTATAGCTCACAATCCTCCACCCCAACAATCTTCCATCCCATCCTATGTCAGTGTCTGCCAGAGGCCAGCAAAGCTATTCCCTTAAGCTGTTGTACTGTGTCCCTTTGACCTTGACAGCTATGAAATGGGCACTACTTTCTAAGCTTTCTCTTAGTCTTAGTCTCTTACCTTCAGCCTCTATCCTGGTTACCACCTCTGCCCTGGCTCTGCCCCTGCCTTTGGCAAGTTCCTCTCACTTTGGCTCAGGGCTTCTTCTCTGTTCCCACATGCTGCAAGTCCAGTGAGAAACTGACAAGGGTTTGCTTTGGGATATTGAGGGAGTGTACTAAATGTGCACTGAAGGTTGTGGCGGTCTGCCAGTTTCGTCTTAATAAACCCTATTCCACTTCCCAGACTTATCCCATTCCCACCCAACTCCCATTTCGTCTTTCCTGCGTCAGTATCAACACCTCGGTTGACCTTCCCCCTGAACTCCCACCCACCATATGATATTCCCATTCCCCACTTGGCTCTCCCTTCCTGCTGTGGCATTGCTGGCCTGGTTGTGCTTCCCTGTGAGCTGAATCCATAAGCTGCCCTAGCTGCGATGACCTGGCATTCCTGAGGGCCCTGCCTCCTCCCTGGTTCTGGCCCTGCTCCAAAAGCTGTGTGGATAAGATATTTTTAACCCCTCCAATTTCAGTTTTCTCCCAAGAAGTTAAGGCCTGACCCTTGAATATGGGCAGCTCAGGCTCAGACTACCCCTTCCTAGTAACCCCCTTCCATGGACATGTCTTGGGCTGGGCAGGGGGTGGGGAATAGGGGCAGCTACTCAGATGTGAGGAAACTCTAAGAAACAAATGATCAATTATTGCTTAGAATGCCCTGATCACCCCTCTATGAGGTGTTATTACACAACTCCATCAATTTATCATTAACTTATTGAGAGCTACCATGCTGCTTTCATCACACAGTTGGGACCTCTCCTCCTTGTCATCACTGCCTGTTCCCCAAACCCAGTGACTCTCCCTTAGACCTGATACTTACTGACAGCGTGAACCCCCTGCTTTAAGGATGGGGGTGGTTGGTTGCCTTAGTGAGTTCTACAGGACAGAGGCTGTGTCATCAGAGATAACGGGACATTAAAATCAAGAGAATGGTTTGTGAAGTTCAAGTCTTAAAAACCCAGGAAAAACGCCTGGTAGCCCTCCACTTCAACAGCTGTTACAGACTTGGCACAGGACCAGGGATGTGGATGTAGGGAGACTAGGGAGAAACGCTGTTCTTGTTTCTGGCCCATTTTATGAGCCAGCAGGAAGGCACATGGTGGTATCCTTTCTGGCCAAGCGGCTTTTGATGAAAAGAAACTGAAACCTACTCAGAGTTCAGGCAACTGGAAAGAGAGAAAGGGCTGGCCCTTCTGAGGTAAAGCTAGCAGGGAAGCAGGGAATGATAGGCGAGTTGGCTGACATGTCCAGGGCAGGGGGTCAACCATGCTCAAAAGCCAGACACGAAATGAACACTGCTAACAGTCATTACACTCCTTCTGTGGCATGCTCGTTCCTGGGCCACAGACACTAGAAACTCCTGAAGCCCATGCTACTCCAGAAACTACTTTCAATGGAGTCAATATTCTCTCACCTCCAAAATATGTTGGGGGGTTATCAGATCTTTGAGTGGGTGTCTGAGTCTGTCTCCCTTCCTGCTGGAGAGGGGCTCACTTATCCTGAACCTGTGCTTACGGCACCAACCCAAGAGCTAACAATACCTCCTTGTCTCACACCTTTTTCCCTCCACTGTCCTCCCAGATTTCATGCACTGAGCCCTTCGCGTTATGGCCTTTGCTTCTTTTCATCTGCATTGTAGTGGGGCTCAGGGTACAGAACACACAGAGGCTAGAAGAACCAACTCATTTCCATAACTCTGATTCTAAAGAGGACTCAGGGTTCAGTGGAGTACCTATTAGCCAATCTTTACTAAACTCATGATAACTTACCACTCAGTATTCATTGCCTCCCCAGCACTGGAATTTCCCATTCTAAGATTCCTAAGTCAAACTTTCTGGCATTAGAGACACATATACAGATAAATTATTTGTGACAATCAATCATTAGTCCCTGGAGGAAATAAACTCATTGTCATGTAAGCTTTAGCATTGGGCATTATGTATATAAGGAAACCAAAGCTCAACGAGGTGAAGTGACTTGACCAAGGTCTCATGAATTAATGGTAGAGCCAGAATAAGAACTCAGATTTTCTGTTCTCAGTTCAGAAATCTTTCCACTACCCTATCATGCCTTGAAGTTTTGTTCATGTTTGTTTATGCAGCACTGTATCTGAGTCAAAATGACTTCTATAGTTTAGGAATAGGCGTGTTGCCTGTTCAGCATTTTCTTTCTGATTTTCTGCAACGGAGACTAAAACTAATACAGCTGCTGAAGGACAGAACTGGAGCTATCTTAGATCTTAGGCAGGTGTGTTAGTAATCCCCAATCCTGGAAAGTGAGTGTTGGTATGTTCTCACTTGGGATGTAGTTGTACTGCCTTAGTTTCCGAGATGATAGTGTCACAGGCTTAAATGTGAATTACAGCCTCACTGTCCTTGAGTAACACTTTCTTAAGTTCTGAGACCAGGTAAAAGTGCAATGTGATTGTCCAATCTCATTTATATTCCTCCTCTGCTCTTACGGAGTTTTAACTCACATTTTATCTCCCATCACAGGCATGAATGTAATAGTAAAATGTAGTAGACAGGCAACAGAATTGAAAGAGTGAGAAGGTGGGTTCCAGTGTCAAACAAAATCTGGGGTTGTAGCCAAAACTGGCCACTTGTTAACTGTGTGACCTTGAGTAAATAACATAACCTCTCCAAGACTCAGTTTTCTCATTTATAGCATGAGTATTATTTGAAATAATTGTATGAAATAACCCTAGAAAAAGGCTTACTCCTAGATGTAACCAAGAGCAAATGTCCCCCAAATCATGATTTATTATTATTTCATTGCTTTGAACTACCTCAGTCTCTACTACAATATAATGAGACCTTAATTACTCAAGCTATTAAATAAAACAGTTGCATTTGTTTGGAAGTTCTAATATTTCTTTTGTTATATTTTCCCCTTTTTCTCTAGCTCTCAATTAGTTTTTAAACTGTATAAGCTTCAGTTAAACATAGGCTCCTTCTGACCAATAGAAAAATAATTAGTGAATTTTATTAATTATAGCTGTTTATACTTTGATTTTTAAAAATTCTGTCTTCATTCAGATATTCACTTTGAATACAAACATTGAAACACTTAGTTTAATTATTTGTATCATATGTCAAAACTTATAGATAATATTTGATATGTTAATTTCAAAGATATTCACTTTACTAATTTTTCCCCCTTCTTTAAATTTTTGTTCAAATCTCACCTGCTTAATGGACTTATGCTGACCATCCCATTTAACTCTGTCAGTCTCCACCTTCCCTAACTCCTGCCACTCCCTCTCCCCCCACCCCTGCACATACATACTGACACACTTATGAACTACTTTTTCTTGTTCAATTTTTTTCTCATAGCACTTATCACCATCTAACATACTATATAATTTTATTATGTTTATTTTATGTTTCTCATGAACAGGGTCTCTATCTCTCTGACTCTCTCTCTCTCCTTCTCTCCTTAATACATACCAAGTACCTAGAATAACACCTGAAACGTAGTATGGGTACAGTAAATGTTGTATGTATTAGTTGAATGTTTCAATACACTGGCATATTTAATTAAGTCCACCTAAACTACCAAATGATTATCGTCCACAGGTGAAATATAGATAAATACCTGAGCCATTTACATCTATTTTTCTTTTTGAATTGTCCTGCTAAGCCAAACTAGACTTTAATAATAACTCTTTATAAATGTATGCATGTGTATATATGTACAACACATATATATTTATACAAAGGAATATAAATGCAGATATATACACATGTAAGAAGATTAGAATTTTTCATAATGTAATAACTTTTAAGTCTGTCAACAGAGTATAATTTCCCTGCCCCCACTTTTTTTTTCCCCCTATTTTGAGGCAATGTTTATTTCTAAAGACTTAGAAATTTCATCACATATCCCACAGAGCAATGAATGCCCTGGGGTGAAAGTCCAGAAAAAGTTCCTTTTCAAAACTCCCACAGTTAAGTCCAGTTCTGGCTCTGATCCAGTTAGACAGCTGAATCATTTGCCATGTTGGTGCTTGAATATAGAGCATCACTTTATTTATTTATTTATTTTTTTATTTTATTTTATTTTTTATTTTTTTTTTATTGTTGTTGTATTACATCCATCCCCTTTTTGCTCCCCTCTGTCCCCCCACCCACCCACCCATTCCCCCCAAAGTCAATCCCACCTGTTGTCCATGTCCATGGTTCCTTTATACTAGGTTCTTGTCTAAGCTGCTCCCCATCTTTGCCTCTACCTCTCCCTCCCCCCTACCCCGTTCCCCTGACCAC
>PVIW01002685.1:0-204232 GCA_004026585.1 Noctilio leporinus | reverse complement strand
TGAATTGGTGTTTCAGGATTCTTTGGGTATAGTCCAAGTAGTGGAATGGCTGGATCAAAAGGCAGTTCCATTTTTAGTTTTTTAAGGAAACCCCATACTGTTTTCCACAGTGGCTACATTCCCACCAACAGTCAAACCCACACTCTTAAAATACTATTTTCCCATATGGTTCTTCAAACTAGCAGAATTTGGGAGAGGAAGTGTGCAGGGCATTTGGCAAAAATCCCCAGGACCCCAAGTGAAGTGGAAGCATTCCTCTTGGGTAACAGAACCACCCCCACCTCCGCCCCCATAAAAAAAACCCAAACAAACCTGTGGCCTTTTAAAGACCACTGAAGGACACTGTAAAGCCCTGGGCTGTTCTCAATCAGACATTTTCTGCTTTCAGAGGTGACAGTAGCTGCTTTATGTTCCCCAGAGAGGGGCTTCATGGTTTTGTGAATCCCTAGCTAAGTCCTGTCTAACTTTCAAGATGTCACAGAATATATATGATGGTGCATCTGGAGTTGAACACATATTGAATATTTGTAAATCATGCTGTTAAATGTGTTAGGAAAATCCACGTAAAAGAATTATATGAGGCCTTCTGGAGAGCCAAGAAACCTTTCATAATGTGAATTAAGATCTAATTTATTTGTTTATACATTCAATTTTTTAATTATTTTTTTAAACAGAGGTGCCTATCTGTATAAATTCAGTGGTAATAATAAACCGAAATGGCAACTATAAGGATGTTTATGGTTCCCTCCATAAGATAACCTGGAGATATGATTATACTATTTCTTCTTTACACAGAATGTAGTCTCTACAATGTTCAGCCTGTGTATTGGGATAGACACATTCTTGCAGAATTCATACATGCAGTTTAGCCATTTATGGCTTATTTAAAATCAAGATTTAGAACACAGAACATTTAAGGATAAGCAACCAAAGCTTCTAAACATCATTATGAATTACCAAAAATGTTAAATTTAAATTACTTTCAACTAAAAAGAGGTACTGACATAGAAAAAATGACATTATCTGAAACCCTAGGTTAAAGATAATACTGACCTGAGGTGAGGATTTTGCAGTGGAATTTCCTAAACCTAGTTTTCCATAGTCACCATCTCCAAAAGCCCACACCATGGAGCCATCTGCTGATACTGCCAGTGTGTGGTTTAAGCCACAGGCCACCTGGAGAAATAACAGCATGTTCAGCAAGGCAAATCATAATATCTAAAACACATACCCGTTTCTGGGCCCTTTTCTCCACTTCAGTGGAAAACTTGGCTATGTTTTCAAAGATTTTTATTGGTTTCAGGGCATTCTACATTTTTTAAAAATATGCCAACAAGAAATAATTCCTAACGTTCACAAACAATTAAAAAAACAAAAACTTTTTTCTTCAAAGCAAAATTTTTCAAATATCTGTGGCTAAGAATCAGAGAGCATAAAAGATAGGAGAAAAGTACATTTGACTCAAAAATACTCTTTCATACCAGAGGAGTCTAAGGAATAATATAGAAAAAGACAAAAATACCTTTTTCTCCTTGTTAAGAGAAAGCCTCATATATATATGGGACAGGGACAACAACTGTTTAAGAGCTGTAGCTATCAGTGATGCTGCAATTCAGCCATCTACTTCCAGCCTACTGGGTAGGAGCCACAAAATTCTGTACTACTTAAGGTTTTATATCAAGTGGTATTAGTACTTTAGGGAGGGGGCTTTAAAATATGCACATCCTAAATTAATGTGGACCCAAATAAGACAAAGAAACAGATGACAAACAAACAAACTTAAACTGACTTAAAATGTGAATTTTCACATAGGGACAAAATCATGAAAAACCATCAATTAAGCCCAGCAAAATGTACATGAAGTTAAATATAACTGGTGATTTCTTTCTTCCTGAAAGGACAGTGTCTAAGAACACACAGAGAACATGAGAAACGACGCTCAGACAGAACATGTCATTGACTTATCCCGTGCCTGTCCAATCTGGTACCCCTCCAGTGCAGTCACTCTCTCTGGAAGTTTTTTATTAGAGGTGTTTCCAAGACCCAGACGACCATAGTCACCGTTCCCAAAGGTAAACAGTTTGCCATCTGAAGTTACCACTGCTGAGTGCTTGAAGCCACAAGACATCTACAGATAAAACCAAGAAGAAAAACTTTTTAAGAGAGGATACTGAGAAAAAAAACCAAATCAGTCATTTTTGGTTATTAGTAAAGTAATAAACTTCATTGACCAATCAGGATCATCAAGGCCAGTATGTTCTTTCTGCCCAAATGGCCCCCCTGCTCCACTAAGCCTGGTCTACCTCATCATGCTCAGGAAGACCAAGATAAACAGCATACCTTGGATGAACTGTTACTATTCCTCACCTGTGTACAGATGCCCTAGACTACATGAAATAATAGGAAAATTCTTTGTAAAAACTTTGTAAAAAGTGCTGTGCAATTTTACAATATTATTTTAGATCACTAATTTGATTTTCCAGAAAATGTACATGAACTCAGCCTTTGAAACAATGATGATAGGCTGAAAGCAAAGCTTTCCATTTATCAGTGTATTAAGAACTGTATAGCAAGAGCTAAACCTCATAATGTTGCTTCCAAGGGCCTGCAGCACCCTAGCCCCGGCCAAGCAGCTGGCTCAGGAGTCCGTTCTAACATTAAAGCCCATGCAAACTTCTGACAAGCTCAAGCAGGAATCTAAACAGCTGATCTCTTGTAATGAACGCATAATAAATTTTTACTATTATTTCCCATCACCTAAATTTGATTTGACAACTATTATGTTTATGTTCAAAGCCAAACTCATCCATCTCCCGCCTGACCTGCACCACTTCTTCTCCTTGCAAGGCCTCGATCTGCCTGGGTCTCCGCTGCCTGTCGCTGTTCCCATGGCCGAGTTTGCCATAGTCACCATCTCCCCAGCTAAAGACCTCACCACTCTCTGTCAGGGCCATTGAGTGCCCATCAGAACCACAGGAAGTCACCAACTGAGTCACCACAAAGCCTGGAACAGAGCAAAATCCCAGTAAGAGTCACTGTATGTTCAAACTCCTCTCTACTTGCAGCTGCTAAATAATGTTCTCAAAAGTGAAATATACCAAAATAGTACTACAGAAATAAAAGCAATTTCTTAATTTTAGATCAAAGTTGCACACACAGCCTAACAAATTGGGAGCAGTCATGTAAAGTAATAATGTGACAAGAAAAAGGAGTTACAGGAGCAGTTACAGTTGGTAATAACTGTTTCAACCGCTCCTGTAAATGCTTTACATGAATTATCTCATTTTCTATTTTCACTTAGAACCTGAGCCAGATAGTATCGTTACCACTTTTATAACTGGGGAAACCATGTCACAAAGAGGTTTGGTCACTTGTGCAATGCCCCAGAGACAGGATGTGGCAGAACCAGATAGGTACCCAGCCAGCTCTCCCACCCTTGTTACTGTACTCTTCACACTTAGATCTCAAGGAAGAGAACTCAGAGCTACTCAGCAACTGGTTCTGAACTCCTTGTTACTTGTATGTTTTTACTTTGAAAGCCCTCTTTGCTCTTTTTATAGGCTTCAGAGTCGATAAAAGTTCATTTTAAAAACCGAGCCAGGGTCTCCTGCAGTGATTTCTCCAGAGGTATTCTTTTTTCAAATCAGAGATGCCTTTTAAATGCCTATATGCCTTTACTATATATCCATATAAATTGATTTTTAATTTAAATAAAACATGCATGATTACTACTGCCATTAATAGTTGCCTAATTACAATTTGCAATTTTAAATAATTTTATATTCTTCAGTGGGCCTTAAAACAGTTTTTTCTACCACTGAATTCAAGCATCACTATAAGTAACTGGCAAAATAATGTTGTTTAAAATATGAAAATTAAGGCTGTACATGCCTAAACAAGAATTGCAATGGAAGTGAAAGCAAAGGTTATCTAGCAAAGGTTTGGGATGAGTTCCAACATAAGCAAACATTCCTATAGTTAGGCCATAATCTCTGACCATCTTTTAATTGAGGATAATTTTACCTTGTAAAGCTGAAATAACTGTCAGCACGTGAAGGTCATCTGAATTTCCTTGTCCTAATCTGCCATAACTTCCTTCCCCACAAGCCAACACTGTGCCATTGGCTTGGATGACAAAGGTACAATTCTGACCACATATGACCTAGTATAAAAACACACAACTAAATATGTTATCCTTTATTATATTGCTTTAACATGTAAATATTAAAAATGGTTCCAGGTATATCTAAGATACCTTCATCAATTTTTTCATCTCTTCCCTGCAGGGGAAGGGTTAACGTGACTATGGGGTTTCTATAAGCCCTTGACTATTATAAACCTGCTAACTTAGAGATGCATGAGGCTTATTTGACTACTTAAGGTAGCTTGAACCACATTATCTACATGGATTTCAGCCAATTGTGCAGAGTTTGATAACGTTAACAACGAAACTGATAAAAGATAAAGGAAAGGGTGATGGGAGATATTAAAGATGGGGATAGAGATTAGCAAGAGGCAGAAACTAGAAAGGATATTTATGAGAAAGAATAGTGCATTCTGGGACTTGATGAGGTAGAGAAGAAGGAAAGACAAAGGAGTTGATTCAAGAAAGGTTTGGAAATATAGTAGTGAACAACTGTTAGAAGAGGAGAAGAATGTCAATAAAATCTGGCTAAAGACCCACTAAGTCTATAGCTGCAAAGAGAGAATCAATCATTAGTATTGCTTTCTGTAAATATATACTGGTCAGGCCCTGGCTGGTATGGCTCAGTAGATTGAGCACAGGCCTAAGAACCAAAGGGTCGCCGGTTCGATTCCCAGTCAGGGCACATGCCCGGGTTGTGGACCAGGTCCCCCAGGTAGGGGCATGTGAGAGGCAACCAGACATTGATATTTCTCTCCCTTTCTTGCTACCTTCCTCCTTCTCTTTCTGAAAATACATAAATTAAAACAAAATTCTTAAAGTGTTTTACAAAAATGTATACTGGTCAGGCCTAATGCATCAAGATGTTAATTCATTACATATAAAAGAAAAATTCAGAAACTTATTATCAACACTAAAGTCTGATAAAAACCTTGGAAAGCTTTTATTTGGAAGCTATAACATTATGATTATCTTTAGTGATTCCTTACAACAGACTATGAAATGAACAAACTTTATCCCCACAATAAGTTACTGACAGCTGACAGCCAGGGATCAGAATTGTCAGTTCCCAAGGCTCTTCTGAATTTCTCTACCCTGTTAGTTACCTGTTGGGCCTGTGAGAATGAGGGAGCTGATGCAGGTACCATGACATTTCTCCCAGCTTCTGCCAGCTGTCCATGTCTGCCAGCACCCCACAAGTAGACATCACATTTACCTCCAAGGTGCCAGTCCTTGAAAAACACAATCACCTCAAAATTAGATTCATCCATTCATTCAAACAAGCATGTACTAGGTACTAAGTGTGTACCAGAGTCTATGGGAAATACCAGGGCACAAACACAAAAGCACTTAGAATCAGATGATTTAGTGAGAAAAACCATGTAGTTATCATCATCTTTACTGACCTCAGGTCTGGAAGTTGCCCAAGACATAATTTGTTCATCCATGCCATTAATCCATTTACTGTTATCCTGCAAGACAGAGCAAACATCAGGATCAATCTTGCTTAATTAAGATTTTTCTCTTCTTAACTAAGTCTTCTTTCCAAAAAAGAACTTGGTAATATTAAGAGAAGTTAAGGGCAGTTTTAAAATCATGTCAAACTTGACTGTATGCATTTTTGTTTTTAAAAGGTTTTATTTAATTATTTTCAGAGAGGGGAAGGGAGAGATGCAGAGAGGGTGAGAGAGACATCAAGGTATGGTTGCCTTTCACCTGCCTCCAGCTACAGACCTGGCTGGAGACCTGGCTTGCAACCTGATTATGTGTCCTGGCTGGGAATCAAACCAGCGACCTTTGGGTTAGCAGGTTGGCACCTTATCCACTGTGTCACCAGCTGGGGTGTGTATGCATTCTTATTATTTCCCTTTATTATAAACATTTTCATTATGAACTATATCACTACCACAATCACCTTGGAAATTCAAAGCTAACTTCTGAGTACCCAGTGGTACAAAGTCATGTGCAAAAGCCACTGACCCTGTGAATTTGATGTATAGCTTTGGGAAGGTCACTTCATCTTTCTGGGCTTCAGTTTTCTCATCTACAAAATGACAAGATTTAGGGCAAATGGGCTGCTCAGAAGGATATTTCCTATTTAGAATACTCTGTATTTAGATAATTTCCCTCAATTTGTTTTTTATATTATAGCTATATTTATATGCATATTCAAATGCTTGTACACATAAACCTTAGCTGAGCAAAGGGGTTGCTAGATCAAGTGATGGCCTGCATTATCTACACACCACAGTTCCCACAGCCAGACGCTTTCAGACACAATCAGAACGCTCTTCTATAGTCCTTATTTTGTGGTAATTAAAAACATGGTTGAACTGCCAAATAATTTAGAATCCATATGTGGAATAAATCTCACAAGATAACCAGAAAAAGATGTTTAAAAAAAATTATATATATATATCAATGAGGCAGAAGTAGGTTTATAGTTGTGCATACACAAAACAGAGTTTATTCTTTTATTATTTATTACTACATTATTTTCCATATTAACATATTAACTTTTTGCCCTACTCTATGTAGATAAAATATATACTAACAAGGCACTTAAGGACTAAATAAAAAAAAAGAAGGAAAAATATGGAACTGTCATTGAGAGACAGCATGTTTATAAGACCTCCATAGTTCTCATATAATCAATCTATGTCACCACAGAGACCTGTCATTGCATCAAAAGTGATTATCTGAAATCAAATATTTTAAATTTACCTAAGAGTATGCTTCTAACTAGTCAAGCTAGCAAATACTTACCAAGGGTCTGCTACGTGCTAAACATCCATGATATTGCTATGATCTCAGCGTCTAATGATAGCAGTTCACATTTACACTCACCATTAGGAACACAAGTTCATCCTCCGGGACAGGCTCTAGATCAGGAACAGTAAAAGATTCTGGAAACTGTACTCCATTGGTCAGGGCTTCGGCAGCTTTTATGGTGGTTGAGAAACATTCTAACCAGGACCACTCGTTTGGATTCCAGGAAGCAGGGTCAGGGAGGCAGCTCTGGTGGTGTGGTGGCACTGGAGGGTTACACAATAGCTCATCCAGATGAAGTCCCACAGCCAGGGAAGCCAGACACTGCATATAGGGGCTGTGAACAAGCTGGTCTCCACACACCACATGAGGCTAAGGGAGCACACAAGGACGTTACATTGAAGAACCTATGCCAAATACCCTAAGTTAACCTACTTAAATCTGAAAGTCTATAATTTATTTATTAAGTTTATTGTTTTTTAAGCTTTTTACTTGGAAATAATTGTAGATATTCAGAGAGTTTCAGAAATAGTACAGAGAATTCCTATATAAACCCTTCACCCAACTTCCTCCAACATTAACCTCTTATGTAACAATGGTGTATTTACCAAAACTAAGAAATAAACACTGGCATAATACTAACTAAACAACACAACTTTCTTTGGTTTTCCCACTAATTATCAATGCCCTTTTTCTGCTCCAGTATCCAATTCAGAATATCAATTTGTATTTGGTACCATGTCATTCATTTTTCAGGTAATAACTGAACCATGGAGGCTTGCTCCTTCTCACAATTCCTCTTTTACCCAGAGAACCCTGAGAGCCATCAAAGGAAAATTCTTTCAGGGCTATCCTAGTCAGAGTATAGCAACTCTGTGAGAGACTAAGTGATTCAGAAAAGAAGGTCTGGGCAAGTGCACCAGTGAAATAATATTAATGTAGCTTGGCAAAAAATAAAAAACAAACAAAACCCCCTTAAAAACAAAGCAAGCAAACAGCACACTGTGACTTTGACTAGCTAGGGCTGGAAGACAGGCTACGCAGGATCAAATTCCGTAACTCCTTATTCTAGTGTTTAATGACCCTGTTTGGTTTAGCCTTGGCTCTTCCATACAACTTTCCAAAAGGATTCACCTGACAAGTGGACAGGATATTCACTCAGACACCCATATGCATGCCCACCTCCCACCTTTGTGATAGCAAAACCATATAATGCTCTTGCATATTGATGTTTCTCTCCCTTCACTTTCTCTAAAGTAAATAAATAAATAAATGAAAGATATAGGGGTCAAAAAGGGAAGATGATATTTAGTTCTGGAGTGACTACATAATCTGAAGACTGATATGAACACTAAAAACTTGAGGGTATTTTAAAACTTTACTCTCATTTAAATAAAGTAGGAGTAGACTTGGGATTACTGAACAACTTTTTTTGGATTTTACTTCATTTGATTCTGCCCAGATAGTCCCACATGTTTTCCTTAGACCTTATGCTCTTAAGGAATAAATTCGAAGCTATAATTCAAATTCCAAACCACCAGGCATCTGTAGTTATGTAAGGATGCGTGTGATCAATCACCTTTTCATAGGCATACTGCTCCTGAAGCATCATGGGTAGCCGCTCCAGAAACGCTCGCATGCAAGGGGCCATGTTTAGTCCCAGGACACCCTGCTGTTTCAGTGCCGTCCTACAGGTTGCTAAAACATGATTGGCAGCAGCCCATTCTGCTGTACAATTCACGACCAAAACATCCTGATGGAAAATAAATCATGCCACATGATTTATTTAAATAAAGGAGAAAATTTTATCACCATTCATTCATATTGAGAAAATTCATCCCTGTAACTACATTTCTGATCATTTTATTCTGTACTTTTAATCTTTTAATGCCTATAAACTTCAAAGCATCCTAAATTTTTTTCTAAGTAAAAACAAGTGAATGAGAAATAACCATAAAATTTGTGGATTAGCTGATTCTTCTTAAAGAGATAATAGCAATTATTTGCTATCATATAGGTCTTACAAAACAAGGTATTTGGTGTACTTTAAAAGTCTGACATGACCAGAGACTACAAGGTACTAACTAAAGAAGCAGTATTCTGCCTACTGAAAGATATATCAGAAAAAGGAGCAATGCATCTAACCGTGGCTCCACAGTTTATTCTATGCAGACCACTTACTACCTAGGGTCTGAGTCTATATTTAACTTCAGTAGGACTATTCATGCAGGTTCACAGCTCTGTTTTAATATCATTTAACCACATAAGATGTAAACCAGAGCAGCACACTGGCTCTATTTATTAAGCGGGCCAGAATTTTTCTTACTAAAATATTAAGGTTGGAGTCCAAAATATATTGTGTATACTTAAGTTAAAAATCTTTGGGACGGTCCTTCTTCAGGAAAAGTTCTTTTGAGATAGTCTGGTGCTATCTCAAAAATGGAAGAAAGTCAAAATCTACTTCCTAACTTCCAAAGAAAATGAAGGTGTTCAATAATTAAACCTGGCACTAATGTCTAGAATATAGTAGAAAGAATACTAGATTGTATGAGTAAATCAGGAGACCTGGGTTCTGATTTTCTTTCTGCCACTAAGTGGCTGCATTTTCTTGGGTGGCTGCATTTTCTTGGGCAACAAATAATCTCTCTGAATGTCAGTTTTCTCTGTAAAGTGGGATTCTTAGACTTTTGATTCCTTAGATACCCTATAGGCTTATATCCTATAATTTGATACAACTGAAAATTACCTTTGATCTATTTGAACAAGCAGCAACCCCAACATCTGGAATCCAAACTGTAGTCTGAATAGCACCGGAGCCTATCACAACAGTTTGCAAGACAGAGCCATCCTAAAATGAAATGTTTATCAATAGCCTTAGTCATTATTTAATTTTAAATTTATGCTTCATATTCACAAAAGCATTCTCAAATCTACACTTCAGCTAAATTTGGTGACCTCCATCCAATTGCACACACACTACTCAATCTTTCAGAGCCTAGATCTAGAGGCTCTAAAAAATAAGAAAAATTACAGAGTGGAGGATTCTAAAAGAATTTTCTCCAGTATTCAAGATATTAATACATAAAGTATCCCTAGGATTGGTTGGGTTAATTTTTATCATGTAAGTTAATGTCAAAATATTTAAGGTAAAAATAACATCTACACTCTTACCCTTAAGGACCAAATGTTCATGAGGCCACCTAGCCCACCAGACACCAGGGCTAACCCATCGGAACTGAAGGCAACGGTCCGGACGGGGGTGATGTGTCCCCGCAGCTGATAAATGCACTTGGCTCCATCTGGTTTCCTGTATCCATCCTGCAATTCATTTTTACTTTTAACAAGTATCAAAATTAAAATGATTTGTAGAGTAAAGATTCACTATTCATTCTTGGAAATTTATATGTCAGAGTAACATCATGGAGGAGGGAAGGACAACTCTCAAAAGGATTAGCCTGTCTGAGAAAGTAAATATTAACCTGGTCTCCTTTGCTAAAGTCAAGTTTCATCTTTTTCGATACACTTCGAAAATAGTTTCCTAACTCTTCGAATGGCAGAAATAACTACATTTCTAAGTTCTAAATATCCTCAGAGATAGAAAAATCCTAACTTTGTACTTCTTACTATTTTAATATTTAAAGTTAGCTTTACATAGTTTCATTTTTAGCACCTAACATTTGTGAATTGTACACACTGGCTCTATCTACACAGGCCCCCCTTTTGTGCAGGTGGTTCTGTCATGTGGTATCTAATTTTGTGTTTGCTCTGCAGGTTTCAAAGTGTGACAGGTAAGGCCTGTCCAAATACTCTCTATCACAAAGAGCAAACAAGATTTATTTTTAGTGCTTCTGCCTTTGCTTCTGCAGTATCTTCCTCTCATTAAGTGAGCTACCTACCCATCCCCCCTCACCCCTTTCTCCATGCCCTAAAGCTTCCTCTTCAGTTATGACAGAGTATAATGCCAGATGTACTCATTTACCCAAAGATGACATCAAGCTTATTTCTTCCAGGGGTATTTGTGCCATGAACAAAAGAGCAAGCAATAGAGACTGTAAACTGGTAACTCAGGGATGCACTTTGGCCATTTGGTGTTGTGAAGAATTTTTATTTAGGTACCAATGTGTAATATTGGAAGATTTTACTTAAAACACTGAAATTTTGGCTTTTACCAAAAAAATTAGACAATTTGTTAACAAGAAATAAGCTCTCATTTCTTTAGGGTAACAATCAGCTTTGTGGCAACTGTGCCTCGTAAATGAAGCATATGCACTTCTGATTTTTTTTTTTTTTTTTAAAGATTTTATTTCATTATTTTTAGAAAGAGAGGAAGGGAGAGAGGCAGAGAGGGAAAGAGACATCAATGTATGGTTGCCTTTCACCTGCCTCCAGCCACAGACCTGACTGGAGACCCGGTTTGCAACCTGGTTATGTGCCCTGGCTGAGAATCAAACCTGCGACTGTTGGGTTCGCAGGCCAGCGCCTTATCCACTGTGCTACCAGCCAGGGCACTTCTGATATTTTTTAACCCTCTCCACACCTTCCAACTCCCAGCTTCAGGAATTTATTATTGGCCTAGATGGCCTTCTACACATAAATCTGAATTTGTAACCTCTGTTTAAGGTAAAGGAACTGTTCTTCATAGAAGGAATTCTGATATCAGTAAGAGATACTTTAGAAAAGTGTGCTCCCATGGTGTTCCTACTTCACTGTACCAAAGACTTAAGACTCATTCATCTGTGGTATTGATTACATCCATTACTATAAGTGAACACCATTCAACATTTATTGAATATCTCACTTCAACAAGTAATATGGTATCTCTGGTTTACAAAAAAGTAAGCTAATTCCGAAAGTACACAAAGCATGACAATTATTTACGTTTCCCTAATGGATCTTGTCCTTTGATAACATATACTGTCTATGGTTTCAAATAAGGTATTAAAAACACCAGAATATCGCCCTGGCTGGTAGCACAGTGGATAAGGCGCCGGCCTGTGAACCCAAAGGTCGCAGGTTCGATTCCCCTGCCAGGGCACATAACAAGGTTGCAAAACAGGTCTCCAGTCAGGTCTGTGGCTGGAGGCAGGTGATAAGCAACCATACATTGATATCTCTCTCCCTCTCTGCCTCTCTCTTCCCCTCTTTCTAAAAATAATTAAATGAAATCTTTTTTAAAAAAAAAAACACCAGAATATTTACCTGGCAATTTGATTCCTGGTCCCACCATCCTTCTGAAGTAGCCACACCGGTTTGTGTGGTATCTTGTGGAATACACCAAACACATACTAAGCCATTCTGACAGCCACTTAAAACAATGATCACATAAAACCAAAATATGTCAACAGAATAACTAAAAATATTTTCAAATAACAATCAACTAAGACCTGATAGAACTATTACAATGCTATTTTAAAATTTATTTATAGTAGGTATGATATATAACCTTTTATAAGAAATGTAACTAGGGCCCTGACTGGTGTAGCTCCATTGGCTGGATGTTGACCTGCAAAGTGAAAGATCACTGGTTCAATCAATTCCTTGTTATGGCAAATGCCCAGGTTGTGTGTTCCGTTCCCCATTGCGGGGGCATATAAGAGGTAACTGACTGCTGTTTCTCTCCCTCTCTTTCTCCCTTCCTTCTCCTTTCTCTAAAAAATAAACAGTTGTTTTTTTTAAAAAGAAATACAACTAGGTCTGATACTCTAACATCATACCCGATAAGGAGATCACATACTAAGTTTCAAATTCTTTATTTTCTAAGGTTATCTTATGGTATTACACATTTTAAAACTAATAACTGGCAATAATAAAACTGTTAAAGATTACTAAGAAGTCACACTTACTGCAAGTATCAGTTTACACTAAAATAGATTTAAGACACACACACAACTGTATAACATACGTAGCCATCAGTAAATGCAGTTTGGGTCCTTTCCCTGGGAGGCTGCACCAAGCGATTCCATTTACAATAGACGGATGGGAGAGTGAATGTAGACAGTGCCAGCACCCAGAAACAAGCCCCCACAGCTTCACATTCTCTTCTTTGGCACATGTCATAAGAATATGACCTGTTGGGTCCCACTTCATACCAACAAGAGTATCCTTAAAATGGTAAGGGGAGGGAAAAGTATATTAATGCTTCATTCACAAATACTTTAAACTCAATTTTAAGATGTACTCACTTATTTGGAAATCTTATTATATGCAAATCAGAAACTGTTTTTATCATTCCCAATCACTAGACCAACTTACCCTCTCATACAGTCTGTAATATATTATTTGCTGCAGTTTCAAAGCTTAATAAATGTTACTTAATGAAATTCTGATTTAGAAGGAATATGTTATACCTCATTAGCATTTAAGAGTTATCTTAATTGAAATTTAAAATTTCAAAAAGAATAAACTGAAAGAAATGTACCCCTCATACTAAAATAGCAATACTTATGAGAAGCTGGGGCATGTTTATGTTTACATGGTTATTACCATTGCGTTCTGCCTTTTGTTGTTGTTGTTTTTTTCACTCTCTTTCAAACCACCTCCTGGCTTATTTATATTTCTTGCCTCGCCTGCCCTGTAAATGTCTGAACTGGCAACTTTCGTTTAAGGTAAAGGAATCGTTTTTCATAGATGGAATTTCTCTCATTAGAGGAAGGTACTGTGAGAAGGGATGTTCCTATTTCACTGCTTTGGTTTTATTTCTTTCTTGGTTTGATGGCTTTTTAATAGAGTTGTCCATGTATATACATGGTCTACAGATTTTGTGTAACAATAGAATATTAAATCATAAGTGACCGATGTAAAAAATTTTTAAAGAATCTAGTATCAAGGAATAGTACAGTAAGAAACAAGAAAAAGAAACCATCTGGTAAAGATGCTTTACCTTATGCGCATCAATTAGAACAATGCCTCCTTTCTCAAGTGGTTCCTTTGTTCCCAATAATAATTTTCCATCAATATATCCCACTGCAAATGGTCTGTCTTCACTGAACCAAGCCATGCATGTTACAGACACTAACATGGTAAGAACAAAATAAAAAAAAAAAAGAAAACAAGAGACTTTTCATTGTCTAATTTAAAAAACAAAAACTTGGCAATAAATACATGCTACTGCAATCATTGCAATTAAGTTTTTAGATACCTCTGTAATGAATTTAGACAAAATGTAGGCCTATAGCAAGGATTCCATATAACTTGCTTTAAAAGTGTTATTTATAAGTGAGAAGGACCAGTTCATTAAAAAAAAAAAAAAAAAAAAAATATATATATATATATATATATATATATATATATATATATATATACACATATATACACACACATATATTCCCCAAATACAGATTCATTCAACATTATTTTGTATCAGTTTCAGGTATATGGACTACCTCATTTTTAATTTTTCATTATTTTCAGGTCGGTATACAAAAAGACAAAAATTGAATTCCCTTGTTGACTTTAAGTGATTATACCAGTTCTTTCCTTTTAGACCAGAATCTGCCATGAAACTGAGAAATGAAATAATTCAAGTCATAGAAAGAAAATTACTTACCCATTCCTTTGCTTAATATTCCTTTCTCAGTGTGCTTCCACTGAGAAGATTCTATTCTAACAACACATTTGCTTCTTCAAGTATATATAACATTGGATGGCAATCAAAAAAGTCTTTAGCCCTGGCTGTTGGCACAGTGGCTAAGGCACCAGCCTGTGAACCCAAAGGTTGCTGGTTCAATTCCCAGCCAGGGCACAGAACCAGGTTGCAAGCCAGGTCTCCAGCCAGGTCCGTAGCTGGTGAAAGGCAACCATACATTGATGTCTCTCTCCCTCTCTGCCTCTCCCTCTTCCCCTCTCTCTAAAATTAATAAATTAAAAAAACATTAAAAAAAAAAGTATTTGTGGGAGTAGAACGGGGACATGGGAACTGACAAAGTGGGAGAAAAACGTAATTTTATTGCATACATTTTTAAATTTAAAAAAGGTTGAACCTTAGGAATGTATTACTTATTTAAAAACTTGGGAAGCTTGGGGGAAAAAATCCCCTAACTCTTCTCTTCTGTAAACAATATCATTGAAGCTAGGGCTGTGAACTTTGAAATACCCAACTCTCCCAAACTAACTAGCCAGTGAGATGCCTGCATATCCAAATGGAACAAAGTGAGAAAATGAAAGTGGATTTGCTACTATCTCTTGTCGGATTAGGAAGTCATTCCTCCTCTGTCCTCCAATTCCTCAATTTTACTCATCTGTAATAACTTCATCTCTACTAGTGATTATATTTTTTCTCTTAGGCATTTCTCACTTTCAAGGGAGACTAAGAGACTGCCCTAAGTGTTGAGATGCTTATACAAAGGATGAATGACTAATGTAATACTGTTAGATCTCTTTTGGCAGAGACAGAAGCCTAAATGTTCAGATGCTTACACAAAGGATGAATGAGTAACGTAACACTATTAGATCCCTTTTGGCACAAACCCCTGGCATGGGTTGGGAGAAGTACCTTTCAACTTACTAACTTATTAAAATGAAACACCAAATAGACAATTTAGAAAACAAAGCCAAAAGTATTTTTAAAAGCAAGTGCCAAAAAACCGAAGTCTATCTGATTAGGGGGTATCACTTTCTCAACTAGACCCAAATCTAGTCATTTACCATCCTTCCGATAGCAATGCTCCAATTCTTGACGGTGCATGGTGGACACATCAACAACTTCAATCAGTCCTAGAGATCCATCCATCCGCCCCACCAGCAGGAATTCTGGAGACTCTCCTGACCAGGCTGTAGCTGGACCCTCCTCTGGCCACGCCAGGGAAGATACCCAATGAGGCTGAATATCTACTAATCCTTTTCCTCCTAAAGAGAAAAAAAATGTTAATTGGTTGTTACTTAATTCTTAAAAACAATAACAAGAAAAATACATTACTTAATTCTAACAGAACTCAAAGCAATCCCCACTTCAAAATAGTCTAATGAGTATGACTGTAAGACAGAATCCTTCATTATTAAATACAAGAAGAAATAGGTTTTTCTAGAATTATGAAACAAAAATGATAGCTTTATAGAAAAAGAGTAATCACTTAATACTTTCCTAATAATTACTGAAAAACAAATTAACACAAGAAATTTACCAAGTTAAGGCTATTAGTTCAAACATGTGAAATAGAATAGCCATTCCTCAAATGTGTAAAAGCAAACAAAATACTGATAAGCCCAAGATTACTTTTTTACTTTCCAGGGAGGTATTATTAAAATATACAAGGATCTATATCTGTGAAACAAACATAATTAACAGAAATATTTCAAGTGATTTAAAAAGAATACATAGCTGAAAATTCAGTGACCACTACTTCCCCTCAAATCCTACTCTGAATGCTTAACGCTATTACTTAGACTCAAAAGGTATTCACAAATACTTTCAGTATTTACATCACTCTTACCATTAACTTGCCAGATATTCACCGTCTTTTCCAAAGCTCCAGCTAGATATTTGCCACTGATACTCCAGGAAACAGGTAAGAAACTTGGGTCACTAGGTGACCCCAGGCTTTCCTCAACATCCCCTTCCCTAGAATATAATAGATATGTATGAAATTTTAATCCCCATCATCCAAAAGTAAACTAAACCTCAAACCTTAAAGTAAAGGTTTCATGTAGACCTCAGTACATACTAGCAGATTCTCCCATTTCAAAAGCTTGGCTAGAAGTATTTGACTATCATGTATTCACTAGTGTTTGTCATAATGTGAAAAACAGAATTATGAAGGAGTAATGCTTTGATCATATATCATTTAATATAATACACAATTTGTCAATAAAAACACTAATTCTAATTGGGTTGTACAATGGCTATTATTCATAACATATCGACTATTATTTGCCTGATCTCTAGGTAAGTTTTCAAAAAGAAATACCTACAGCTACAGCTAGCTACATTACTACAGAATTAATATTCATTACTCTAATTCCTGCATAATCTTTAAACAATGATGGAACGTAGCCTAATGTTTTGCAGAATTAAACATTTATGTGCTAGACAGAATTTCACTTAATTCTGAGACAGTTCAGATATTGATAGTTAATAATTTTATTTGCTGAATAACTATTCTGAATATTTAAAAACATATGGGGGATATAGAAAACTATTCTAAAAAACGTGCATAAAATTTCAGTGACAATTTGATTACTTTAACATAACCAAATATAGCACTTATTTTATACGTTACATAAAATATAACATTAACACTCACAATCTGTTGAACACACAGGTCTGTTGCAGTGAATATTGCTTCTTGGTGACATTCCACACCCGAATGGTGCCATCATTGCCACTTGTGGCCAAGAGTCCTTTTTTATTACACCAAACACAAGTCATTACCTAGAAAAGTTGGAAATGTCCAAAAACATTTAAGCTAGTCTTGGTTCAGTGATTCTCTCATTTAAAAAAAATTCTATGCAATTGAAAAAACTATCATAAAATTTTCAAAGAAAAGTATCCACGTTTTAATGCATTCTGCATCATCTCATTCTTTTATAGTTAGTTTGTAAATATAAACCTATTTGAAGCATAGCTTTAAAGTATAATGTCCAAACTCATTTGAGTTATCTGAGACCTGTTGAAATCTTTACTGAAAGTGTTTACTTAATTTATTGGGTTGGCCAAAATATCCATTTAGTATTTTTCATAAAATAAAAGACAAACTTTTAATTTTCACCGATAATTTTATTGATTTGGATATTTTGAGTAGGTCAGTTATCTTCTGCATGGTATATCACTGATTGTTCTTCAATTAATGTCTCAATTTGATTGCTATCAACTTCAACTGGACTATGGAGCATTGTCCAGCAAGTAATCTCTAGCATAATATGTCACAAACCACTTTTGACACATTTGATCAGACACAACACCGTCTCCATACACTGCACAAAACTTTTTTCTGCATTTCAGTTAACTTTCTTGAAGTAATAAAGCATAATGTGCCGAAAATGTTGTATATTTTCTTCCATCTTCAATATTACAATGGCTACACAAAAATTCAGTTTTGATAAGGTTTATTATTTAAATGCATGATGGTATGACAGCTGTCACAATACAATCTAACAAAACTGTTTCAAATGACGTTAAAGCTACTTTACAGAAAAAACAAACAAATATTTTGGCCAACCCAATATAAACATGTATTTAATTCAATAAAGTATAAATACTTCGACTTATTTATATATTTTATAAAATAACACAGACTAAGGAGTGAGTTTACAATTAGTAAATAGAGAGGCCAGTCTCCATTTCCTAAACTGCCAGCTTGTGTGCCCAGTTGGTTGTATTAAAAGTGAGGCCCATTTCTTTTCCTCTTGAATGCATAAGCCTTCATCTTTTATGAGGTTATTCCCACCCTATCTGGTTCTCCCATTTGCATACTATTATGTCAACCCAATATACAGACAGAGTTGGTAACTGCTAGATAAATATTGATAACTTTATGTGTATGTGTGTGTGAGGGTCGGGGAGAGGAAGAGTAGAGAGAGACAGAGAAAAAAAGAGAAGGGAGAGAGATCTAAATTTTGAGTTCTTTGAGGAAGTCAGAAACTATTATATCGTACATAAACTGATAAATGCACTTGGAACTCAAAATACATACTCTGTTCTGATGAGCCTCCAACTTGATAAAGGAACATTTCCTGAGATCTCCTCCCATGTCAGCGAGTGTTTGTGGAGTCGTTTGGTTGTCACGGTCGTGTGCAGCAAGAGTGCGCACAAGCTGTTGAGCAGCCCATTGCCTATGCTGTGAGGACAGCCTGGAGGACAGGCAGCAAGCTGCCAGGGCATTAGCTAGCTCCAGAGGGCCTACAGCAGAAGGATCATAGGAGGGATGGACATACAATTGAGCAGTTAAACCTGCTTAAACAAAACAATGAAATGATGCCCAGGTGAGAGCTGGTGGTGGTGAACAAACAAAAATGGGTTAACCCTTATCTTTTAAGAATTAGCACTTTTGCAAGTAATCATTTCACTCACATATACATACAAGATATTAACCATTTATCTCATCAAATTCTATTAATAAGTCTGATTAATTACAAGTATAAATACATTTATATTTATCAATCAACAGTCTGCTCTAAGGACACATAGACTGAAAATGCAGCAGAAATAATCTTAAGGCCAGGGCAAAGGCAGCATGTCCAGAAGAATAAGAATTTGACCTTTGCTGCTCAAAAGTAATTTTAACAGCCAGCCTTGGCAGATAGATCTAAAGGCCCATCTCACTTGGCCACATGGTCCTGACAAAGAGAAGGGTAGATAGTAGTGATTAAGTAGTCCCTTCAAACTGCTATCATCTTTAAGACCGAGAAAAACAGCACCACTTTTACCTATATTTCATTAAGAAAATCTACCAGGATTATTATCTATGGCAGCAAATTTCAACCAGTGTGTGGCAGGCAGCACACTGACGTGATGCCAAGAATTTTTAAAACATGTAATTCTTGACTATTTAGTCAGGGACACTGACCTCTTTTCCCTTAGATTGTCAAATAAAAATATGACAACAGCCAACACAATAGCTGTCCAGTATGAATGAAAAAAATTATACCTATTTTTTGTCAGCTCAGCCAAAAAAATTTTTTTTGTATGCCACAAAATTTAAGTAGTTTGTTTATGTGTGCCATGAGATTAAAAAAAGCTGAAAATCACCGCTCTTTGGTGATTCAAACCATAACCTAATAAAATAATTAAATCAAACCATGATTAATTTGGTATATTTTCTAATATTTTATTTTTATATATTTAAGTCTTTATTGTATTTTTTCCATTACCATTTAGTCACCTTATACTCCCATGCCCCCCTCCTCAGTTATCACCACACTGTTGTTCGTGAGTCCTTTTTCCTTTATGCTCAATCCCTCCCCCTTCAACCTCCCCAAATTTTAGTATTTGGTTTATGTGTGCCATGAAACAAAAAAGGCTGAAAACGGCTGATATATGTTCACTCAAACCATAATCTAATAAAAGAATCTAATAAACCAAGACCAATTTGGTACATTTTCTAATACTTATTTTCACGCACAATGAAAAAGTATCTATGTATTTCTTTTATGATCTAAATTAAGAAGTATACATAATGTTATGTAATTCATCACATAGAAAAATGTAAAAACACATTTTTTTAGTCTTTTTAACAACATGAGTCAAGCTGATTAGACTGTACAAATTGATTAGAAGACTGTATAAATTGTATGAAAACTTACCTTTCTTTTCAACTTCTGACTTATCATAGTTAGGTCTCAGTTTGGCCCCTTTGTCTGCTAGTAATGCCACAAGGGCCTGAGTTACAACAAAGTTTGGGGAGGTCACAAGCTTATTCTCTTCAGCAATTCCTCGGAGAAAGCTGGGTAGAAACTTTCGCTGAATTGGATCATCTACTGTAGTTAGATTTACACCTGTTGCAGCAGAAATCAAGTTCTGAAGAGGCAATTAGAACAAATGGGTTTAATTTTTACATATAATTTTGGAACAAAGAACATTTCACCTCTTAAAAGGCTCTTTTAAGAATCAGTCGAAAGTAAGGAGTGCAAGAAGAAAAGCGCAGAAAAGCACAGCTTACCTGCGTACACAGCTGCACCAAGAGTTTTGCAGCACTAGGAGTATTGGAGGCCAGACAGCCCACTGCTGTGCTCAGGTAGGCCAGGCAAGAGATGGGTTTGTTGGCTTTGCTGTGTCCACCTCGGGAGCGTTCCGTGGTGCTTGCCATGGCAGAAGGGCTGGTGGAGAGGCCAGCTCTGCCTGCTGCAGCCAAGCACATTAACCGAACCAGCGTGCGGATATCCGTAAGCCCCAGAGATTCAAGACCAGCAGCCAGGCTACAACTGGAACCACTGCCAGGAAAGGAAAACACTTCAGATATACAAAGTCTTCTTAAGGGATCATTTGGAGCCCCCACATATCATTCACAGTACCAAAAACCAAAATTGAAGGCAAGCTGCACTATCATTAGTCATAGTGTCCTAAGAGATGTCCAAAAATATTATGGAAACTGGAAACTGTTATTGTAACAAACAAACAAAAAAATACTGACATATACTTGAAGCATAACTGAATTACTTTAATATAACATACAGGAATATTCTCAAATCAAGGGTTTTCATAAACTGAACAAACCCAAGCCTGCCTCCCAGATCATGAAACAGAACACTACTAGAACTTCAGAAGCCTGCGTGGGCCCTTCTCTGTCACTAGGCCCTCAAAAGTAGCCACTATCCTGACTTCTAAACCCCTGTTTTTGCACTTTGTATAACTAAAATAATAAAGTATATATTCTTTTGTGTCTGACTTCTTTTGCTTAATGTTGCTCGTAAGACTCATTCATGTTGTAGCATTATAGCAGTGATTATTCATTTTCATTGGCATGTAAATGAAATCTACCACAATTAATTTATCCATACTGATGATAATCAGGTGGTTATCATGGTGCTATTACGAATGGTGCTGCCATGAATATTCTTGCTTATGTCTTGGGGTGCACGTATGTCAGCATTTTGGTTAGATGGATACCCAGAAATTTTATTTTTACCCTGCACCAAATGGATCAATAGCCTTAGTTCCCCATTTCAGATCATAAAATAAAATGTTTGCAGTTAACTCAGTTACTATAATGGCATTGTTTTCTACCTAGGATGAGCCAACTATTAACTGAATGAATAAATGAATAGCAATAATGACTATGTCCAACTTCTGTCAATACATATTTAAGTTGCTGAAAATTTTATCTGTCTCCCAAACAATAGCAGGCTCCTGTCTAATATATACTAGAAGCATAAGTTGACATAAAGTAACACCCACCTGACTGAGAGAAGAGACAGAGCTCTCATAACCATGGTTCTGGCCAGAAGTACTTGAGCAGCAGCAGTCACTCTCCTTAGAGCCACCACTCGGTCATGAGGGTTTGCTAAGGCTGCCGCCTGCTCACCTAACGTTATTCTCCCAGAGGAACTCTTTTCTACAGAGCCATGGCAACCTGAAAAATGAGATTTGTCAGTTCTCAACATGGTAAGAAAAAAAAATATTTGGACTACTAAAAAAACTTCCCATTATATCTAGGTTCTGGGCTACAAGAAAATACAGCAAACCAATGTAATTTGCTCATCTGAAACTTGGTTACACAGAAAACTTCTTAAGAGAAATAGATATTTATAAGTCAACAACCTATTATAGAAGAAATATGCTGCCTTTTTTTGGTTTTACTTATTTTGCCCATGTATAACACCTACCGATATTAATAAATATAGAAGATACAGTTTTTAAAATAAGCTTTTTACACATAAAAGGTCATCACAGCCCTGGCTGGTGACTCAGAGGATAGGCGCTGGCCTGTGAATCCAAAGGTCACTGGTTCAATTCCCCAGTCAGGGCACATAACCAGGTTGCAAGCCAGGTCCCCACCAGGTCTGCAGCTGATGGCAGATGAAAGACAAACATACATTGACGTTTCTCCCATTCTTTTTCCCTCCCTGCCCTTCTCTTTAAAAATAATGAATAAAATCATTTAAGAAAAAGTCAACAACACTATCCCAATTCTTTTTTTTTTTTTTTTTTAAGATTTTTTTCATTATTTTAGAGAGAGGGGAAGGAAGGGAGGAAGAAAGGGAGAGAAATATCAATATATGGTTGCCTTTCACCTGCCTCCAGCTGGGAACCTGGCTGGAGACCTACCTGGCTTAGCTGGGTATGTGCCCTGAATGAGAATTGAACCAGGGACCCTTGGGTTTGCAGGCCAGTGCTCAATCCACTGAGCCATACCACCCAGAGTATCCCCAATTCTTTATTTTATATTCCCTAGCGCAAAAAATTACCACACCCTTTCACCCTAATTTAAAAATAAAAAAGATGGAAAAATAATTTTTAGTCAGTTCCAGGATTCCCTTACCACTAAGTTTTTAAAAATCTTATTCATAGTTTATAAATTTTTAACACTTTACTATTTCATAAAAACAAAAAAAATATCAAAACTTAATACTATACCTTCAAAATGTTAAAACAAATGGCTCAAGATACTTGATGGAGTGCAACAATGTTGAATCCTTATTACTATTTACCTTTACCTCATTATTATTATTTTTATCTAAGAAATAAATTAATACAGACTGTGAAATCCATGCCAATCAGCATTTCAATTTACCTATTTGCATCAGAGTCTCTTCCATACTGTTGGTGGCTGTTACCATGGCCACTGATGCTCCCAGTGGATCACTGTCAGGGAACTGAACTGGTTCTGGTACAATACGTCGGTCATTTAAACCAAGTGGTCCAGCAAGTAATTCAAATTCTTCTTCACCTGTTAGCTTTTCATCTTCATCAACATCCAACATGTCCCAGTCTTCTGGAATTTAGGTATAAAGATGTATAGTATGTGAATATAAACATGACATAACTCTGTTGGCAATGGTTATTATGGGATACAAGATCTGTCCTGAAAGTATCAAGCCAGTGTCAATTTCAGAGAGTTTGTGTGGCCAATACTTTCAAGACAGAGCTTGCTAATTGTTGGATGCAAATAGACTAAAAGCCCAGTGCCTGTAAAATGAACTGCAGCACCATCTCTTGGTGATCCAACCAAACTGCACTCCTGAGGCCTAGGGAGATTGGAAGGGAAAGGGGCTCCATTTAAAACAGCAGCAAATGTTACTACAGCTGCTAATGGAGGTTTCAACTACTAAAAAAATATCGTTATAGGGCCAACAAAAAGTTCTGAACCCTGTCCATGATCATTATGGAATGATTTCTTTCAAGTAAATGAATGCTCCAGATAAACTGATGCTCATTTCAAAAAAGTTTTTTGTACTTTTCTCAATTAGGATAGAAATTGAAAATGTATATATATTTTCCCTACTTTGAAAACAAAATGCCACACAAGAACTCACATTCTTTGGTAAAACCAGTATTTGAACCTGTCCTCCTTTCTTTAACTTTTAAAACTAGGGCTGTTGCTATCAAATTACTCTTGAGCTTTTTAGGGAAGGTTTAAGTGTATAACAAATACAAACACATGAAGGTAAATTTTAGTAATCAGGTGTTATTAAGCAGAAGGTATACATAAAAATACATGTAAAATTAAGAAGCTCTCAAAACTACTACCTTCATATACACTGTCTTGCTTGCCAATTAGATCTGGAGCTTGTCCCTTGTACCTGCACCAAATATGAAGAACATTGTGTTTTTACATAAAGTAGTTAGTACCCCCAAAATGCAAATTAAATCATGAGAACATTTTAAAAGATCATTAATAAAGCAACACAAAATTTAAGTTTGTTTCCTGTTACAGGCTAATGTCATAAAAACCATTGCTATGTAGGTGGTACACACATACTTACACGATTATTTTGCCAAGTTTACTGGGGAGGTTTCTGGGTCACCTACCACTTTTAAATCAAAACCTATTCCAGAATATCTTAAAGATTTAACAGTTGACAGTAAGTTCAAAACCCTCCTCATTAGAGATAGCTATTTAAGAATATTAAGGGATAGTATTTTCATGGAAACTCATTTAATCTAAAGAGTCTATTTAAGTATTTATTCATGAAGGAAAAGATCTTAAATAAGATGTCAAAAGTATAGTGAAAAACACCCATTAAAAAAAAAGAATCATGCCAGCCTGCAAACCCAAAGATCGCTGGTTCAATTCCCAGCCAGGGCACATAATCAGGTTGCAAGCCAGGTCTCCAGCCAGGTCCGTAGCTGGAGACAGGTGAAAGGCAACCATACATTGATGTCTCTCTCCCTCTTTGCCTCTCTCCCTTCCCCTCTGTCTAAAAAAACAAAAATTGACCATAAGCGTACTAAAGATCAATGCGAGGATCCCATTCACAACTTGCCAACAAGTCAAAGCTTAACAAGAATTCCAGTGAAGGATCTGGTGACAAACTAAAGCAATTGGACGGCAGATTCCCAGCTCTGCCAGGAACATGAATTCTTTGACCTCTCCCATCCTTCTGGCTCCCAATCCAGCAATCACAGGACTTCAGGAAAGGTTAAAAAATAACTCATAATATGAAAAAAAATCCACAGTTCCCATGTCTTTAATCAGAGAGACTACATACTTCTCATTCAGAGGGTCTAGATAGCCGTACAATTTCAAGGTACCTTTCAGAACTTGTTGTCTTGGATTTGGTCTTCAGAGCTAAGTATTTGTCCCTGCAGCTGCCACAAAGCAGGTAATATGGATTTCCACTCCCACATTCACCACCGAACCAGCCATCCACATAGGAGCCATTGCTGCGATAGCCCTGGCGGTTTGCACTGCGCCCGCAGCCTGGATGATTTCTCTTCATGTGCTGATTGAAGCTGACGACGCTGCATTCACACAGTTCACATACCACCACTTCCTCCCTGTCTTCAGACTCACAAACATGCTGCACAAATGATTACATATCAAATTATTAGTCAATTTAACATAAAATTAAGAGTTCAATAGATTAATAATATTAAATTAACTACTTTGTTTACATACATTGGAATTATTTGCAGTATGTTCATTAATGCCACATATCAAATTTCTTTCAAATCAGAATTCACATCACACAATCTGGAAGTGTTTTTTGCCATCCCTCTATCTAATAAGTTACAAGAGTAAATGACTACCCTATTTAAAAGAGTTAATGAAAATGACAAATCTGCCCCATCTCAAATGATTTTTTTTAAAAATCATGAAAACTACTTTTCATCTGGTCATAATATGCATCCTATTTTCTGAATTTCTAAGAAGTTATTAGAATTTATCTTATAAGCTAATATGGTAGAGGCTGTGTGGAACTTACACCTGTAAACTTTTCACTTTCACAATTACAATAGGGTAATGCTAAATAATGTGAACATACAAACCCACCATGTACCCTGGCATTAGATGTAGGCATTTACAAGATCTAGGTGGCACTGCTTCCTAGAATGAGTCATTAACAGTGATTAAATGGAACCTGATGGAGAAGAACATGCATTCCGATAGCAAGGTGAAAACAGCCGCCATTTATACACCCAACAAAGTCAACTGGGACCTGATGCCTGTTTTATAATCTACCTTTGATATTAGAATCAAGTATTAGAATAGAATATGACTCTATTCATCTAGAGTGGGGAGAGAAGCAATAAAATTGCACAGAAATAGCAAAAACACAGATTTTTTTCTTATTAGTTTGTAGGTATGAAAGTAACCTTAACCGTTAAAAGCCCCAAACTTTAGGATGAGATGTAAGACTTTAGAGTGTTACAACTCTAGTCAAGGCTGTTATTAGTAAGCTGTATGAACAAGAGGGCAGGAAAATAAGTCAGAGCAGCCCCCGCTGCAGTCACACACACCCAGGTAGGCCAATCCAGTACCTCTGGGATCCACATTCCCAGAATATCATTTTCACTGGTCAGGTCTTGTCCAAACATAGCTTCCATCGCTTCATCGTCAAGATCAATTTCCAACTCCTCATCTAAATTGAAGTCGTACAATGCCCCTGGGTCTTGTTGCAAAGATATTCCTTCTCTCCGGCTTTGATTCCTGTGGGCCTGCACAGAGCGGTATAGCCCCGCTCAGAACAAAAAACAAAAGATATTTTATTTGCATGTATAAAACAATTCTGAGTATTTCATCAATTCTTAATTGCCATACATGCAGGTGAGTGCCTGTCTTAGATCACTTATTAGATACCAGATCATAAACATAAAATTTAACCTATCACATGTGTTCCTCTTCTGTAAAATGGGGACAATAGCACTCATAATTAGCAAGGCTATTCCTTGACTTAAATAAGATAATCCATGTAAAATACTTTGTGATGTTTGTTATATATATTAAAAAAAAAAAAACACTCAATGCCCTGGCTGGTGTAGCTCAGTGGATTGAGTGCCAGCCTGTGAACCAAAGGGTTGCCAGTTCAATTCCCAGTCAGGGTACATGCCAGGGTGGTGGGCCAGGTCTCTAGTTTGGGGTGAGAGGCAACCACACATTGATGTTTCTCTCCCTCTTTTTCTACTTCCCTTCCTTATCTCTAAAAATAAATAAATAGCTCAGGCTGATGGCTCAGTGAATAGGTGTTGGCCTGTGAACCCAAAGGTCACTCACTGGATTCAATTCCCAGCCAGGGCACATAACCAGGTTCCAGGCCAAGTCTCCAGCCAGCTCTGTAGCTGGAGGCAGGTGAAAGGCAGCCATACATTGATGTTTCTCTCCCTCTCTGCCTCTCTCCCTTCCCCTCTCTCTAAAAATAAAAAATAAAATCTTAAAAAAAAAATAAAAAAAGGAAATGGTCAGAGAATTAAAAACAAAATAAAGAGGGAGTTTATTTTTGCTTATCTAGGGCATTACCTAGTAATGTAGCCCTAAGGTCCACAGAGTACATCAGAAAAGCCAGTGCCTACTTCTTCGGCACAGTGTGCTTTTCATTTCTTTCCTATTATTAATGTTACATTTTAAGCATGCATCCTCACCTCTTATAAGTTGCTTGAGGACAGAGAGCATTTACAAAATTTCTCAGGGTATAAAAATGACCAGTATAGTCTTTGGCATCCAGAGGGTACTTGAAAATAAATCTATGAATGTATGCTGTGGTTTCAATTATTGAAAACTATATAAATGCACAGAAAGTAACATGCAATTAGTTACTTTGTTAATGTGGAGCACTTTGTTTCATTAGTTTACATCTTCTTTAATGTTCCTTTTATATTGATGTTAAAATGTAAGCAAGTATATATTTTCACCAAGAGGAGGATGTGAAATATATAGTTACCTGCTCTTGCTAGCAATGTGCGAGCAGCTAAGTCAAACTTGTGCCTTCTTGTTACTGCTGAGCGACCCCTAGATGGTGGCCCACTTCCGGAAGCTGCATTCTCTGTGTGATCCAGATTATCAGGGCTATAAGTGGAAGTTTGAAAGCAACAGATTTTTTTTAAATCATTGTGAATAGAAAGCATAAGTGCATGCTTGCTTGTGATGGTACTTTTTCCTCCAAATATTGAGACCAAAATAAGGTTGCAAAACTCTGCAACATGTCTTTTGTCTCTGGTAAAGCTTCTTAAGTTTTAAGTGTGATATACTGCCCTGAGCAATAATTATGATTTTGAATTATGCCAACAATGAAATGATGCTTAATGCATGTTCAAGTTCAAATGAGATCAATGGTCTTAACTAAATCCTAAATAATTAAATACTTAATATGAATTGACTGTGAATCTTTGCATAGGGGAAAGATATTTCAAAATAAGTTATGAAACTATTCACAAAAAGTCGCTGGTTCGATTCCCAGCCAGAGCACGTAACCAGGTTGGCAAGCCAGGTCTCCAGCCACGTCTGTAGCTGGAGGCAGGTGAAAGGCAACCATACATTGACGTCTCTCTGCCACTCTCCCACTCTCCCACTCTCCCATCCCCTCTCTCTAAAAATAATAAATACAATTAAAAATAAATAAATAAATGAACATTCTATTTCACATCTTCTATAGATAACAAAATTATTTTATCAACATGTTTATTTCAGAAAAAATGTTTTAATTTTCAGTTTCATCTTGTAAGATCAATTTCACATAAAACCTTTTTTCTTTTTTTCCCTGAAAACATCCATTCAAGTCAAAACTTGTATCATTCTTACACTTCACAGAAACATAAAATTGAAACTAAAATGTCCATATTTTCAGATATCTCTACTTATTAACTTTACACATCATTAAGCACCTATAAAGGGAAATTAATTGGGGCTTTCAGGGGTACCACCTGTAACATACTGAACAGAAATATGGAAGATGGGAATTTCACCTTTCACTAAAGCCTTCTTCCATTTCAGCAGCATCAGCTGATGGTATATCGCCTGGTGACTGCAAATAACAGGGATCGTTGGATTTCCCACCACTGCCCAGAGCTGCTGCTCCATGCCTTGAGTCTGCTGTGCTGCCGGTCTGAGGCTCCTCCTCATCCTCATGCCCAGGGTGCTCTATCATCCACATGGCAAGGACAGTGATGTTCTGGGCATCAGCTTCTCCTCGAGCACCTGAACAGGGGGAAAAAAACAAGTCTGGTACTGACTTTGGGCAAAATAGTGAGTTACTGATGCTATCTGCTTAAAGAGTATCTGCTATGATGCCACTGTAGTTAAATCTGGTGTTAAAAGTCTTACCAAGCTTTATGGCCTCTTAAATATATTGCCCTTAATATGACCAGGCTTCTCATATCGCATATACTGATATGTAAAGACTTATCCTACCTGTGGCTTCCATGGCTTTGGCAATCTGACGGAGAGAGAACCCCATTTCCAGCAAGGGTACTGCAATTGCTGGAGGCGGAGGAGAAGTTGAAAGTCTACTGCTTGGGTCTGACAAGGCTGAGACAAAAGAAAGAGAAATAAAGGCCTAAATATCACTACATATCATATGTGAAAAGTATTCTCATTATAGCCATAAGTCTTAATACTGTCCAAATTTAATAAAATTTTACTATAGCAAGAATTGACTAAATGTATAACTATGATTATTTAGCTTGTTATAGATTAAGGTTTTTCATAAAAATAAACCTAATACAAAATGAAACTACTAAAATAATTAATACATTTTATTTTGAAAAAATAAAAAAATTTCAAACTTAACAGACATTTGCAAGAGTACAAGAAAGAATACTTTTACCCCCCGAACCATTTGAGAGTAAGCTGAAGACACTCTCCCCTGAATACACTAATATATAACTCCTAGAAATAATGACATTCTCCGGCATAACTACTATCAAAGTCAGGAAATTGAGAATTTATCATCCAATCCAGATCTCATTCTAGTTTAACCAAAAACCCTGGTAATATATATTTTAAATTTAATATTTATTGTATTTTCTAACATTACTTTTAGTCCCCTTATGCCCCCTCCCCCCACCAATCTGTTGTCCTTTTTCTTTTTGGTTCAGTCCCTCCACCCCAATGTCCCCCACTAGCTGTCATCCTGCTCTCTACATCTATAAGTCTGTCCCTGTTTTCTTTGGTAGTTCAGTTTGTTCATTACATTCTACATATGAGTAAAATCATGATATTTGTCTTTCTTTGACTGGCTTATTTCACTTAGCATAATGTTCTACAGATCCATCCATACTGTCACAAAGGATAAAATGTTCTTTTCTTTTTTTACGGTCAAGTAGTATTCCATTGTGTAAGTGTCCCATAGTTGTTTTATCCACTCATCTACTGATGGACAGGGCACTTGGGCTGCTTCCATATCTTGGTGATTGTAAATAATGCTGGTTATTACATTCTTTTAAGTTAGTATTTTGTGTTCCTTTGTATATATTCCCAGAAGTAGGATTGTTGGGTCAAAGGGGAGATCCATTTAAAAATTTTTGAGGTATCTCCATACTACTTTCCATAGTGGCTACACCAATCTGCTTTCCTATCAACAGTGCAGAAGGGTCCCCCTTTCTCCACATCCTCGCCGGCACTCGTTTATAGGTTATGTCCTTTACAGCAAGGGACCTAATCCAGGATCACCTTTGCATTTATTTAGTTTTTATGTTTCTCTTCAGTGTCTTTTAAGTATTTTGGTATTCTGAAGATTACAAACCAGGCATTGGTAGAATATTTGTCAACTTGGGTTTGCCTGATGTTTCCTCATGATCAGATTTAAGCTGTGCTTTTTGGTTGCAGTGCCACAGAACCAATGCTGCCTTCTTCTCATTGTGGCTCTATTAGATGGTACATGACTTCAGGTTGTCCCATTACTGGCGATGTTAACTTTGATCACTTAAGTCAAACTGGTGATATCTCCAGGTTTCCCTACTATAAAAGTACTTTTTTGCTTTTTTAATTATTAAATATTTGTGGTGAGTAACTATGAGAATACATAAATATCCCATTTTTTAACAAAGCTTCAATCACTAGCACTTATGATCACTGGCTGAATTAATCATTATTATGGTGTTATCAAATTGGGTTTTTAAGCCCACCACTCCTTTCAGATTCATCTGCTGGTATTCCATGCTAAAGCAAAGCTTTTTCTTTCTCCATAAGTATAGGGTTATAGATTCTTATTATATTCATGGATTATTATCTATGACTATCATTATGATTTTTTATTTTCATGCCCCAAACCTCCCAGATTTGGCCAGTGGAAGCACCTTCAATCTGGTTTCTATATCCTTAAGTATGTGTCTATTGTTCTCTTGAGTACTTTGATCATTTTCTGGCATAACTTATTCCAGGTTCATCTCATACGAAATCATTAGTCATTTCTCCCAGTAGATTGGGGCTCCTTTTTGTGGAGAATCATATTTAGAAGATAAGGTGATGGCACTAGATGTGCTTACTGCTACTGAAGCATCACTGCTCCCAGACCCCTCTGTGGGTAGTGCTAGCAGAGGCTGTCTTCATCCTGCATGGCTGACACCTGCTGCTGGGCCACGTGGACATTCCCTTCTGACCTCTGGTACCAGGCCATGTGAACATTTCCTTATCCAACTTAGACTCCAATATTCCATGCCAGTCCACTCCCACATATAAGAAATGTTCCTCACCCCAATCTTATTCTGACACCCCACTCTGGGCTACCATTGCACCCCTTCCAAACCCTGCTAACATGAATGGGTTCCTAGATTAGTCTGTCTTTCTTAATGGCTTTTGAATTAAATTAGGAAGAAGGGTGGGGGGGACGACGACCATATGACTAATTTTTTTTTTTTTTTTTTAAGATTTTATATATTATTTCCAGAGAGAGGGGAAGGGAAAGACGCAGAGAGGGAGAGAAGAATCAATGTATGGTTGCCTTTCACCTGCCTCCAGCCACAGACCTGGCTGGAGACCTGGCTTACAACCTGATTATGTGCCCTGGCTGGGGAATCAAACCAGTGACCTTTGGGTTCGCAGGCCAGCACCTTATCCACGGTGTTACCAGCCAGGGCCAAGACTAATTTTTGCTTTAAAAAATGTTACTTTTGCTATAGTAGTGATAGTACAGATATGTCTGTTGGACTTCTGCTTCTAGATGTGATGGAGTAACTGAGACGGGGTTTACTGTCACCTTAAACAATTACAGACAGTGTAGAAAAGTGATTTCCAAGAGTCAATGTATACAACAGTCTAGCTTCTTGTCTGGAGAGTTTCCAAGTTGAATTTCAGGGAGGGTAAATTCAACCTAAGCTCAGTGCTTTCTCTATACTAGAAGACTGGAGAATTCAAGGTGGCTAGAATTCATCGGGTAGAATACCATATGGAAGGGAGAGAGCTGCACAGAAAGAGAACTCCAGAAACATGCAGAGAGTGCTTCTTTTCTCACAAGTCCAGCTGATGCTAATGCAGCAACCATCCAAAGCTAAGGAAAGAATCACCAAGAACAATCCTTTAAGCTAATGCAGGATTGGCAAGAGTTTGTGTTACCAAGTGCCAGAATGAAAAAAAGCTTTGTAATGCAAAAGGCGCTAGATAGGATACTAAGAAAGATACTAATCAGGTGGTGGGGAAAATCAGCCTCAAACTAAAGTTTGACCTGGCCTGTATAAAGCTTAAAAGGAAGTCTTGAAAAAATCAAATTCTTCCATGTAACTTAACTGTATCCTAGACTAAAACTAAAGCATATTTAAAGAAATAGAAAATATTCAGCACTCAACAAGGTAAAATTCACAATGACTGGTACCCAATAAAAAATTATCAAACATGCAAAGAAACAAGAAAATGTAATTTGAAATGAGGAGAAAAATTAGTCAATAGAAATAGACCCAGAAATAAGATAGACGATTAAGTAGGGTTATCACAATATATTACAGTTGATCCTCATAATTTGTAGAGTCCGTAATTTGCAAATTCATCTACTCATTAAAATTCATTTGCAACTCCAAAATCAACATTCATAGTGCTTTCACAGTCATTCACATGCTCAGAGTGACAAAATTTCAGTGTCCCGATGCATTTGTTCCCTGCTAAGGTGGAACAAGGTGATGTTCTACATTCTTGTTTAAGCTCTCAAATTGTAAATAAGTATCCTTTTCACAGTCTATTTAGTGTCATGTTTCTTGCATTTTTGTGCTTTTTGTTGGTGATTTCAGTTTAAATGGCCCCCAAAATACTGGTAAAATGCTGTCTGGCATTCCTAAATACAAGAAGGCTGTCGTGTATCTGATGGAGAAAATATACGTGTTAGATAAGCTTCATTCAGACATGAATTATAGCGTTGCTGGTCATGACATCAATGCTAATAAATCGACAGTATATATTAAATATAACCACACAGAAGACTAGGTTATATATTGATCAGTTGACAAAATGTGACCAGAAGCTCACAGAAACCTTGTCCGATATTTTACCTTGGAGCAATGATTCACTTTTCACTAATTCAGTTCACAGTGACTGTATAAAACATAACTATTCTAATAATGAGAACGGATTGTTATTCTCTACATCCGATAGGGTAGAGGAAAAACTGAGCATCTTAAAAAGACATAAAAATAAAAGATTTAAAGAAAGGGGAGTTTGCAGCCACTGTCACTCTCTAACGCCAGCACCTCCTCCAGCTTGCCGAGCTCCAGTTGAAGGAGGAGGGGGTAAGTAAAGAGGTCTCTATACCATGGCTCATACAAAGCAGACTGCCTGCAAGTCAACCAGTGGTAAAGCACCAAGGAAGCAATCGGCTACCAAAGCCACTAGCCAAGAGCGCACCCTCTACTGGAGGGGTGAAGAAGCCTCACTGTTACAGGTCTGGTACCGTAGCACTTCATAAATTAGACGTTATCAGAAGTCCATTGAACTTCTGATTCACACACTTCCCTTCCACAGTCTGGTGTGAGAAATTGCCCAGGACTTCAAAACAGATCTGTGCTTCCAAGAGTTGCGGCTATTATTGGTGCTTTGCAAGAAGCAAGTGAAGCCTATCTGGTTGGCCTTTTTGAAGACAACCTGTATGCTATCCATGCCAAACGTGTAACAATTATGCCAAAAAAACATCCAACTAGCATGCCACATGTGTGGAGAACGTGCTAAGAATCCACTATGATTTCATTCTTTAAAAAAAAAAAAAAATTCTCTTCTTCCGGTTATTGGTAGTTCTGAACATTAGATATTTCTTTTACCGTGGGGTCAAAAGGTACCTAAGGATATATGACTGCAAGTAGAAAATAGGAGACAGAAATCAGGTATTGGCAGTTCTTCCACTTTCATTTGTGTGAATTCTTTTTAATATAAATGCAGGGACATAAAGCATTAATTCAAGTCAAGATGTTTCAGGGAACAAGTTTCAGCAGTTCAATTTATAACAATATAAATAAACCTGTCAAATTTTTCTGAAAAAAAAAAAAAAAAAATTTAGCCCTGGCTGGTGGCACAGTGGATAAGGCACCGGCCTGCGAACCTGGGGGTCGCAGGTTCGATTCCCCAGCCAGGGCACATGGCCAGGTTGCAAACCGGGTCTCCAGTCAGGTCTGTGGCTGGAGGCAGGTGAAACACAACCATACATTGATGTCTCTCTCCCTCTCTGCCTCTCTCCCTTCACCTCTTTCTAAAAAAATAATGTAATAAAATCTTAAAAAAAAATTTAAAGAAAGGTCTTACATCAAACTTCTAGAAATGAAACCTCAATGGCTGAATAGAAAATAGACACTGAATGGGTTCAGAGCATATTAGACATTGCAGAAAAAAAAGGTTAATGACCGAGAGATGCAACAATAAAACCATCCAAATGAAGCACAGATATAAAAAAAAGGACTAAAGCAAATAGAGAGCAATCAGCAATCTCTGAAACAACTTTAAGAGGTTTAATATATATACGAGGTCTGTCCTGAAAGTATTGGCTGCACAAACTGCTTTAATTATACTGACATTGGCTGGATACTTTCAGGATAGACCTCATGTAACTAGAGTCACTGAAATGGAGGAGTGGGACAGAAAAAAAATTGAAAAAAAAAAGTGGATGAAATATTTCATAGTTCAATAATTATAAACCCACAGATCCAAGAAACTCAACAAACTCTGAGTGCAAGGACCATGAAGAAAACTACAGTAGGGGAGATCATAATTGAATTGCTTAAGCCCAGTGAGAAACAAAAAAATTTAAAAGTAGCCAGAGAAAGGGATATTACATCAAGAGAAAATGATAGACAACTTATCACTGAAAACAGTGCAAACTAGAATAGAAAAAGATCTTAATTTGGGCTTAATGCTGCCTTTTTCCTCATTTATGTTTTAGTTCCTTTTTCCTCTATTCCTACTTTCTTTGGTTGAATGAGTATATTTTATTTTATATTCTTTGTTGGCTTATTAGCTATACTTTGTGTTGTATTTTTTGAAGTTATTTTTAGGTTTATATAACTTTAATTATCACAGTCTACCTTCAAGTAATGTCATATCATTTCATACCTTATGGCCCAGAGAAAACACAGAAGGGGGGCTGACCTTGGCCTGCACCACCCAGGACACCCAGAGAATAAGCACCTAGTGGACAGCTACAGACCATGTCAGAGCACCACCACCCTGACTCTGCACAGTGGACCTCCATGGAGGATGGAGTTGGTGGTCGGTGGTCACAGCCAGTCTTTATAACTGACTGGTCTGGGTAAATCCCTACCATTGATTTTCCAACAGTAATCAAATCTCAACTACAAGACAAGGGTGTACCTCTAGTACCAAGCTTTGGGTGATAAGGAAAGCTATGCCACTAGGCCCTACAGGTAACCTACCATGTTAGGACACACTACCAAGACATGGAGTCATAGCAGCTCTGCCTAATATGTAGAAACAAACACAGGGAGGCTGCCAAAATGATGAGCCAAAGAAACATGGCCCAAGTGAAAAGAATAAATCAAAACTCCAAAAAACAAACTAAGTAAAATGGACATAAGCAATCTATCAAGTGCAGAGTTCAAAACACTGGTTATTTGGGTGCTTGAGGAACTCAGTGAGGGCCTCAACAGCATAAAAATGATCCAGTCAGAAATGAAGAATTCACTAACTGAATTAAAGAACAATTTATAGGGAAACAACAGTAGAGTGAATGAAGCCAATAATCAAATCAATGCTTTGAAATAGAAGGAAGAAAAATCAACCAATCAGAACCAGAAGAAGAAAAAAGAATCCAAAAAAATGAGGATAGTGTAAGCAGCCTCTGGAACAACTTCAAGAGGTCCAACATTCGCACCACAGGGTGGCCAGAAGGAGCAGAGAAAGAGCAAACAATGGGAAATCTATTTGAAAAAATAATGAAAGAGAACTTCCATAATTTGGTGAAGGAAATAGACATGTAAGTCCAGGAAGTGCAGAGAGGCCCAAACAAGATGGATGCAAAGAGGCCCACTCCAAGATGCATCTTATCAAAATGCCAAAGGTTAAAGATAGAGTCTTAAAAGCAGTAAGAGAAAAGTTAGTTACCTACAGGGAAATTCCTATAAGATTGGTAGCTGATTTCTCAAAAGAAACTGCAGGCTAGAAGAGATTGGCAAGAAACATTCAAAGTCATGAAAAGAAGAGACCTATGGCCAAGACTGCTCTACCCAGCAAAGGTATCATTTAGTCAGAGGGCAGATAAAAAGCTTCCCAGACAAGAAAAAACTAAAGTAGTTCATCAGCACCAAACCATTATTATATGAAATGTTAAAGGGACTTATTTAAGGAAAAGAAGAAGATCAAAACTATGAATAGTAAAATGGCAAAAAAAATTACATATCTATCAACAACTGAAACTCAAAAACAAACTAAGCAAACAAGAACAGAGATAGAATCATGGATATAGAGAGGGTTTTGTTGGCTGCCAGATGGGAGGGGATGTGGGAGAAGGGATGTAGAGGTGAGGGGGTTAAGAAGTACGAACAGGTAGTTACAGAATAGCCATGGGGATGTAAAGTACAACATAGGAAATGGAGTAGCCAAAGAACTTGTATGTATGATCCATGAACATGAACAATGGTGTGGAGACAGCTTGAATAAGTTGGGGCCCGTGTTGGGTGGAGGGGGGCAAAAGCGGAAAAACCAGGACAACTGTAAGAGCATCATCAATAAACTATAATTTTTAAATGTATGAGTTGGAGCAAAAGCAAAGCTTAGAGAAAAATTCATAGCACTAAAAATGCCTATATTATTAGAAAAGAAGAAAGGTTGGTTGCCAGATGGGATGGAGGTTGGAGGGATAATAGAAAAAGGTGAAGGGATTAACAAGTACTGATTGGTATTTACAAAATATGCACTGGGATATGAAGCACAGGATAGGGAATACAGTGAATAATATTGTAATAACTACTTATGGTGCCAGGTGGGTACTAGATACATCAGGGTATCACTTCATAAGTTAAATAAATGTCTAACCACTGTGCTATAAAGTAATACTGAATGTCAACTGTAATTTTTAAATAAAATAAAAAAACTTTAAAGAAGAAAGGTCTAATATGACAGATGTACAGTACATTATTCTCTCCCAAATAGCCATAATTCAAATACAGATTCAAATTAGAAAAGAGAGCTCAATTTGGAGTAGAACCCTTTAATTAAAATCACTGTTTTATCTTCAATGAAGACAAAATACAATGCCTGCATAATAAAGTCTCACACATTTGGAAATGTCAAAAGGTTTGGGTGTCATAGTGCATGACAACACACGTACCGGTGCGGTTAGCTGGCCTTGCTGACTGAGAATCAGGAGAAGTTAAGCTTTGCCTCCTTCCTACTTCATCAGAAGGAGAGGTCGGTAATGACGATATTGGAGGGGTCTGTGCACGACGTGTGGGAAGTACAGTGGTCGTTGGGTAACTAGAGAACATTTGCCTTTAAGAAAGCAACACAGTTAGCATAAAATCCAGTTACAAAATACTAGGTTTCCAGTTGTTCCGATGGATGTACAATAATTAATAAAGAGTAATAAGGGGATGGATGTAATACAACAACAATAAAATTAAATTTAAAAATAAAGTAATACAAGAATAAACTCTGTTTCAAGTACTCATAACTATAAACCTACTTTTCCCCTACCCTGTACATACATCAGTCTTCTAAAAGAATATGTAACCTGGAAAACTTACACAAGTTAGCTATAATTAACTGGGGGGAGTAGGTGGAGAAAGATTCCAGTTTTAAAAAATTATCTCATAATACGCTTTTACTCTATGAGTAATAATACCTTACCATTTGCTCAGCAAAAGGCCAACAACATAACATGTAGGGGAATATGGTACAGCAATTAACAAAATAAACTTTTAAAAATCCCTGCCTTGTCGCTGGCTGGTGGCATAGTGGATAAGGTGCCGGCCTGCGAACCCAAAGGTCACTGGTTTGATTCCCCAGCCAGGGCACATAACCAGGTTGCAAGCCAGGTTACCAGCCAGCTCTGCAGCTGGAGGCAGGTGAAAAAGGCAACCATACATTGATGTCTCTTTAGCCCTCTCTGCCTCTCTCCCTTACCCTTTCTCTAGGAATAAAAAATAAAATCTTAAAAAAAAAATTCCCTGCCTTTAGGGAGCTTTCCTCTACTATAAGACTAAGGTGACAGGGGTATTTTGGTAGGCATATAGCAGTTACAGAATAAAAAATACTTTTAAAGCTAGACAATTATTTACATGGATTCAAAACAATAGTCTATAGGTAAGTTATGGAAAGAAAACTGCCCATTCAGCACAACTGAAACATAGCATAAGAATGACATGCTGGCTGGGCAAAGGCGGCAGGACACAGATAGGCACCCCTATCAAGGCTAAGACGGCAGACACTGGCTAAAGAACAAAAGTCCAGGAATATCCTCACTGACTGCTCTTTTGACTGGTCCAACAGAACTAGTAACTTCCAGTATCAAGAAATCACTGTTGATGCAGTCAGATAATTGTGATAAGATCCTTTATTTGTGTAGGGGACAATTATTCCTGATTTTTCTGATGTAAAATGATATTCAGACAGGCAGAGACAACTGCAGTTCTAATATAGTCCCAGCCAATAACAGGGAAATGAAGACTGAGAAGAAAGGAGAAGTCACAAGGCCTGGTGAATTTGTCTGGGAGCAAGTGAGCCTTACCATACCACTGTATCCTGTGCCTACACTACAGAGCTTGAAAGGCAAAAAGGAATCACAGTGCTATTGATCCTCTGTGAATGCCTTAAAACCAGGATCAACCCTGGCTGGTAGCACAGTGGATAAGGTGCCAGCCTGCGAACCCAAAGGTCACTGGTTCATTGCCCAGCCAGGGCACACATAACCAGGTTGCAAGCCAGGTCTCCAGCCAGGTCTGTAGCTGGAGGCAGGCGAAAGGCAACCATACATTGATGTCTCTTTCCTTCTCTGCCTCTCTCCCTTCCCCTCTCTCTGGAAATAATAAAATCTTTAAAACAAAACAAAACAAAATGTAGTATCAGAATATCCTATCATTCCTCTCTTCTTTCTTGAACAGGAGCACCTCCTGGAACTGTGTTACTTAAGTAAGAGAGAGGAGACATGTGAGGACAGGGCAATGGTAGCTACTACCATTAGTGTTCCTTCTGCTCAGAACTAAAGCAATAATTGTGTGTGTGTGATCACTGCATCAGATCATGGGAGAAACCTAATTCAAATGCAAACTATGTGCCCCACAAGACCTAATGAGAGAATTGTTGGGGGATTTATCCCCAGAGCTTTAAAAAGCCTCTCAGGTGGCTCCTGTGAACACGAAAAATTGAGAACCACTACAACAACAGCCACTCTCTCTTCTACTCTCTTAAGATGTCAGTCCACACACTGGGGCATAATAATGACCTATCAATTAAGGGAAGGGGGCAAAGATATAAGAAAAAAGGAGACTATCCATTTTCCTTCCCTTTATTTTACAAAATCCCTAGGTGAGAGGGCAATAGCCCCTTCCTAGAGATCCTCTCAAGGGTTTCATTTTATGCATACAGTTGGCAAAGTGAAGCAAAAAAAAAATACTTAAACATTATTTGAAATCTATAAATCTAGGCCCTGGCTGGTGGCACAGTGGCTAAGGTGCCAGCCTACAAACTCAAAGGTCGCTGGTTCAATTCCCCAGCCAGGGCACATAACCAGGTTGCAAGCCAGGTCTCCAGCCAGGTCTGTAGCTGGAGGCAGGTGAAAGGCAACCATACATCAATGTCTCTCTCCCTCTCTCCCTACACCTCTCTCTAAAAATAATAAATAAAATCTTTTAAAAATATCTACTAATAGGGTTGGTTGAAGAAACATCATAGACCTGCTCTTTCATTTAAAAGTAGACTTGTTTGACCTTATAGTAAAAATAAAGGAATTATGCTTTAAAGGGAAAGTAACCTGAGAAAAGAAACTTCATGGAGGTGAGCTCTTTCTTAAACCTGTAATAGTCAAAATTCAAGTATTTACTTTTTAAGAAAAAATATATTCAAAAACCTAGCCAAAGGGGAAGAAAAATCATTATAGGGAGATAGAGTGCTAGAGTACCTGATTGGCAGCTACACAGCTGATTAGCTCTGGGACCACCACTAACTTGCTTTGGGACCTGCGGCAAGTTGTTCAACTTCTGAGACATTTCCAACTTTAGTAAATTGAATTTGGCCATATGACCTCTTAGGTTCCTTGTAGCTACAGAAAGCCTTGATTTAGTTGGGCACATTCTTCATAACAGAACAACTGTGTGTTCATAACAACAGGCATCAAATATGGCACATTTTAAAGGTCAATTTCCCTACCTGAGAAGACTTAGAGGCATCACTCCCGGGGACTCAGATGCAGGCACTGTTTCTGTGTCAGTGACTGGAGTGGTGGCAGTTGTGGTGTCCTCTAGCGAGCTGCTCATAAAGGAAGTTGTGCTCGAGGCTGATGGGCTAGTGGTAACTGGGGTCTGTGCCTGCTGGCCCTGGTCGCTTTCTTCAGTTTGTTGATCAATCTCTATAAACCAAAGTCAAAGTTAAGAAAGTGGTAAGGATTTGTTTTTTCACATGTGACACAGGAATAGAAAACTTTTAACCTTTAATTTGGAAAGTTCCTAACTATACTTCACAATTAAAAGACAGGAAAAAATGTTCATATGTATATAAATATATATATATGTGTTATAGTCACTACTGTACTCATAAGTGTAGATTCTACAGACAAAAAATATGTAACAAGCCCTTGTGATTATTCATTTTTTAGGGAAGGTTCCCTTAAAACAACAACAAAAAATAGTCTCAATCATGCATGTGAAATTTGACCCAAGATTCTCTAAAGATACCTGATCATTAAAACTGATCAGGTATCTTTAGCACTTTTATTTTGATGTCTATCTTTAGTCTTTAAACAGGCAAAGATGAAGACATGTAAATACAAGAGTATGAAAACCTAGACAGAAACTCCATGCTCTGAAAAGTGCAATGTCTCAAAGAATAAACTATTTCTAAAAGTTAAAAAAGAAAACAAAGAGAGTTAATTCTATTAAGTTTTGCTAAATTATGGCCACATACTTTCATGAACATCATGATCTTAACACACCTATTATATGCACCATGCACCTTTCACTGCCTATTTACTAAGAAAGAGAGGCATAAAAGAAAAGGAAAGGAAGGAGGAAGAGGAAGAGAAGAAAGAATTAAAACAACGGGAATTCCATGAAGGCAAGCAACACTGTTTTGTTCATTGTTGATTTCCCAGAACCCCTGGCACATAGTGGCATTCAATAAATATTTACTTAATGAATCTGATTTTAATCTTAAGAGTTCACAATATTGCCAAAGGTAAGGATAAAAGGTAAAACAAGATTGTTTTTATATACAATACAGAATTTAAAAAATACTTTAAAATAGCCTTTAAAATGGCTCTGAGAAGCAGTCAGAATAATATTTTCAATCAGATTAATAAATACTTGAGTACCATTTGTGGCACAGTTTAATTCCAGTTTTACAAAATGTAATAATTATTAAATTATAATGCTTTATAGATCTAAAATAGAAAATTACAGGTAATTATTAATATGAAAGAAACGAACAAAAACATTGAACTGTTCACCTTGCAAAGGAAAAATTATGTGAAAATTGCTTTTGCCAAAAAGCTTTTTATAAATCATTTTCAGAATACATCACTTCTAATAGTTATTTCAACAGCACAAAAGCAAAATTAAAAATAAAAATTGGATTAACATACCTTGTTTAATTTTGCCCCCAAACTGGTCTTCCAAAAGCCCACTGACCACTAATTTATAGATCATGGCTTGAGCTCGTTCCAGATCAGCTAATCCCAATGCTCTCTTTATGGGTGACCGCATGACGGCTCGCTTCACCATGTGTCTCATCAGGAACTGCAGGGCTGCACGCATCTCCACATCTTCGTGAACTACTGGAGAGCTCGCACAGTCTGAGTTGTGGCCATTTTCGGCCAGGACTTTTGGTATCAGCAACAGCTCAGCATATTTACTACAGCCAAGAAGAGCACTAAGTGATTTCATAGCACCAAGGTAGAGATAGGACAGCTGGACTGCTCTGATTTCTGACTGGGGTATATCATGGTTTTTGGACACATGTTCATGATTTTTCCTCTTTCCTTCTGTTATTTGGTGTTGGGATTCCACACTTGGCAGGTTTGGATCTAAAGAAAATGATGCTATTTCATTTTCTGATTTGGAGCTTGTGGTACCCTGACTTTTGACATCGTCAGATGTTAGGCCTGTTCGTGTATCTAAAGCAGATTCACTCTCCATTTTCTGCTCAATGTCACCTTTCTCCTCAGATTCATGTCGGTGTTTCTTTTCATGTCGCTTGGTGCTCTGTTTGCCAGTGTCTTCATGAATACCAGTCAGATATGTGAGGTCCAGCAACACAGAAGCCGTCAGGCCCCGGAATCGCGCCACATCAAAAGGCAGTGGTTCACAAGGTTCCAGATTATATAATGGAGTATCACTAGGCGACCAAAAAGTTGGGAAGCTTTAATAAAGATCAGAATGACACAGGAAGAAGCAAGTGAGGGATAGACAGGAGGAAGGTACAGAAAATAATGTAGACAAAATAAGACGCATCATGTACACAATACAGAGAATAATTTACACCAGCTACAGGAGTCGTTACAGACAATAAAATGAGTCTATTATGAAAAAATGGGAAAATGGATGTTAAATGCAAAGGCTATGAGATGTGCATGTGCTTTCAAATAAAAACATTTACTGTAATGTAAGCCTGGAATTAGCATAATTTCTGTGAAACAAATAGTAAGTATGGTGTGGGCAAAAGTAGATTTACAGTTGTGAGTACATGAAACAAAGCTTACTCTTATACTATAATTTGTTCCTATATTATATATTTTTCCAAAAGTAAATGTACTTTTTCCCAACCTGTATGCTACACAGTCTCTATTGCAGCCTTTTAACCCTGCCAACACAGTGTGAAAGCTGCCAATGATACACCTAAACAAAAAGGTGTAGCTGTATAACTTTGTTTACAAAAACAGGAGGTGGGTCGAAAGTTCTCTGACAATTCCTGATGTAAGCTATCTGGAAAGTTTGTATAATAAATCGAGCTTATTGTGTGGGTAAAGGCCATTTAAAAACTATTCCAGAGAAAACGATTTCATTTTAAAAATTACTTTGTAATTTTCAATTAATGCTTCTAATTTTAAGCAAAAACATGATCTCTTATTTCCTAATATTTGGCAAGAATTTCCTGATATTTAAAAATGTTATAATTATACCAAATATAATAGAAAGCTTGAGGAAGTATAAAAGTTTGGTGGTACACATTTATTGTATTAACCTAAATCTTGGTTCTAAATCTTCCTAATCTTATTGCCTCTTTGCCTTGCTTTTCTTATTTTAAATTTATTTTGCTCATGTATATTGTATCCATATTAAGAAGGCTTCATAAATCCTTTCTGAAACAAGGCATAGAATAAAAGAAAAGGTGGATATTTTCATAGAACACTGGAAAATTTTCATTGGTTTCTTAGAAGGAAGGAGGTAGAGTCCTTTGACTCCTGAAACTGTATGTAAACTTATTTACATGTATTTTTCAGCTGGGAGGGTCTATAGCCACTGTTATCGATTCTAAAATAGTACTGCATCCAAAAAATACTCAGGAACCGCTGTTTTAGATATTGTCCCATGTCATATTAACACTATAAAGGAATCATTAAACAATATAACAAAGTTATATAATATCACCAATCAATCCCTATTTTCAAATAATAAATTATGTATGAGTTCTCTTATTGATGGAGATACTTATTTCCATTAAATATGGAGATACATATTTAAACATATGAAGTTTCTATGTCACACAAATCCTATTTGATTGCAAAACACATCTAAATGATTTTAAATACATATATAGTTTGTGTCAAATAATAGAATTTTCATATTTATCTAAAATATTGCACACACACCATGAGGATAAAGTATCTATTTAAAAAAGTCAAGAATACTAGCCCTGGCTGGTGGCACAGTAGATAAGGCACTGGCCTGCGAACTCAAAGGTCGCTGGTTCAATTCCCAGCCAGGGCACATAACCAGGTTGCAAGCCAGGTCTCCAGCCAGCTCTATAGCTGGAGGCAGGTGAAAGGCAACCATACATTGATGTCTCTCTCTCTCTGTCTCTCTCCCTTCCCTTCTCTCTGAAGAATGAATAAAATCTTTAAAAAATAAAAAAAGTTTAGAAAATAAAATATTGAAAATAAAATAAAGGATTTAGCCTAGATATAGGCTGTTCTTTAAAAAAAAAAAAAAAAAAAAAAAAAGAATACTTAAAATCACATAGTTTGAAATCTAATTTTAGTCATCAAATGTTCCTGTCATACATTCAAAGCTCTCCTACATAAAATGTTTTTGATAGATCTGCTGGCTAGTCTTTTCTATCCCAGTGAGTAATGGAAATGATCAATAAGCAAGAAGCCAAATGAAAAAATAAAAGAAGGATCCCAGTTATATCTAAACCAGTGAGCTTACCATTTCTTCACAAAATAAAATAACAAAAGAAAAAAAAAAACTATAAACTTTACAAACCACTAGTATTCCAAGGAATACAGATGGAAAAGATTGCTTTATAAAATCATAGTACTCATATACAACTGTATGAAAAGTGTTTTAAAAAGTTAACTGGCAGCTCACCTAAAATACATAATTACTCACTGTCCACAGGCAATGGCCCATGTCACCATTAAATACTTGTTTGCTACAAGTGTAACTCAACAGATCATACCTGATAGTAATTTCTGCTTCATCCCATTGGACCTTGGCAGACGTGCTGCCCTCTTTGACCACTCCCAGGAGCGTGGCATGGCGCCCAGTTTGCTTGTGAACACACCGACCTCCAACTCTAAGACCAGCATCAACTCCTCCTATCACTGCCAGCACAGGCCACACCTCTATGCAAAGGGTCCTCAGCTGCGGCTCTGAGAGGTCAGCAAGGCCATGTCTATTATGTTTACCTTTCTCTTCCTCTTTGCTCTCCTTCTCCTCTCTCATTTCATTTTCCTCTCGGCTTTGAACCGAGCGGCTTTTCTTTAGCTTCTGACCTGACTCTTTAATGCATATCTTAATTTTGTGCAGCCTTTCCATCATTTTTCTGTTAATACAGTAAGTCCAACGGTCTGTTCGGTGAAGGATTCGAATGAGCTGAATAGTGGCCTCTGCCAGCACTGCTGCTACTGGACTACAAATGGGGTCTCCTGGAAGTAAGTCTCGTGGGGTGCCACGCATCTGCATATCACAAATTTTCACCTGTAGAAGAGAGTGACAAATGTGTACTATTGATAGCTCTCCTAAATTAATAGTCACTATAAATTTTGGTACGTGTAATATCACTGGCTCCAATAAGGAGTAAGCAAATAAGGTATATGTAATTGAATCAATTCAGTCCAAAACAGAAACAGCCTTAAGATTCTATTTTGTCTCATCCTTGAGACTCCAAAATAACTGAGTCCTAGAATCATCTTATATTGTTTAAGAGGTAAAAAGATAAAATTATAAATCTAGATAACTGGGATAGTCCCAATCTGAACACACATTTTGAGTAAGACATGTAGAGATTCTAAGAAGAGCAAGACTTAGGTTCAAATCATAACTCTGCACAATCTTGGAAAATTATTTAATCTTGCTAAACCTCAGCCTTTTCATCTGAAAAAAAAGGCACTAGTATCTGGTAGGTTATTTTAAAAATTGGATGAGACTATGCACAACCTTTTTCATCTGAAAAAAATGGCACTAGTATCTAGTAGGTTATTTTAAAAATTGAATGAGACTATGCACAAAATGTTTATTAGTACAGTGCCTACACACACACACACACACACACACAGTAAATGTTCAAAAGTGTCAATAGTGAACCTGAAACTCTAACTTTTGAAAACTTAAAAAATATATTTAAATGCATAGAATAAAAAGTAACTTTCATGATCAGGATTTACCAAGTTCAGTATTTCCATTATTGGACTATTATATGTGAGATATGTGAAAACTTTCTTAAGAATATAACTACAAATTCTGAAGATCAGACCTAGACTACACAACATCCTCAAGTGAAAGGATGGAGTAGAAAATAAATCTACCCATCAGTATAGGGAGACCACAATGAAGTTTGTCTCTGCCTGCATTTTAGATGAGGAGAAAAGAGTTTACACTAAATCACTATCAGTTTAATACAATCCTTCTAGAGGCTTAGGAATTGAATTTACACCAGCTACAAGATCTGAGAACCTCCTCAACTGAATAAATGAAAAGCAGCTTCCCATCACAACTGGAACTTCCATTATTCAACTAACAATATCTGATTACATTTATGATTATTTCTATATTTCTCTCTTACATTCACAATTGCCAATGAGCCAGATGATCCCCAAACTATTTCCTATAATTCTTATACTGCATATAAGCTTGAAAGTTGACTCACTTTATTCATATTGCCAGAATATCAAATAGTGCCCTAATAAAAAAGTAAGGGTAATTTCTAAAAGTAATCTAACCTTCTTATAGAATAGTAAATTATCTGAGTAAAAGTAGGTACTTTTAATAGTATAAATAACTTGTACTTATTAGTTCTATCTGATGTTAACAAATGTTAATAAAAAATGACAATATTCTTTATGCTTTAGACTTGAAGTTTAATTACCTTTTCCCCAGGGTTGCTACTATAGAACATTACGCATGGGTACAACTCTGCTGCATCCACATCTTCAAAAGCTAATTTGGGTTCCTATAAGTGTGACAGAGATGATGAAAAAGAAACAAATAAAAAAACATTTAAAAAAATTGATAATATCCGATCACATTAAGGGTCAAAGCTTTTAGGAGACAGAAGAAAGTTACTAAAGCTAAATCTTAATTAACCTTATTAACCAAGGAAATTCTACATATAATAAATGATCCAAATTTTATTTATCTGTTTCATTAATCTTACTGGAATTTTACTATCTCCCTGTTATTGATCTGGTGCTGGTAAATATTATAAGAACCAAAAGGTGTTAGAGACAAAGCAGAGAGAAATGGATAATCTAAAAACCAAATAACTAGCACATGAATAACCGAGTTGAGCAAATAAAAAAAAAGAGAAAGAAAACAAGCAATGCCTGTGAATGAGTCAGTACCTCTCCATTTTTACCAAAGGAAATGGTCCTGGCTTCCATGTCTAACACACAGGTAATGAAATCTCCTTGAGTAAAGCTTGACAATGTCAGAGTCTGTTCTCCGTTGTGATAGAGGTTACCACTGTAGGCCCGATAGAGCCACATATCCGAGGTAGTACGGTGGTTAAAGTCATGTACTGGCCATCGAGAAACTCCAACACATGTGCCTTCATTACCTCTGTTTTCCTTCACAATGTAAAACTAAAACAAAAATGATAATGTTTACTAGTACTCAAAATATCTATTTGTATACTATTAACTGCATAAATCAATGTAGAAGAACATGTTTATAAATATTTATTCATTTATAGGAACCTAACTATATTTTTTAGCCTAAGTGAAAATAACACAAGAATGAAATAAATTACATCATTTTGTAAAAATGTTTAAACAGATTTAATTTTTACCTTGTAGGATATTTAGTACTTATTCTATTGAATATTAATTAGTTTTCAGTATACAGAATAGTGGTTAGACCTTTATTTAACTTACAAGGTGATCCCCCTGTAAGTCTACTACCCACCTAATACCTTACAGAGTTATCGAAATATTCCCTATGCTTGAGTATTTTATTATTTTGATTTTTAAAAAGATTTTATTCATTATTTTTAGGGAGAGGGCAAGGGAGGGAGAAAGAAAGGGAGAAAACAATCAATGTATGGTTGCCTTTCACCTGTCTCCAGCCATGGACCTGGCTGGAGACCTGGCTTGCAACCTGGTTATGTGCCCTGACTGCAAATCGAAGCAGCGACCTTTGGGTTCGCAGGCCAGTCCTCAATCCACTGAGCCACACCATCCAGGGCAGCTTCAGTATTTTAAATAGGCAATTTTCTTATATCTAATTATGAAGCTGAGGAAGTATGTATAGCCCAGAAAATTATTATATTTTAAGATTTTATTTACTTATTTTTAGAAAGAGATGTAGGGAGGGAGAAAAAGAGGAAGAGAAACCTCAATGTGTGAGAGAAACATTAATTGGTGCCCCCAACCAGGGACCTGGCCCACAACCCAGGCATGTGTCCAGATCAGGTATCAAACCAGTGACCTTTAGGTTTGCAGGATGATGACCAACCCACTGAGTGATACCAATCAGGGCAGTCCAGAAAATTATTAATAGGAAGCTTCAATTCTTTACATACAAATTTTCTATTCTCTTGTGTATACTTTTATGCAGAAAAGAGTTAATATAGCAGGAATGAGACAGCTATCTTTAAGCTTAAGGTCATGCTATAACCCTGGCCCTTGGCTAACATCTGGGTATTCAACTGATAAACAGTTTCCTACATTGATACAAAACTTTCCCTAAGTGATAAGGGTGGTTCACCCAGCCTGGAATATCTGAACAAACAATGTGCTTTTCTTTCTAAGAGTCCAGAATTTTGGTACATGCCAGGCAAGAGCATACCTTCATGACCACCTACCAGTAGAAATTTTGGGTGCTAAGTCTCTAATGGGCTTCTCTAAAATATCACACACATGTTGCTGCATTTTGTTGCTGGGGAAGAAGTGTTTTCCAAGTGACCACTTCTGGGAGGGGAGAGAAAATAAGGAAGCTTAAATACAGATTCCTCCAGACTCCGCCTAGATCTTTTTCCCTTATTATTCAGCTATGTGTCCTTATTGTTTTGCTATAATAAACCTTAGTCATAAGTACAACTACATGTTTAATCTGGTAAGTTTAAACAAATATTTGAATATAGGAGTGATCTTGGGGACACCACACATAATGGTGGCAAGCATGGGATTCACTAGAAACTTCAACTCATTAAAAATATAGTTGCAGATTTATTTTGGAAAAAAAAAATATATATATATATATATAGTTGCAGTGTTACTTGGGGAAAGAGAGAAGTGGGCAAAGACAAAGCTCTGGTGCCTGGTGGCTATGGAGTTACACGCATGTTATAAAACAGCAGGGGAGTTGCTATCTGTTGTGAGATGTAAAAGTTACTTATGAAATTCAAAGATAACAGATCCATCTCAAAAACAGGCACTTCAGGGTGGAAAATAGTCAGCCTTTAAGTGCTGGCTGGCTCTGAGCCTCCTGGATGCTTTTGGCCTCGCTAACTAAAGTGAGAAAAAATGAGAAGCCAAGGGAAATTCTGTTGTTCTCTCCTCTAGGCAGGAAAAGAAAGGGCCCAAATATTCCCAACAAACGGACTTCAGATGGGCCAAAGAACAAACATTAGCTTGCTGTTGCTCTTTCCTCCAGGTGTCAGGGAAAGAGTTAAAAAATCCTTGAAGGTGAATTTTGGGTAAGCCAAAAATATGAGAAGTGCATGTTGCTCTTTTCTCCAAAAGAGAAGGGAAAATAGTATTAAATCAACTTCCAGAGCTAGAGCAAAGCTTTAAAAAGGCTTGAAAAAGAAAAAGGCCACTTCAGCTATTTTCTTTGGTTTAGATACTTCTACCACACTATAGCAGTATCTCTTGTCCAATCAACTCTGTAAAGGCTAAATTTATGCGAGGGGGTTGAGTAAACTTGGCATGGCGGCAGGAGGGGCATGGTGGGGGAGGTTAAATGTAAAAAAAAAAAAAAAAAGTTTTGTTCTATGGCTACTGCATCTGGATGTATGATAAAAACGAATGCAAACTTTCATATGCTTGTAACTTCATGATCAGTGAAAGCTGCAACAGAAAACACATTAGTGGGGCACAGCTTCCTTGTTTTTTGCCACTAGTGGGTAGACTGAAACTTGGCCTAATTGATAAGTGTGGTTTACTGTGCCTAGACTATTCATACAACAATATAGTTTATACTAAACACCTGCTTTCCTTCTGGGAATCTAAAATTTTAGTATGTAACAGGCAGAAGTTACGTGAACAGCACCTAATGCGGATCTTGGACAGTGAATTTCTAATGGACTTTCCCAGGTAGAAACCTCACATACTTCACTGCACTCTCATTTCATTGCTGGGTATGCAATAGGAGGGATTATTGTGACTCTTTAACCATTCATTATAAAATTTATAAGGTGATTTTAGAATTACAGAAGATGTATCAAAATATTAGAGCTCCCATTTATATATCCTTAATTCAGTTTCCGTTTATGTTAACATCTTACCTAATGATATTTACATATCATTTTTTAAAAATTCCATACGTTTTTCAAAAGAACCTGGAAAAAGGAATAAAAGAAAAAATGCTAAAACTACTTGGGATCCTACACACCTTCCACTGATAGCAACCAGAAGTTACTCCAGTCGATGCCAATCCATATCCTTTTCCTCCACTGCCATGAGTTAAAATCTGTCCATTCTCCACTAGGCAACACTGAGCTTTCTCCGGATCAAAGGATACTTCTTGTATAGGGAGATTCTCATCTTCTTCCTCCAGCTCTCCCTGCTTCTACCAGAAAGGAAGTCAGGTCAGTATTGTGAAGTAACACAGATCTCAGTTAATATATAGTCTAAAAGTGCTTGGTTTGAGCCCACAAACATACCACTTACAGAGCAGGCACTGTAAACACAATGATTAATAGGGCATGGTCCTGCCCATAAAGACTGGGGACAGAGAAACAAATAAATAACATCAACATTGTAGTGAAAGCATAATAGAAGTAACACAACAGGGATAGCTGTAGCTGCAACACAAAAGCTTAAGTACCTAACCATGCATGAAAAGGATAAAGTAAGCATTCAAAAGAGAATGACTTCTGAACTGAGTCCTGAATGATAAGAGGGCATCTAGCAACTGGTCAAAGGAGAGAAAGGTAGTATGTACTTGTACAGCATGTTCAAGGCATGAAGACGAAACAGAATGGCAAGCTATATGGAAGGTCTGGAGGATGAGACTGGCAGAAAAGGAGCCTAGAAAGAAGATCAAAACTATTAACTATAAAATGGCAATAAATACATACCTATCAATAATTAAACTAAGCAAACAAGAGGAACAGAGGCAAAACCATAGATACAGAGAATGTTTTGATGGTTGCCAGATGGGAGGGGGTGTGTGGGTGAATGGGTGAAGAGGTGAGGGGATTAACAAGTACAAATAGGTAGTTACAGAATAGCCATGGGGATGGTTAAGTACAGTATAGGAAATGGAGTAGCCTAAGAAGTTATAGGCATGACCCATGGACATGAACAACGGTGGAGGGACTGCCTGAGGGAGTGGGTGGTGCTTGGTGGAGGGGAGGAGAAGGAGGAAAAATCAGGACAACTGCAATTGCATAATCACTAAAATATAATTTATGGGAGATGGGGCACAGAAAAAGTGAGGGGAAAGGTTTCAGGGAGAGATACCAGCACTAGCATTTAAATTTGGAATGAAATGTATATAGGCAGGTGTAACTGACAGCTGGAAAAGCTAAGGATAGAACTCTGAGGACCACCAGAATTTGGGATGAAAGCAAGGAAACTTCTAGAAGGAATCAAGGACTGGCAGAGGATATAAGAAGATCTAAGAGAAGGTAGTGTTCTGAAAGCCACAGAAGGCTAGAGTTTCAAGAGGTCAAGTAAAATGTGGACAAAAATACATGTATATTGTATTTAGTGCTTAACATCTACCTTTGCCATTTAATTTTCATGCTTTGATAGAAGATAAACTGAGTTAGATAATGAGAAGTAAGAAAGTGATAATAGGTATAAGCTTGCTCTCTGAAAAGCTTAGCAACAAAGGATAACAGAGAAGATAGGAAGGCTTCAGGAATTAAAAAAGGACTTGGGAGGGTGGGAATGAAAGATGTTTATAAAATGAGGGTAAGGAGCCAGTGGAGAGAGAGAGAGAGAGGCACAAAGCAGAGAGGAAATAGAATAATTGATAGAACAAGGCCCCTCAGAAGAGAGGGAATTGAGACAGAATATTTACTTGTGGTATATAAAAATATCTTTTAGAGGAATCAGTTACCTGTAATTTTATTTCTTGTTCCTTTTCCTTTATCTGAATAGCATGTTTGGCCTGAGCAATGGGTGTCTCCCACATACAATCCGACAGAAGGGAAAATAAGCGTTCAACAACCTATTTATTGAAGGAAAAAGAACGATAAAATTTGTAAAGGGTAATTTTAAATTAAAAAGATAAAATCATTCAACTGTAATACTAAGTCATGTATGACATTTGATTACATCAATGTCCAACAACTACTCTGGATGGTTGTAAGATAATTTTTTTTTTTTTTTAAAAGAAAGATCATTAACACACATGCTGCCTCATACCTAGATCTCTGAATCAGCTGCTACCTCACACATTTCTCTGTAGACGCCCAAAACTAGTAAGAAACTTCACAGATTTTCCTTTCTTTCTGACCTTGCAGGTATTCACTATCCCACTCCTGCTAAACCCAATTATTTAATTTCTCCTTCTCCTTGCTTGGAGATGAAATTATAAAGAAAGGAATCTCAAAAGTAAAAGTTTTGCTACTGAATAAATCATACATTTACACCTGAAGAGACTATAAGTTAGATTTTGGCTGAATCATGTTGCAGATGTCAAAAACATTTTCTAACAATGTTAAAAACAGAAACCTGGGCCATTTGATCATCTTCTACACCAGATTCACAAGCTGGTAGTACAGCCTCAAGGACATGAAGTGCAAGGAGCCTCGTTCTTAAGTTACCAACTAGAGGAATACCTGAAGGAAAAAAGACATTATTTTATTATCAATGTGACTTAAAGTTGAAATGAGCTTCTTGAAAAAATATTCTGAGGCTGCCAAGTTTTTATGGATGGAATGGATTTCATTTCAGCTTCTTACCACAAGAATTCTGGACTCATCCCTGCCCATTAAGGTATACTAATATTAATGTTTACATTTTAGTTTCTGTGTATATATAAAAAGAATAGCACCAGCTACTGTACTATGGGTTTCATACACATTTACTTTGTTGATCCCCACAAATCCTACATTATATCCTGATTTTACTGATGAGAAAACTCAGGCTAAAGAAAGTTAAGTAACTTGACCAAAGCTACACAGTTCAGTAGAAGCAGAGATAGAATTGTAAGCAGGTCTGTTAATCCCTAAAGCTAAGGTTTATTTATACCTTTCCATTGCTTCTTCTCTGTCCAAGCCCTGACTGTCTCAGAGAGATTGTTAGGGTTAATGGGAGTAAGCAGTTTATACTCTTCTCAAGTAAGCAAAGGTAAAGGCTAGATACTATTTTTTTATATCCATCACTACAATAAAGCCAATTAAAAATAAGTGGATATCTGATTCTTCTTTATGTTCTAAAATCTTAATCTATATTATAGAGTTCTCCTATTAAAGATAAAAAATAAAAGCTGTTGTAAGTTATACTAGTTAAGAAAACCTGTAAGTATATTGAGGACATATACATATAAAATGTACAGTGGCAGATTACATTATGTTTTAGCATATTTTAAAAAGTACAATGATAAAAATGTTCTGGAAATGGACAGTAGTAATGGTTGAACAACACTGTGAATGTCACTAAAATGGTTAAAATGGTAAATTTTATTTAATGTATATTTTACCACAATAAAAAAATACAGAATAGAAAAAGACTGACCAGTCTTTTTGGCTAAGAACCCCAAATTAGGTTATTATATAGAACTTTAGTAAACAGCACACAATGAGAAGTTATAATCAAAGCACAGAAATCATATCATGGTAAGAAAGAATGAACAAATTCAGAATTACATTTTGTTTTGTTTTGTTTTGAGATTTGTATTTTGATAAGCCAAGAAGAAAGGTCAAAATCTGTGCCAAATCATCGTATTAATCAGGATGTTTCCTGCTTATTTTGTTTACTGTAATCTGAACAAAAAGAGCCAAATTATCAATTAACTCCTTGATGTTCTCCAGGACTACTTTTTATTATTAATTCCTACTAATTTTTACTCCTAAAATGAAAGTTTTCTTTTGTCTAAATAAGTACTTAGAAAACAAGAAAAAAAAAAACCTTGAAATCCAGGTCATGTATTCAATGTTGTGAAAGTCTGGCATTATCTGACTAAAGCACATGTGATGTATAAAAATACCCTACAACCAGGCAAAGGTCACATACCTGAAGAACACTTCTGAGATGCTATATTCAGAAGCACCTCTGTCCACTTTGGGGAAGCCATTTTTGATTGAATTGCTTTTGATGATACAACTCTGCGAAGAAAAACTAAAAAATCTCCCAGATGCAGTTCTGCTGCGTGTTGTTTTCTAAGAGCAGCTAAAGAGTGAAGAGACAAGTTTACAATACAAAGGCCAATGAATAGGAAACAGTCTTATATCAAATAAATCACATTTAGATTGCAATAAGCACCAACCTAAATTTAAAATCTAGGTTGTCTGCTGCCAAATTTTTTAAATTTAAAGAACAAAATAGGGAAAGGACAAAAATAAAGCCAAACTTAAATATCTTTTACATCTGTGTACAATGATGTGTTGCTAGAATAATGCATGTGTATTTAGTTTGTCAATTTTTTTATTCTTATTCTAAAAAGCAATAGTTCTCCTACCCAAACTCAGAATTCTACTGGATAGAATTTGCATTAAAAAGATGCATTAAAAAATTGTGTGTGTGTATGTGCGCGTGTGTGTATCTGCCTAGTAAGACAGTTTACAAATGTGATCACATTTTTGAAAAGTTCATAAACCACCTCCCATCAAATCAAAAATCACATCTGTAAAAAAAGACTGTGTTTTCAGAATCTACGAAGAAGCAAATTTCTAGGCCTGAGTCTGGTTTGCCTGAGCTCACAATCCCTAAGATTTTTCACACAAACTTGCCCTAACCAAATTTCTAGTTTTTCAACCAGCATCAGCACCAGCCTTTCTTGTCACCTGCTTTGTTTCCCTTCACCCTCGGCATTTTGAAGCCAGAGAACTATCTGCTTTTCCTGTAACACACCATGTTCTTTCATCATTCAACACCTTTCATACCTCCTTCCCCTGGCACAATCCCACCCAGAGCCAGAGAAAGTGGGGCAGCTGCCCAGAATGTCAATCCCTATGGGGCACTGAAACAAAATCATAACAACTTGAAGACCATTTTATACAGAACTTATGTCAGGAAGATATTGGCATATCAAATTAAGAACACAGATAAGTCACTTGTAATAGAAAGGAGACCCCCACCACCAAGGGCATGCTTAAATAGCCAATAACCTACCTTTGCAGATTTCTAATAGTTAATTAGAAAACTTATGTTTTGCTGAGATGAGTGTGCAAGTCTACAACAGAGCTTAACTGCTAGGGATAATAAGACAGAAAAAGCTAAGAACTCCTCTACATTTCTTCTACACAGTATCGACCTCTTCTTTACTGAAATGCTAATAAGCAAAAATTTTAACATTGGCTTGAAGAATATAAAATTAGCCTGCCCTGGGTATCCAGATGTCTCACCCCAACCTTGTTCCTACACATTCCTTCAAAATCCAGTTCAAAAAATACCTCTTCTGTGAGGCTTTCTCTTTTTGGTAGAGATTCCTGGGGAAATCTCTTTTATGAGGCACCTATCCTATCCACCCTGCATTACCCTCAGCAAGTATTTCTATAACAAGACACTAAGTTAATTTAATTGATTAAATTAAATTTACACAAATACTTGGTTCACTATAGTTTTTTAAAGCTCTAAGTAAGCCCTGGCTAGTGTGGCTCAGTGGATTGAGGGCTGGCCTGTTAAGTAAAGCTATAAGTAGATGATCAGATAACAATAATACCTAAAGGATGAATTTTTTTAGTGAGTAGGATACAAAGCAGCCTAGCAGGAAGCTCAATTCCTCTAATTCTAACCCAGTTCCCAAGTAATAAAAGCCTTGGTCCTGGGGAACACTTAAGCCAAAAGTGTTGTAAGAGATGGGTTGTCAAGATCAGATTCTAAGAAAACTACATGACTGATATCCTGGGGAAATTGGTCATGGAGACCCTCTAGGTTCCAGGGCCAAACCAGCCATGGAGAGGCTGAACCTAGAGAGTAAGCAGTATAGTTATCACATCAGGTTTAGTGGACTCTTAAGAAAAAAAGGTCAGTCAGAAACTCATCTATGTTGTAAATATTGGGAGAGAAAAGGGGTGTCTAAATGAATAAAAATCTTTCCATGCCTCACAACAGAAAGAAGTATACTTTCTAATGGTATGCACACAATGAAGACTCAATAACTGCTTGTAAATATGACAGAGAAAAAGACTTAATGATACCTCTAAAATCTTTCTTCTCAGTTTCTCCACTGAAGTCAACCTTTTTTTCTTCTTCTCCACCCTCTTCTCCTTCCCCTTCTCCAAAAGAGGCCATAAGTAGTACACCAGCTTGGGATAACAAGTTCTTCAACTGACTACAGAGTAGATCCAACAAGGATTGAACTACCTTGGGGCTCAGTTTATCAGCATAAGTCCTATATGAAATAACAGGGGGAAAAAATGTAGTAACACAGAAGGGTAAATGTTATACTTAAATACATAAAGGGGATTAGGGGGAAATGGAAATTACTAAAATGTGAAAAGACCAGACCCAATACAATTTCACCAAGACATCAACAATGCTCACCCTGTAGTGATGGCTAGAATCTGGAGCAATCTTGTACTAGCCACTTTTAAAGCTGTGCTAAGCTGAGAAACACCTGTCTTTGGCAACAACTGCAGGGGCTGTCCTAGCATAGTGTCTGTGCCACATAACTGCGACAATACATTTAGCAGACCAGTGGAAATTGCCAAAGAAACATCCACTGGTTGATAATGAACACTCAGGGCGAACACTGTAACCAAAAGGAGACGCTGCTGGGCTTCTAAAAAAAAAAAGAAGAAAGACAGTTGAGAATCTTTCTGAAGTAAATAAAGCCTTTACTAAAATAAACCATATTCTATTATATTAAAATTAATATGGAACACTTCTATTTTCAAATATTTATTCTTTACCTGTAACTTAATCTACTGATGTCCAACACAAGGGATGGAATATTAACTATCTAGCATAACCTCAGGCCAAAATGACTTACATCTTGTGTATTTGCAGGAGCAGTTACTCACCAATGTGATGCTTATTTGCCTGGAGGGCTCTCTCCAGGGTAGCAGACAATTGTTGATAAATCTTATGCACAGCCACCTGGATTTCAATCTGTATATTTCTCTTCGCTGCTCTGATCCCATCCTGAATTACACATAAAAATTTACTTTTTCTATTAGCAACAATAACACCTTTTACCCAAATAAAAGTAATAACATTATTTCCTTAGTCTATTTATCTGCTAGAGCCCTAAGGTGGTTTTTAATTATTTAGTATATTTCAGTATATGAAAGTTTTTAACTAAATTTATTTTTAAATTGATAACTCCTGATTCTATACAAATGTTCTACTTTCCAACAAAATTATTTTCCTCTATAAATATGAAAGACATAAAGACAACTCAAAAATTTTTCCAAGCAATCAGAGAATCTACACGGAATGAGTAAATCTAAAATGTAAATTCTTGAAACTCATCCCCCCAAACACCCTAACCCAACTTAGACCTATCTCTATCCACTTTGGCTAAGGCTTAATAAAATAAAGCCAGTGGAGAATCTAAAAGCACAATAGCATGGCTCAACTAAACCCAACTTAATACTGTTAGGAAACTAAATCAATCAAATATCTTTAAGACTTATTTAAAAGTCTTTATATTTTTTAAAGTTTCCATCTTAAACACCAAAACAGTTAGCATTTTTAAACTGGTTTTGTAAAAAGACAGTTATCATCTGAATATACTATAAGGTGTCATTGTCACCTACCTGATAGTGATGCAATCGGCCACTCTCCCCTTTGGCTCCTGCATGTCCAACGGTGCCTAAACCAAAACACCCTGCTAGAAACTGCAGCCTCACAGACGTGAGCAGTGTGGATGACTGGAAACCTGAGCTCAACCTGCTTCCTGCCAGAGAGATGCTGCCTTTTTCCTCCATTCCAGACAACAGAATGAGGATCTGGTGAAGTGCCTCTAGACGAAGCTTGAAAAAAAGTAAAATAAACATAGTTCAGAATTCTTCATTTAACTGCTGAAGAAGAAAAGGACAAGTTTTCCCTACAGTTGTACATTCAGTGGTTTAGTTTGTTTCCATAGGCCCTCACAGGAGTAAATATCAAATACTTACCTCTGCTCTTAACTGCTGCTGCTCCATTGCAATGATGGAGGCCTGGGGACTTGTAGACATACTTTCCTCTGGCTCTTTAAAGCCGGGGGCGTTCCCCACATCTCCACTCACAAAGCTTACAACATTTTCGATCAAAGCATGAACTCCCAAAGACTTGGTAAGATCAAAATCAGACTCAAAGGAATGAGAAGTGTTGCACAACCAGTCTCGGCTATGTTTCAGGCGAGCCCAGGAGTCGCTCAGGGATTCCAATTGACTGTGCATAGGACCTACACAGAAAGAGAAAAAACAGGCATCAATCGCAAACAAGTAGAGCGTACAATCTGAAACTAGATGAGTGCTGAGTGCTGCTACCATTATCAACTGGTGAGAAATGGATACTTAAACTTGAATACATGCATGCATTAAGTGAATCTGAACAAAATGCTTTGGTAAAATAAAAAACAACAACAACGAACAAAAAATATAGCAATGTAACAAAAGAAAGGAAAAAGGAAAAGCCCTGTTTGATGTACCAGTGTCTCTGTAAGCGCTTTAGCAACACGCTGCCACAAGAAAAGAAAGGCAGAAGCTGCTCTCAAAATGCTTAGCTTAAAATGCTCTGCAGTATTAAATCAGACCATCATTTATGAACAAAAAGGACTAGGCACTTAGGACACTGCTGGTAAGACCTGCTAGTAATAGGACTTTATCTGAGTGAACATCACTGCAAATAAGTTAAGACTATGCAAAGTGTTACCTATTGGCAATAAAACATCACCAAAAAATGAATATAGAAGGGCAAGTAAACTTACACAAAAAGGAGACACAAACATCACCCTTTGGGTTTCATTAACATAAGGAATACTTTCACTGTGTCATGTGCATATTTATTGCACATTGTGAAACTCCTAGATAGAGGAATTAAAGTTTCACAGACAATATGTAAGATTTACTGTAAAATGATGATGATATAAAATTACCAAGTGGTTCACAACAGTTGATAAATATAATACCATTAGTTTTGCCAGTGGGCATTTTCTAAGTTAAAATATTTAGACAGCAAAAATATTAATATGTTTGAACACAACTATTGTGAAAGTCATATGGCAATATTAGCTTTAAATAAAAATATAAATGTCCAATTCTTACAAACTTTGTCTTTTTAATTTAACTGATCTCGGGTATATGAATTAGATTAATCATAATCCTTGGCTCATGATATACTCTTGTCATTGGTCCATACATGGCCTGCTTTTGTATTTATATTTGTTTATAATAAATGTGAACACAAGAACTAGAAAACTAACAGTAACTTGTATCTGGTTCCTCCTCCAATCCTTCTCTCCCTATTTCCTCCTACCTAAGGTTTTACTATCCCTAAGCCTGGATCCATCATTCTTTTGGTTTTATTGTTGTCAAATATTATTTTATCTTTTATACAGTTCCAGAATAACGAAGTTTAGTTTTAGCTGTTTTGACCTTACACCAAATTTTTCTATCAGGAAGGTACCTTAAAAAAAAAGGAATGTACCTTAATATATCCAATAAATTATGCATTACAAAAATTATATGCTATGTAACTAGATGGAAAAGATTTGGGAAGAAAACTACTTAAACACTAATGCCCACAAAGAAAACGAACTAACTCAATATTAACTGCATAACTTAATTTTGAATTATTACATTGATGCTAGGACTGCAAAAATCAAACACAAATTATAAAAGGTAGCTATTATAAAGTAATTATAAAATAATTACATGCATTCTACTAAATAATTTAGAATGGCAAAAAATATATGGTTTATCAGCCTTCCATGTTTTAGCAAGAATTAAGATTTTAAAATGTTGGGTGATAAATGGTAGTGGAAAAAACAAAATAAAAAACTACTTTTAAAATGCTAAATATTCAGTTTCACCGACCATGAAAAATAACCAATCAGAAAATTTCCCTAAATTATGAACCTAAATATATTTTCATGTAAAATAGAAAATAAACAATAAAGAATAATGTCACAGATGTGTAATGTATTAAAAATATTTAAAGAATAAAGTAGGGGTTAATGTAAAAAAATCATTTTCCATTTCCTTAAGCACCCCATATTCAGAATCTAGACTAACAAAAAAATAAATAAATAAAAGATAGATTTTTGGCTCTTTGCATTGAGCTTATTTGTTCAATATGAAATTTCAGAATAAAAAGTTCTGTTTCCATCACTTGGAATTTTTCAAAATGAAAAAATAAATATATATTATACAATATAGTATATGTGTGTGTGTGTGTGTGTGTGTGTATATATATATGTGTGTGTGTATATATATATATATATATATATATATATATATATATATATATAATATGTACGTGCAATGAATTAGTATTAGAACCACAAGGTAAAGGTAAAGAGATTTTAAAGATTATCTTGCCCAATTTCCCTGAAATTGGGAAAAGAGATTTCAGAGAAATTGATCAACTAATTTATTAACATTAATTCCATAATTTTATGGGAGATTATATATCCTGTTATCAATCAACTCACAAGTCACTGACCCACGGAAATTTCAATTGTCTGCCTACACTAAAGGTTCAACTGTGAAGAATATATAAATCGTGAATTGTTTTAATAGACTCCAAAATATTCTATGGAATGGGTGGCCAATGCCCAAATTAAATCCTCTGCAATTTACAACAGAGGTCAGCAAACTTTTTCTGTAAAGAGCCAGAAATATTTTAGGTTCTGTGGGTAATGAAAGTCTATGCTACAAGACTTAACCCTTCTATTGTAGTGTGGAAGCAGCCACTGACAATACATGAACAAATGAGTACAGCTAGGTTCCAACATTATGTTATTTACAAAAAAAAAAAAAAAAGTGGTAGGCCAAATTTGGGCCACTATCTAGTTTGCTGACCCCTAATTTAAAGGACATAATTTATTAGGTATATGATTTTAACAAAACTTTTCATAAATAAAATACAAGAAAGAAGACATCTGCATTAGACTGACATCAAAAATACTTCAAAACATAAAAACTTACATTACGAAAATAAAAGATGAAGAAATTTTAACTTCTTTTAAAAATTATAACAACATGGTTAACTTTGGTTTGTTCTACATTGTTTTATTTGAATATAAAAAAATATTGTGTCTGAAAAGCATATCAAAAATTTGTATAGAGTAATTGTGACTAAGCTCAATTCTTACTTGATATTAATTCAGAATCACCTACTATAAAAAGAAAATACAAAGTCCAACAAGAAATTTTTGAGATTGTTTACTTGTCCTTACAACTCTGTTTCTTAAATGGAATTTTCAAAATGAACATGGCAGAGCTGCAATACATACTTTATAAACCATAAAATATGTAGGCAAGCTAAAAGGAAAAAAAAAAATTAAACATGCCAGCATGTACTTGCTTGAAGATCTTCTTTTTTCTGGGGCTCAACTGGCCAAAAAGGAGTAAATACACTACCACACAAGAATCAGAAGACAAAAGGAGAAATTTGATACAGAAGACAACATTTACATTAACTCCTCTTTAAATAATCTAATTTGAAACACAGATATAAATGGCATTTCACCCATACCTATTGCACCACGAAACACGTTTTTTGTTAAATGTTTCCAGTATTATTTTAGCAATAAACCCTAAAACTATCAAACTATATGGTATTTTAATTAATAAGATCCCTGATGTTGCTAATTAAATTGTTGCTTTGACATCCCCATCATTTTTCCCCCACCAGTTTTTATGGTACCAACTTCAGCTTAAATATGAAAACTAAAGTTAAGTATCTACAAAAAGGGTATTGTCTTTCAGTAGAGGAGAAACCCAGTTCTGCACAATTATAGTGAATCTTTGAAGTATTGGCCAAGGTGCCAAAAACATCAACATATTTAACAGATTTTGTCAAAAAATTTGACAAGCTGTTAAAAGAATTTATAAAGTTACTATGTTTGAAATGATGAGAACAATGCCTGACATTTGGTAAGCAGTTTATAAGTGTTTAATGAACACAAACTTCATATCACCACTGAGGTGCTAAGCAGAAATGTTTGCCTATCTCTTCTTAAAGTAATTTAATGACATTTTCACTTTCAGAATTTAGCTTTGATGCTTTTAAAGAACCCACTTAGCTTTACCCCTTCCACCATAATTGCTTACTTAGACCAAGAGAGTGGACCAATTGTAAAACATTAACTGGAGAAAGGGAAGCAGCAGCAGTTTCATCTCAGAATCAAAGTAGCCCTGGCTGGTGGCACAGTGGATAAGGCACCAGGCCTGTGAACCCAAAGATTGCTGGTTCGATTCCCAGCCATGGCACATAACCAGTTTGCAAGCCAGATCTCCAGCCAGCTCTGTAGCTGGTTATGTAGCAGTTGAAAGGCAACCATGCATTGATGTTAAAAAAAAAAAAAAAAAAAAAAAAATTTCATCATTTAATCCACAAACTCTAGGATTCATGAGATTAAAAATTTTCTAGTTTACTTTCTTATCACCTGTTCCTAAGAACAAAACCATCAGCAAAATTTCTCACTGGAAATATCGAAGTGTAATGATTACTAGAATAAATCAGTACCACATTAAGTGGCATCATGAAAAGATATAAAACTAGTTTACCTCCCTATTATAACTTCCTTTAAGAGTAATTTAAAAAGAAAAAAAAAAAAAAAAAAAAAAGCCTTTCCCATGAGGCCCTCTATTTGCTTTTCTGTTTTCAACAAAATAAAATTAAATTCCAACACATTAATAGATTTTTAGTATTACCAGGAGCTTTTTGGAAAATGTGCTTTATCTATAAACAAAATTTGGATTAATGGCTTAATTAATTTGTATCAACTTAGATCTAAAACTATAGGAAATCTACAACTACTTATAGGATAATTTAAAACAATTTTTAACAGGTAGCAACTGAGGATTGCAATTTTAAAATGTTTTCTTAATTCCTCCTATGTTATACTCAAATTCTTGATTATTCTTAATAACACTAGGTAAAAAGACTGGGTTAACAATTCTAGGTTATTCTTTTTCTCCACCACCCCCCAACCCCCCATTTCAAGGCAAGATTTACTGCCTTACAAATACAAATATGATACTTGGCCTTAATAGAAAAAAGACAGCAGATACATCCAGAATATGTTTAGCACTGGGATAACTGCCAGTTCACACAAAACACACATTTTTAGGAGCAGAGAGACATGAAAATAAATGATCTTACATTTGGTACATCAGAAACACTTGTTTGAGTAATATTTTGCTTAGATTAAGCCCTTTAGTATTGTTGACGTATAAAACTTTATAACTTGTATTGGGCTCTAGGTTATTCTTAATACTTTCTCCTTTGTTCCAAGGGATGACTTTGTCAAATGCGGATATGGTTAATACAAACTCAATCTCAAATTTGTATTTTATAAGCATAAAGATTTAGAGAAATGACTAATTTTAGCCAAGGGACTATCACCTATAAATACAGTAGGAAGCTCTTCAACTGTAGGTTGGATCCCTTACTACTCAGTAGTAGGTTTGGAGCCAGCTTCTCTCTAGCACCAAACGGTATGCGTTAATATAACTTAGAAATTTTAGCAACAATATTTACTTGAATTAATCAAAATCACGAAGGTAAATGTATTCCAAAAACTTAATTCCTAACTCAGTGGGGTTAAGGAAAAGGATAGTCTAGCTAATTATGGCACATGAACTGCCAATTTTCAAATAGTTAGAAAATAAAATACATATTGTACATAAGCATATTATTTAATTTCTTCATCACAAATACATTGTAATTTTTTAGAAATCCAACAGCATTGATATGTTATAGTCTCAAGAGACTTTGCAATACAGTAAGCACCAGCTCTCGTGCTGAATGGTGTGGCTTGGTGGGTTGAGCACCAGTCCGTGAACCAAAAGATGGCCAATTCAATTCTTGGTCAGGGTTTTGTGCCAGGTCCCTCTTTGTGGGGGTACGAGACGCAACCAATCAGTGTTTCCCTCAGACATTGATGTTTCTCTCCCTCCCTTCTCCTCTCTCCAAAAATAACAAAATAAAGAAAGCACTACCTCTAGTGCTTATTCCCAGTATTTTGAAAAAATCATTCATGTATTATAATTTAAAAGATCAAAGATTGACATATATTATTCTACAGAAGTACAAACATTTCTTCTCCCAAGTTATAAACACAAAAAGGAAAAACTGTGTGTGTTTCTTTGCCTCATTCTGTGTTTCCCTATGAAGGGTGTCTTACATCCTACCAAGGAAGCTATCAAGAGACAGGTTTCATTTTGAAATATAAAAGACTTTGTACCATGAGAAAAAATGTTTTTCTACACAGGCTTTTAGAAAATATGCCACTAATGACAATTTTTAACATTTAATGTTTTCAAAACCATAATACAAATGTATTTAATAAAGGTGCCAGTAAACAGAGAATAATACTTGGAGAATTTTTACTTATCCTTGGGTTTATATTATTTCAAACCACTGGTGTTTCTTTCTAGCCCTTTGTATAAAACAAAAATGTATTATTCACTAAGACAGAGCTTCTAACAAATGAAGCTAACTTTTGATGACACACTAAAACTATTCTCCATGGAACACTTTTTTAAGAAACCATTCATTCATCTCACATGTTTTATCTCAGGAGGCAAAAAAGGAAAACTAGAAACTTTCAATTTGGAAGTGTGTATGTATATATGGAAGACAAATGGGGCAAAGAGTTCTCCCTGTAATACCATTTAAACGACAGCAACATATCAGTGAGCTAAAATATGGCAAATTATGCACATAATCCTCCCATAATTATAAAGCACTGCTTTTGGAGTTCCATAGGTCTTTTAATAAGTTAAAAACACATAACAAGTGAGAAACAAAGCCTATTATTAGCTCCTAGGCATTCCTAGGTTTTAAAGAAAATAATCTCCCATTCAACTCAATTGATAAAATGTTTCTAAAGCATTTTCCAATTATTTTTTTTAAAGATTGTATTTATTATTTCCAGAAAAAGAGGAAGGCAGAGAGGCAGAGAGGGAGAGAAACAGAGGAACATCAATGTATGGTTGCCTTTCACCTGCCTCCAACCATAGACCTACCTGGAGACCTGGCTTGCAACTTGGTTATGTGCCCTGGCTGGAAAATCGAACCAGTGACCTTTGGGTTCGCAGGCCAGCACTTTATCCGCTGTGCTACCAGCCAGGGCTCCAATTACTTTTCAATGACAATCAAATCTAAATACATCACAAATTAAAGCAGCTACTTAATTTAACTGGGTATTTAATATTTATTAATACTTACCTCTCTTTTTATGAGATGATGCCAAATCCAAATCAACATTTCGTCTTCCACTCTATTAGTATTAAAAATAAGTAATAAAATTTAGTTGTGAAAAGTACTTTAAAATTAGATTTACTAGAGTATTAATTAAAAAATAATCTCTGTAATTACAGCAATGTTATTATTTATTTAGTCAAATCAGACTAACATCAAGGTCTCAAAAAACCTACTGAAAATAGCTAAAAGGAAAAACACAGGCACATAACTGTCAGATACTGAAACACAAAGTCAAGATGCACGTTAATTAAAGTAGCAGTAGTTTATTTTCAGCTCCTAAAGCTGTAACTGTCAAATATACCTTTTCTTTTTTGGAATCTTTGTCTTTTATCTTCCAAACATATCTTATTAATACCCTCTAGATGCCTAAAGTCTCATTTTCCAAAATTCTTCTTGTTCTATCCTTTTTCCTTCTTTTCAAAATTCCCACTAATCTGGGCTAGGTGGTTAGAGAGGAAGAGAATCTGATGAATCCACACTAGCAGAAAAATAACAGCCCTAAGTGTTGTGGTAGTATTTTTAAAGTTTTTTAAATGTATATTAAGAACCTATTAAATAAATAAATCTCAAATTGTAATGGCAGACATAGTAATAAAAACAGTGACGGCTTTCAAGAACGAAAGTACATTTCTGTGTGATGGGGGCCGTTAGGGGGCAGTGTAGACAACCGTCTATTCATATGTACAACCAACCATAACTTAAATTTATGCACAGACTTGACATTATGGTCTCAACAACTTCAAGTGTACTCTGTCTCATAATAAAAATAACTGGTGGCAAAGAAAGACTGCAAAAATGACAAAAGAGATCTATTTAGAAAATGTCACTGTAGAACACCTTTACCTGGAGACACATGTACCCACATTGTAAATTCATTTTGTTTCACACACACACACAACAGCAATAATATATTCTCAGGACATTTGGTGCTGGACGAAATATGAGATGGTTATCACAATAGCTCCTGAAGATATAACTGTCATGCAATACATTTTTATCACACAGTACCTTTGCCATGAAAGCTCATGGAAGAAATTTATCTCAAACCTCAGAATTAGAATAATCTGAGTTTTTCTCAGAAACTGGTCTGCTTTTATCTTTTGGATACTGTGAATCATGTAACTGACTATGTTTTTCCTATTTTGTGGCTCGCCTCCAGCATAAAACATCACAGGATATGTTCTGAGGTATACAAATATTACCTAGGGCTTTATTTTTCTCTTTGGCTTTTTTCAGCCCTAATTCATTAACTTTATTTATCCTTTTATAAAGTATTTATTTTTGCACACCAAATCAAATTCTTTGTGAAGTGAAGAGGGTAGAAGTTAAAACTTATATTTTAACTGTTTACTTAGGTTTCTTCTCTGTTTGCTAAGGCAGAGAAGTAGATAATGTATCATGTTAATACTCTTTATGAAAGAACAAAGATTTAGTAGTAAACTGGTTAACATTAGTTATTAAAAAAAAGCCATTTCATTCACTAACAATTCAGGATAAATGAAGTACTACTAGATGTTGAGGACAGTAACAGTGCTAAACAACCTCAGCCAGAAGGATGACAAACGTCAGCTGAAAATCCCGAACTGCCCCACTGCTGGCTCCTCTTCAGCTGCTCCAGGCAGGCTCTCTGAGGCTGAGCACCCAGCCCAGGTCTCTCTTCATAGGTAACAGAACCTGCTCTTTCTAGTCCTTGACTTTTCTACCTTTTATGACACTATCTCTCTAAATATTCCAAAAGGAAAGATAATAAAAAGTCAATCTTTTTCAAAATGTGCTTATAATCATTTTAAAAATTTTGTAGAAACTAAATGAATAATCTTGGCAATTCAATCTGGACTCAACCTACCTCTATCAATCTATCTTCATATTCTGTTTTGAAATTATGATTTTCAAAATGTTTTCAATTGTATTACCAAGCTTGTTTTTCACAGCCCAGCTAAGGCAAGTGTAACAGGTAGTATTAGTCCCCACTTCTAAGATAAAGAAGCTAGGACCTTGGCCAGGTAGCACAGTTCTTTAGAGTGTCACCTTGATATGCCAAGGTTACAGATTCAAGCCCCAGTCAGGGCACATACAAGAAACAACCAGTGAATGCATACATAAATATGTGGAAGAACAAATTGATGTTTCTCTCTTTCTCCCTGCCTTTCCTCTCTCTCTTTAAAAATCAATCAATCAATCGACTGCTAGGACTCAGAAAGGCTTAAGTATCTTACCCTGTGTCTTAAGCCTATTGTGATTAAGTTTTTTTCTAAAAAGTATTTTTCTAAAAAGTATGCCACTTTATCTACAACTATTCTCATCTTTTTACTTCAGTTGAAATGAATGACCAATTATGCTTTACATATTGTAGAAGATATCAAGGACGTTAAAAATAACCAAGACCTTCTAAGAGGTCTAATGGAAAGCAATACCAATAATACATTGTAGGGGACAGTGCCAGCTGACGTCAGAAGTAAGACTGGGTGCCGGCAAAGCCACACTTGGTAGCTGGCAGCCGCACAGAGGAGCAGGCTGCAGAGCAGGCCAGCAGCCGAGGGCAGCCAGACCCAGCGGGGGTAGAGACGGGAGTAGATAATCACAAGCTTCAGCTGAACGTTGATGTAACTGGTGCAGAAGAAACATTTATCATTTACATAGCCTGGGAATGGGACAATCTTTGCCCGCAGTGTTCTCTTAAACCTGCAAAACTTCCTTGAGCTTTATCTGACCAACCCCTATAAAATAAACGCAGAGACCATGTCCATTGTCATTGTCTCTCCATCAGAGGGCAATGCTCCACCTGGCCCCCGCTTTTCTCTAAACTGCGTTGTGTCTTTTTTAATCTCCCGTGGCCCCCACTTAGGGACCTCCACACCCCACGGGTCGCGGCAATACATAAATAAGTCTAACATGAAACAAATGGCTCGTGGTTTATGAGAGCTACTAACAAACTGCTATGGAAATAACAGTGTAAGTCAACGTGAGTATAGTAATCTTGGGAAAGCTTTCAGGAACACTGGATATTTTAGTCAGTCCTAAAAGAGAGACAGAACTTGATCAACAAAACCAAGAAGAAAGGCATTTAAAGCAAACAATACTCGAGCAGGGGTTCAAGAGGTATATCTGGGGTCTGGCAGATGAACTATTATGGCAAAAATGCAGATTACTGCAAGAGAAAACTGGCCCCAAATGCAGGCAGGCAACATTTTCCAGAACCTTTGACCTCTGGGTAGGGAATACAATCACAGAGGTTGTGAATAGGAAGGTGGCGTGATAAGCAGGTGTTCTGTTTTTCTTGTCGTCTGTGTCTTTAAGAGCTCTAACTTTGGGAGCAGACCGTAAGGAGAGGGACTAGAAAAAGCAGGGAGATCAGTTTAAAAACACTCTGTTCAGGCAAAGGTAATGAGGGCCTGAATTCAAAAGTTAAAAAGAAGGAAAAGGAACAGAAATTTTACCAAAATAGATTAGACAATCATTCATTGTCTATTTTTATTTATTTATCCCAAAAATATTTAGTGACCACTTACAGTGCACCAGGCACTGTTATGTGCTTGGACTACAGCAAGAATAAAATAGCAAAAATTCCTGTTGTCAAAGAGCTTATATTCTACTATAGGATAACAGAAGCTGATTTAAATATAATAAGTAAATTATGTTAGGTGCTGTGGGAGGAAAAAAGCAGAACAAGGCAAGGCATACAAGGAGTGAATGAATACATGGAAGAGAGGGCAAGCTGTGATTTTAAACAGAGTTGTCCGGGTAGGCCTCACTAAAAATGTAACATCGGAATGAATATTTGAAGTGAAGAAGTTAGTCATGCAGACAACAATGTTCCAGTCAGAAGAAACAGCAAGTAAAGGCCCTAGGGAAAGTTACATGGCATGTTTACAAAAATGCCAAGAGGTTAGCATGGCAGGAGGGTCACTAAGGACTGCAATGGAAGAGGAGACAGGAGAGGTAGTGCGGCCACGATGTGTAGTCTTGTAGGCCACTGTGAGGAGTTAGGGTTCTACTCTGAAAAACAGTAAAGTCAGTGGAGGTTTTGAGTAAAAGACATAATCCGTTAAAAAATCATCACAGGATTGGAAGACTAGATAATGAGACTGATCAGTCTGGGGGAAAAATGGATAGAGAGGAATCTCAGTAGACTGCAAGACCAGGAACATGAACTGAGAGCATAAAGATACTAATAAATAAAGAATAAAAGGAGGAAGAACAAACTAAAACATCATGAAGACAATGAAACTTGTTTGAAGACACTGTTTGCCTTTCCATAGAGGAGGAATCTTTTATGCTTACATTTCCTTTAAACATCTTTTGTTTATGTAGAACTCATATGAACCCAGGTTTCCAGCCTGGGTAGTTGGTAGTACCACCTACTAAGATAGGCAATGTGAGAGAAGAACTGGGAGGAAGGTAAATCTATTTTTGGATAGGTTACAACTGGGGTAACCTGACATGTTCAGGTGAAATATCCATCAAGGATTCAGATATATGAATTTACAATTTAGGAAGAAGACAGAGCTAAAGACAGAAATCTGAGAGTCATTAAGAATTAAATGAAAAATATCTATGCAATGTAGTTGTCTCATTTCTCTTAAAAAGTTCTTATTAAAAAGTATTTATATGTCTAAAACCAAAATATATGACTTACCCTAATTAAAGCTTTATGTACCTATACCTTGAAAACAAAAATTCTTCTTTACTGAATCTAGGTATACCTACCAGTGCGTAACCCTCTTCATCTGATTCAGGCTGAGACAAATCAGATTCACTTCTTGATTTGATCAGTCTATAATTTGGGCTTGCGTGGACTAGTCGGCTCTCTGCAGTAAGACTTTCACTCCTGTCTCACAGCACAAAGAAAAGGTTTTCAATTTGGGATTGTTAGTGAACATAAAATTTAATGGAAGTAGCAGCACAGAGATAATACACACACAATGAGTACTAAGTATGCCTGCCAATGGGAAATTTTGACTCACCTCAATCATGTCAAAATAACTGGCATGCCACTAAATTAAAGAGACATGCAAATAACTTCGTATGTCTCAACTACAGTTGCATATATATATGTATGAAAAGTTGTGTCTCCTCATTTAATCAAAAATTTATATTTCAGGCAGAAGCAGTATTACTCTTCATACTTTTGATTCATCCCGTCAATGTGCATTTCCTCCACCTCTATTACTCTCAGAAGAATATTCTATGACAAGAAACCATTTCGATGTATAACGTAACAAAAGAAGGATAGTAGTGTTTTAAGTTTTTAGTCAGTCCCACCTGGTCATAAGTCCACCCCCTTCAGAGGCACTTGTTGAAGGCTGCTGCAGCTGTCCTTCTTCCCTTCGCTTCTGAAGCTCATTAATCACAGGACTTACTCCTAATATTAAGAGGGCGCACCGATGGATCACGGAGTTGCAGGCAGCTGTGTATACATCCTGGCCCTCAGGAAGGTCTGTGCTGACCCTTCGCTCTTGCTGAGACTGAGGAGGTGGATCATCAGCTCGAGCCCCAGACCCTGCCCCACTGTTCATTCTATCTCGATCTCGGCTACGAGCTACTTCACGAGCTGAGAGGAAACACTGAAAGATTTCTGTAACATGCAACACAAAAACAAGGTCTTAACACATGGGGAGAGAAGAGCAAAAAAAAAATAACAATAAAAATAGTCAAAACATTTGGGCCAAAAACTTACTGAAAGACGGAAAAAAATATTTTCTAGACATTAAATGTTGTATAATAACTAAGTTAAAATTACATCAAAAGTACACAATAAAATATAATTTTCATGAAAATGACAATAGGAAATACTTATGCCTTTAAAGAATTTAGATTGGGTGATTCTATTTTTATTCTTGAGTTAGATGAGTGGTTTTCAAAGTGTGGTCTCAGACCAGCAGCATCAACACCATTTGGGCACTTGTTAGAAATGCAAATAATTAGGCCCAATCCAGACCTTCTAAATGAGAAAGAAGTTCTGGGCATGGGGAGAGCAATCTGCATTTTAATAAGCCTTCCAGATGATTCTGAAGTCCACAAGAGTTTGAGAAGCACTTAGATAAAAATAACTATTTATGTTCATGACCTTGGTTTGAAAAATGTCAGGTTGCAAAACAAACATACAAAATTTAAGTTGCAATGCTTATAATGAAAAAACCTCTCTTCCCTTTCAAATTCCATATTATACCTAACACCTACACTTTGCTGTATCTTTAACACATTAAATGAGTACAACCACTAGAAGTCTTTGCTGAAACAGAATCTAGTGAAAATATATGGCCAAGCCCTGGCCAGGGTGACTCAGTTGGTTGAAGCATCATCCCATACAAGAGCCTGTGGTTTCAATCTGCAGTCAGGGCACATATCTAGGCTGCAAGTTCAATCTCTGGTAGGGGCATGTACAGGAAGCAACTGACAGAGCTCTCCCCCCACCCCATTCCTCCCTCCTTCCCTGCTTTCCTTTCCCCCCTCTCTAAAAATCAATAAACATATCCTGAGGTGATGATTAAATATACAGTTCCTTAATTATATATATTTTCTTAAATATATATGTATGTGTGTGTAATATGCCAAATTGCCTCCAGAATCAAATGGCATCACCAAGAATGTACTATCTAATGCCAGCTCTTCCCAATTGATTAGTGTAGAAAGTCAGCGGGTATACCAAGGTTATGAAGCAGGGGTAAATACTTCATAACAGGAAAAAAATATTTTGCTCAATCTGTACTGAAGAGGATATTCTTAATGAAGAACCAAGGTAAAACACTAGATTCACCTGTTAATGTGGAAATTTGAACTTTAAAAATGGATCTGTGTATTTTATAAATTATTATGGCAATATTTTCATTATGCTGTTCAAAGTCCCTATTTCAATAAAAATCAAAGCAACAAATGCAAAGTCCAAAGCTAAAAATAAGTTCAAGTAATTAAGAGAATGGTCACTGGAATTTTATGCAGACTTGGTTCCAATTTCAGGTGCTACTAACTGTGGCACCAAGCACATAATTTTGCTCCTTAAACCTCAGTTTAACCATCTTAAAAATAGTGTAATACTAGAACTCATCTTATAAAACTTTTGCAAGGATTATGAATTAATCTATGTGAAGCATTTGACCCAGTGCCCAGCATGTAACAGGTATTTAAAAACAGTAGCTATGGATGACTATTATGCTTTCTTTTACTATAATTAAGAGTTATACTTTGCTACTATTTTTTATTTGTTTAATTGTTGTTTTTTGTTGTTGTTGTTGTTGTTGTTTTTACCATTTGGCCTTTGCTTTCAGGAATTCCTAAGCTAAGTTTTAAGTTCAACTGAAAAAAGTTTTCTCAGCTTAGGTTTTTAATGATTATTGTCCCTTTGCATCTCCAACTCCCTTTTTCTCCATTTAGAACTTATGTTTTGCTCTTGTTTTAATAGTTCTTGGTCTTGTTTTGAGCTGCCTGAAGGTCATTTTTAGAAGTACCCAGAACACAAACTGATACTCAACTGTATGTAACAATACCAATACTAAATGTATAGCTGTCCATAATGTCTTAGACTACAAAGTGAATATACACTTTAACTTGAAATAGCCAAATCACTCAAAAGATAATAACAAATGATTAAAAAGCTTTAACATTTCTCCTTAAACATAATAATAATTACCTTTAAAAACTATCAATGGCCTTGGAATATAAAAGTATGAAAAGGTTTATTTACCCAGCCAATAATATTCTCATATATATTCTTACTCCTTTCTGAGAAAGGCAGAGTAGTCAGTGGTTGAAATTTATAATTTTAAGAATTGTACATATGAAAATAATTGGGCTCTCCTAGTGGTCATGGAAAGGGGGCTCCTTCCTCACTACGCAGAGGTTTGCTAGGACAATGGATAACTTGGAACCCCTGAGAGGACATAATCTGAATAACCTTATCCAACAATTCATGGGCATCATTTCATGCAAGATATTCAGTAAGATTGGTACGGTTTCCAAAAGCCTGCTTCCAGAGCTTTTCAGCTCCAAACATGAAATTCAGTTAACTTTAGAATGGAACTAGCACAGAGATGTAAACTCAGATCACCAGTAGAATATCAGATGCTTACAGAAAAATGGTAGAGAAACCTTCATCTTTCTGTTTCTTTGCCCCTCAGCTCTATGAACAAAAAGAATGGCAGAGTGCGCATCTGAAAAGTAAGGTATATACTCACTGCCGGCTGTCATCACTTCATGTTCACGCTCTTCCTCCTCATCCTCCGGCTCCGGATGCCCCTCTTCCCTGTCGCGCTCAGCCTGTTCTTCCATTTCAGCTTCTTCATCAATGGTCCGGGTGAATGAATGTTCCTGAGGATCAACGTCCGCAGAGTCTTGGTTTTCTGAGATCTTAAAGAAAATTATCAGAGCCAAGTTAAACGTATTTTTCAAAAATTTTGAAAAACTTCATTAATACCTTGACTGTTTTTATCAGGAAAAATACTAATTTCAATAATGACACATGACTATCTACAAAAAAAATCAACAAAAATCCATACCAGATAAATCTGAAAAACTTCAAAGTATGTGTATAAAAAACACGTACAAAGATACCTACATACTCTTTCTTCCTCAGTATTTTTATTTAAACATTTTGCTATAAATTGACACTTATACTGCTATTCAGCTGTAAATATAGAGCTGCAAAATGAGCTATGACACCAAGAACAGAAGGTACTTAAATATGAATTTTGGTTTTATTCATTCTCAAGTTATGTATATTATTACTCTGTATAAATGCTTAATAATTCTACTTTAGTATTTTTAAAAACTTTTTTGGTGAGGAACATTTAAATTCTACTCTATTAGCAAATTTCAATTATATAAACAGTATTGTTTTTCATTTTTTTCTTTAGTTTGTTTACCCCTGAAAAACACAAAAATTAGAAATTTGGTAAGAACAATGTTAGCTTTTTTCTTCATGCTGGTTATGCTATCTGGCAGTCACCTAGGGGAAAAAGTCCCACCCTAACAGAACTGTATCATTTCCTCCACAAATCTCATTATAAAGTGCAAGTAAAAATTTTTAATGATATCTTCAAATATGCAATAAAAGTAATTTTATAATTCATGGCCAGTAAATAACTTAAGAATTTAACTGAGATAGGGGTACTGAACAGTTAGTCAGTCTCACATAAAACATAAATTATTATCCCCATATAAGTGAATTTCAAACATGAGCCTCAATGAAACGCTAAATTAACACATTTTATAGTTTCAAGGTCACTAACAAATAGATCCACAAATAGAGTAATATAATAGAAATGTAGAAATAGTTTGATTTTTAATACCTAAAATTTGAATACTAGAGTGCAAAACATCTACTGTATAAAGTTTCTAAGTATTTCTGAAGGTGATGCACTATACAGGCTTATAACTATAGGTTTACGTTACCAGGATTACAAAGCACTTTAGAAATTGTATCATTTTTGGTGCATGAATTATTTCTGGAACATCCTTAATAAGAGCTTTCAATCTTTACCCCCCAGTGGTGAACAACTAGAAGGCTTTTTTCCTTATACTCAGCTAACAATGATTCGCAATTGAATTGTTACCCACTGGTCCTGCCTATGCCCTCTGGAACAGTACAGAAAGGAACCCATTTATTTCCTTTCCAACACGGATGCTCTTTGAGTATTATTAAGGCAGCTATCCTATTATTACCCTTTGTGTTCACTTCACTAGTTCTTAGATGATTTTTTAACCTTTCACCAATCCAAGGTAGTTTATTGATATCTCTCATTAATTATTAAATAGGATAATTCAAATATCTGACCAGCATAAAATAAAAGAATGATGTTTCCTATGATTTGGACAATTCACTTTGTTATTATCATTTATTTACACAGCCTAAAAATATATAAACTTTCTTAGCATCCACATCATACTTGATAAATGTAGAGTTAAGTAAGTCCCAAGACTTTTACTTGTCCAATTTTTTTCACTATAAGAACTGCTCAACATTTAATTGTACATCTGCAATAAGTAAGGCACGTTTTTTCTTGACATAAAACCACAATGAAGCTATCCCTCACAGCTTGCAGAAAAACATAGAAATTAACTGATTTCCAACTTTACCCATCTGTCTCGTGATGATGACCTGGTCTGAATAAGTTCAAGGCTCTTGCAAGCAAGTAAACGACTTCGAACTTTGTACACACAACGGTACACTTCTGATAAGCTTTTACCAGGTTGGTATCTAAGTAAAGAACCAAAATAGAAAAGTTACCTAATTTCTAATATCATGAGAGCAAATATTTGTCTGAGGATAGTTTTAAGTTACTTGCCGGCTTTCTCCACATGCTTGACTAAGTAAATTTGTGTGTTTCAGAAGAGCTGCAAGAACAAATCTAGACACGGTGTCCAAGAGTGACTCATTGCTTAAAGTTGCACTGTCCCAATCTGAAAATAAAAATGATGAACTGACATTTAAAAGGGCTCAGAAAGCAGTTCATGGGTCATTTTAATAGCTTTAAGTAATTTAACATCTGAATGTTATTTTTCTTCACAGTTATTTAACAAATGCGCCTACTAGACCTCACATACTATTCTGTGTGGTAGAGATACAGCAGTAAACAAAACTAAGTTCCTGATCTCACAGAGCTTATATTCTAGTTGAGGGAAGGCAGGAAGACAAGGAATAAAAAACATTAATATAACAGAGAAATGCTATAGAGAAAAACAGAGCTGGAGAATAGGTAATACTGTACTGTGTGGGGTTGCTATTTTTTTTAATGCATTTTTAGAGAGACGAAAGGAGACAGAGAAATGGAAACATCAGTATGAGAAATATTAACTAGCCTACCTCTCATGCATGACCTGACCCAGGATCAAACTCACAACCTGGGTACGTGTCCTGGCCAGGAATTGAACCTGTGACCCTTTGGTCTCTAGGACAATGCTCCAACCAACTGAACCATACCAGCTTGCTATTTGTTTATACAGACTTGTTTGGGAAGATCTCTAGTAAAGCTACAGTTGAGCTGAGATCTAGGTGAAGTACAGGAAGAAGCTATATAGAAACAGTATCCCATCAGAAAAAAACTAGGGTAGAGGTCCTGAGGTGGGTTCATAGAGGCTAGTGTGTCTGGAGTAAAGTGTACATGCACAAAAGGGGTAGGAGACTGGGAATAGATCACATAGGGGTTGCAGGTTATTGTGAGTCCTCTAGGTTTTACTTAGAGGGAAATGGGATCCACCATTTAGAAGCCTTTGAACAGAAACATGACATGATCTGATTTGTATTTTAAAAAGACTAATCCTGGAGAACTTCCTATAGAAATAGCAACAGCAGAAGTAATTACTGTAGTAATTCAAATGAAAAATGACGGTGGCTCAGACAAAAGTAGGAGCTGTGAAGGTAGTGAGAAATGGACAGATTCCTTATGTATTTTGAAGGCAGAGTTGACAGGATTTGTCAGATGTAAGAATATGAGAAAAGTCACAGTTGACTATAAATGTACTCAGAATGTGGTTGGCATTTAGTGAAACATGAAAACCATAGAAAGAACACTTCTGGGGGATAGGAAGCTAGAACCAGGAGTCTGGTTTTGAGTATTTTCTATTGGATATCCTAGTGGAGATACTGAATAAGCTAGTTAGGTATTTATACATCTGGTATTTGAAGACATGAAAGTAGATATTGATAATACATGCAGTGGGTAAGAAATAAAACATTCGAACAGAAATTAATAAATGCAATGAAAACCCAAATCACAGCATTAGATGATGAGAACCAGTCAGGTTCTTTCTTTAATTCCATATGAAGTATAGCATAGCAGTACTATACTTAAAAATGCAATATATTCAGAAAATTTCAAATGGTGGTGGGGCGTTTACTGTCTGTTCCAATCCCAGAATGTCTGCTAGACTGTTAATTTGACAAATTTACTGTACTACTTAAAAACAAAAGAAAACAAACAAAAAAATACCATCGGCAAATATTAAGCCCCAAATTACCTTTATTTGTCCTTAATCCCTCCTTAAAAATGCTATCCCAAGAGATAAAATATAACATCTTGGTTTCCCACTCATTTCTGGATGCTTAGGTAAAAAATTAAATTCAGATTTACCTATTTTACAGGTGAAACACTGACAATATAAACATGCTAGATTTTTAAATTAAGCATGACTCACTCCATTTCAACCTGGCTAATAAGAAAATTAAAAAGCAAACTAAAGTTGCACCCATCGCTGTATCAAATTTAGCAGGATTATCCTCCTATGGCTATTTACTTATTTGTTTGTTTTCCTTTGTATTAAATCTATTGGAGTGACACAAGTTAACAAGGTTTCAGGTGCACAACTTTGTAACACATCATCTGTACCCTGTGTTGTGTTTTCATCACCCCAAGTCAAGTCTCCGTTCATTACCACTTATCCCCCCACATCCTCTTCCACTTCCCACCACACCCCTCCCACCATCAACCACCACACTGTTGTCTGTGTCCATGAGTTTTCTTTTTTTTCTTTTGGCTCCATCCCCATACCCATTTCACCCACTGCCCCTGCTGACAACTCTCAGCAAAGTGATAATAAAGGGAACCAACCTCCAAGTAATAAGGGCCATAAATGGCAAACCCACAGCTAACATCATACTCCCTTGGCAAAAACTAAAAGTGTTTCCCTAAAGATCAGAAACAATACAGGCATATCCACTTTGAACACTTTTATTCAACATGATACTGAAAATCCTAGCCACAGCAATCAGACCAGAAGAAGAAATAATAGGCATCCAAACTGGAAAAGAAGAAGTAAATTGCACTATTTGCTGATGACATCATACAGCAATATAAAGAACCCTAAAGATTCCACCAAAAAACTACTAGAACTGATAAATAAAATCAGTAAAGTAGGAGGATACAAAGTAACATCCAAAAATCAGTTGCATTTTTACATACCAATAATGAACTATCAGTAAGGGAAATTAACAAAACAATCTCAATTACAATTGCATCAAAAAAATACATAGGAATAAATTTAACCAAGGATGTAAAAGACCTGTACTTGGAAAATTAAAAGACACTGGAGAAAGAAACTGAAGAAGATAAAATTAAGTGGAAACATATACCTCCTATTCAACTTTTAAAGTAATTTTAAAAAGATTTATTTTTTAAAGTTATTTTTAAAGATTTTCATTAAAGTTTTGGTCATTTCATAGTAAGCACTACAGAATGTTTCTACTATTCAAGTATAAAGTATAGGCTACAGTGTATAAAAAATTCAGCAAATGGAGCCATACATTAACAACTAGTTTTTTAAAGTTCTCACTGCAAATGAACAAGTGATCATATTAAAGAAAACTTAATTGCACATTCTAAACAAATGTACAAATGTGAGAATGTCAGAAAATGAAATTTAGAAAATAAACTTTTTTTTTCCATTACAATACTTTTATACCTCTGGTGGGAGTCAACACAATAGAACACATAAATAAATGAAAGATAAACCTTCAAAGGTCTCTCACTGGTGTTTTAAAATTCTGAATAGTATGTATCTCATGTCATTTTTATTATACAAAATAAAGTACAATAAAAAGTGAAAATGTAAAAAAACAAAAGTGAAAATGTATTTACCTTTCACATTGTTATCACAGAAGAAAGAAGATCTAAAGAAGCAGGGGGAAATTAAACATAGCATGGAAAAAGACAACTTTAGGAATACTTGATTCTGACTAATCCAGGTTAAAGGGAAGCTAAAAAGTAATCAGGTACAACTTTTGAAAACTTGTACATAAAATAAATTTATTATAAACTGAAATACCACTACATGCTTGCATAGCACTTTACTACTATACTTAACAGTACACTTTTTTCATAAAGATATCTTCACCAGCACTCCAAAATGGGCAACTGTTTTACAGAGAAGAAAATAACTAGGCCTGGAGATTAGATATCCACATTCACATCTTTTCAGGGTTGACACAAGGGTTTGCAAAGGAAAAAGGTCCATTAAACAGACTTGTATACTAAATCCATTTACATTGCATGGAATCCTTCAGTAAAAAGATTGCCTCTGATTTATCTTTTATATAAATGCCAATCGTCCCATAGTGGGTTTGCTTCAAGTTGGATACGTGTGTGTGTGTGTGTGTGTGTGAGTGTGTGTGTGTATGTGTGTGTTGAAGTATTTCCCACAGAGGAAAAAGAAAATTTTTAAATGTTACCTGTAAAATATCCTTTCTATAAAAAGAGCCTTGTGATTTTTTATTTACATATATTACACATATGTTAGACTGTATTGTGATAGCTGTCATATCAGCATGCATTTTTTAAATTTATCAAAAATGGTGAATTTTGGTGTAGCCATTGTAATACTGAAGAAAATATATAATATTCTCAGCATAACTACGCTTTATAGATTTAAAGAAAGGTAAAAATGCAACTAAAAGGCAAGAAAACATTTGTGCAATGTACAGAGAAGGTGCTATGACTGAATGAATGTTTGAAAGTATTTTGCTAAGTTTTGTGCCAGAGATTTCTCACTGGACAATGCTCCATAATCAGGTAGAGCAGTTGAAGTTGATAGCAATCAAATCAAGACATTAATTGAGCCCTGGCTGGTAGCGCAGTGGATAAGGCGCCGGCCTGCGAACCCAAAGGTCGCAGGTTCGATTCCCCAGCCAGGGCACATAACCAGGTTGCAAACCAGGTCTCCAGTCAGGTCTGTGGCTGGAGGCTGGTGAAAAACAACCATACATTGATGTCTCTCTCCCTCTCTGCCTCTCTCCCTTCCCCTCTTTCTAGAAATGATGAAATAAAATCTTTAAAAAAAAAAAAAGACATTAATTGAGAACAATCAACGTTATACCAACACCAGAGATGGCCAACATATTCAAAATATCCAAATCAATAGTTATTGGTGAAAATGAAAAAATGTCTTTTATTTTTGCAGAAAAAAACATACAGATTTTTTTTAGCCAACCCAATATTTATCTCCTTTATCCTCTTCATCTTACCTTTACTAATAGCATAATCCTGCATGCTGATCCAAAGGCTTCGTGCAGGCTCTTTCGAACAACCCAATGCCAAGTCTACATAGACAGCAATTTCAGGCCGCAATTTGTAGTCAAAAGGCTTCTGTTCTTCATTTCCTGAAAGGGCTACTTCTAAGAGGCAACTCATGCATTTATCTAAAAAGAACATTATTAGTTATTAATGTTAAATTTTGGTGCCACAAATAAAATCTTACCACATTTATTTAATGCATAGAAAATGATACATTTCAAGCCCTGGCTGGTGGTACAGTGGATAAGGCGCCAGCCTGCAAACCCAAAGGTCACTGGTTTGATTCCCCAGCCAGGGCACATAACGAGGTTGCAAGCCAGGTCTCCAGCCAGGTTCACGGCTGCAGGCTGGTGAAAGGTAACCATATATTGATGTCTCTCTCCCTCTCTGCCTCTCTCTCCCTTCCCCTCTCTCTGAAAATAATAAAATAAAATCTTAAAAGAAAAAGAAAATGATACGTTTCAAACCAGTTTAAGTAGATGCTACAAAGCTCTTTAATGTTTCTCAAATGGAGGTAGTCATCACACCTTCCATTTTCTCCAGAAGATGTGTGACAAAATATTTCACCAGGGAGGTGTTCTTGCACTTCAGTAGGAGCCTACATGTACACCACCATCTTATACAACAAAAACCTCTCTTGTTCAAAATGGAATAAAATCCTTTTTGAGAAACACATGACCATGGGAAAGAATTTTTTTTCTTTTTTTTTTAGACTTGAGGCAATATAATCAGTTTAAGCATGATTCAAGAGAAATCACTGATACCATGAACATTTGTTCAGGGGGTTCCTATCTTTTCAGTGGGACATCTAGTATTCAGAATTTTCCATTTAAAAAAAACAAACATTCTCTAAATGATAGGTTCTTTGGCTAACACTAAAAGTCAATTTAACCCATAACAATAATTACATATATTTAGAATTTTACAAAGGACAAGTGTTCTTTCTAAATATATTTTATAATGTAAAAACTGAAAAATAACATTAAAACTGAAAGTGGTTTTATTCATACTAAAGGCCAGTTTACTGAGTAAATAAATACGAGGAAGGTAGAGACATAATCGATACTTTTTCCTAGGGACTAACACAGTGATAGCACAGTAACCTTCTTTATGATGTTAAGTATCTCTTGAAAAATTAATTTTACTTTTTATGTACAAATATCATAAAGTATCAGTCTAGCAATCATCAACCATGGCCAGATCCACTTTCCAGTTCATAAATGAAATGAAGAATATATACTCCTATTTGGAAAAGGAAGAAATTCTTCAACAGCTCTCCTCACCCCACTCCATCCTTCCACCCAAAAGCAGATCTTTTCTGTGATTTTTGTCTTTGTTCCTACTTTGTTTTCCCTCTTGAGATTCTATTAGATTGAGATTTCTCTTAGATTTTCCTTCTTAGATACTCTGAGTCTCTTTCTTTTATCAGGTAATAATGAATTTTTTATCTAATACGATCACATAGGCTATCTAATCTAGCTCACTATTCTATGGGTTAAAATTAGAGACCCAGAGAGATTCTAGATACAACAACTAGACAATCTGTTCAGGAACTGGAGAAATCCTCATGTTCAGACAGTCAGAAAGCTAGCTTACCAGGAAAGCAGACAAATGAGAGACAAAGCAAAATAAAGAAATCCCTAAAGATATGATAAATAGGGAGGGGAAAAAATGAGAAATTACACCAGCATGGAAGCCGAACCAGCCAGGAGGAGGAGGAATGAATGCTACTCACATCTGACAGGTATTTGAACACTGAGCCCTGGTAAGTCATTGTAGGTAAACTCACAAAGCTTTACATTCTGTGAATCAGTTTCATAACCTTACAACCCCAGAACACAAATAATCAAGCACTTTTCCATTTTTATGAATTAGATGACTTCCCTAAAAATATAATGTCAAAGTAGGCCCTAGCCAGTATGGCTCAGATGGTTGGAGCATCTTCCCATAACTTTTCGGTTATGGGTTCGATTCCCAGCCAGGGCACATACCTAGGTTGCAGGTTTGATTCCCAGTCAAGGCAATTACAGAAGGCAACCAATTGCTCTTTATCCCCTCTCTAAAAGCAATGAAAAAAATGTCCTTAGATGATGATAAAAATTTTTTTAAAATTATGACAGAGTGGGACCAATACTACATTTTCCCAGTGCAGAGGCTCTTTTCACTACACAATACTGCAGGATTTAATTTTTTCTAAGGGTTCCAAGTTACAGTCTCAGATCCCCAACCCTGCTGATAATACTGCTTTTGTTTCCTATCAGTTTTCTATTTTGCAAACCCAGAATGAGAAATCTCCGGGGGAGGTACAAACACAAACATTTATTTTAAATGTTGCAAAGAAGCACATTACCTAACTGAGGGGTGTCCATTTCTACTCCATCACTAAAAAGTGGTGTTTTCATCCAATATGCAGTGTCCTGTTCTTCAGGAGACACAGGAGAGCCCTGAAGCATGCCACCAAGACACCGCCCAATAAGGAGAGCAATTGTTCTTTCCAGATCCACAAGCCACACCCAGGACTGAGCTGGCTGAGGTAAAGGCAGGCCAGCAGGATCAATCAGTTCTGGCCCTCCTGAAGACAAAATTGTTAGTAACTGTGTCCTCATCATGTATTCAAGATTCTTAAGCTTTCTCCTATAATACAATAAAATACTGAAGCAAAATAATTTTACACAATGAGATGTAACACTTTCTGTACATATTCCTTTTACTAGACTAATTTAAAAATGCTATCAAAAATGTCCTTTGTAAAGTTATTAATTTTAAGATAAACATTAAAATAATATATGCAAGAATTATCCAAAGGGATTCTATTCCTACTTTTCATTATCTAGGTCAAATTTTACTTGAGGAAAATCAACTCAAAAGTTAATCTAGTAAAATGAAATTTAGTATTTTTTAATGCTTTTAAAGATTGATTTTAGAATTGTACTAAGATCCAGGCCCATGCTTTTTTATTGTACATTTGTTTTTAAAACTTATTTACATTAAACAAAACACTGTAACATAAAGATATAAACTTAGTAATAAAGATAAAAATAGATTATCAGTGAAATTGTGGGAGAATAAAAAACAGATCAATAAATCTGAAACTGATTATTTGAAGACTAATAAAAATGGATAAATCTATCAAAATCCTGGAAAAATTCAAAAATAGGAATAAAAAAGGTATGTAACCACAGATAAAACAGATCTCTCTTTAAAAGATTTTATTTATTTTTAGAAAGATGGGAAGGAAGGGAGAAAAAGAGGGAGAGAAACACCTGTGTGTGACTGCCTGTTGCACGCCCCCAACAGGGGACCTGGCCCATAACCCAGGCATGTGCCCTGACTAGGAACTGAACCGGCAACCCTTTGGTCCATGCAGACCAGCATTCAATCCACTAAGCCACACCACACCAGCCAGGGCCAACAGAAATTTTTTAAAACCTTAAATGAGCCTTGGCTTACATGGCCAGCCTACTGAGCTTACATGGCTCAGTAGGCTGGGCACTGGCTTGTGAACCAAAAGGTCGTTGCAGTTCACTTTCTAGTCAGGGAGTATGCCTGAGTTTCAGGCCAGGTCCCCAGTTGGAGATGTGCCCGGGGCAACTGATCAATGTTTCTCTCGCACATTAATTGAAGTTTTTCTCCCTCCATTTCTACCTCCCTTTCCCTCTCTCTAAAAAACAAAATAAAATCTTTTAATGAAAACAAACAAACTGTTGGGTGAATATTATGAATGATTTTATGGCAATAAATGAGACCAACAAATACTTTCTAGAAAAATATTAATTTACAAAATGGATTTGATAAAAAACAAAAAGCTGGAAGAAAACAAAAATCTCTAAAGAAACAAAATTAATAGCCAAAGTCTATCTTAAAAAAAAAAAAAAATCACAAGAGACCAGACAATTTCAGAAATAAAGTCTTCCAAACCTCAAGAGAAGATAACCCCTATCGCATACCAATTATTTCAGAGAAAAGAGGAAAAAGGGAAGATTCTAAACTGATATTATGAGGTTGGTATATTGGTGGTAGCAAAAATAATGCAACAATAGCATAGCACAGAAAAATATCAATTATGAACACAGATACAGAAATTCAAAATAAAATGACACCCTGACTCATCTAATGCAAATAAAGTGAATCTTAGAAAGTTCTGAGATGCTTTTGTAAAGCAAGAGTAAACCTAAAATAGCTCTGTATTAAGCCTAATCAGCATCCAGATGCAGCTGTAACCTTGACACTTGACTTACTCTAAGCCCAGCTGTCACAGAACCATACAATGTTAAAATAAGACAGGTCCTCAAGGTCATCTTGTCCAATCCTAATCTTTCAGGAGAGAAAAACTAAGGCTTTAGGAAGTTATAAGTGACTTGCCCAAGATCATACTGCCAAATTACTAACAGAGTCAAAGCTAAAATCTAGATCATTTTATATATTTTTTCAGGATCCTGTCCAATAAAACATGTAACATCACTTAAACTTGAAATTATTTTTTAAATGCAGTAATGAAATTCTTTTGATGGCCTTAGGATACATAGATAGCCTTTACTGGAAAAACATACTGATGATTTCTAGACATGGTGTTTTAAGCTATATCCAACTTCATGGAATCATCAACACTTTATAAATTAAAAATGAGTTCAAGTGTCATGCCTAAAATCGGAATACTATTTCCTATGAAGTACCTAATAAGGAAAACAGATAAATAGGTTTCCGATTTCCGTATTTTACATTCAGTTATCTATAGACCCAACCAAAATACAAAATATTTTGCTGTCAAACAAATTTAAAACTAAAAATACTTGCATTTAGGAAATAAGTTTTTAACCAATCAAATCAATCTATTGACTATAAAAGGTGTCATTATGCTGCTTATTGAATTATGAAAGAATGCTTTCCCATCATTCACTGTAAGATGTATCCAATTTAAACCATGTCAAAATTTGGAAAAAAACACTTTCTTAGAATCAATAAAGCATACTATTCAAACCTGCTGCCAATATAGACCCTAGTTAATGACTCTTATATATGGGCAACTTCTTAGGTTCTGCCATGTAAGTGCTCACTTTAGACTATAATCCTGAGAAGATAACAACTTAACTTTTTCATTACATAACACACCCAATCTCAGGTATGATTTACCTGATGCATGCAAGGGGAACCACTTTTCTCAAAATCGGTCTTTGCCCTTTTACCATCTTTACTTACCATGAAGAGGCCACTGTAACTCTTGGTCTTCCAATAGAGCGGCAGCTGGCAGGAGTCTATTAAGGCAATCAAGGGGTGGCAACAAGTCCAGGAGGTAACTCAATAAAGGCCGAGCCACGGACACGGGGAGTAACAATAAGGAATTAACAATCTGGCAGAGCATACTGCCTGCAGCTGAGACATATATCACATCTATGAAGGGTAAGAAATTCAGCATTAGCTCAGTTTGAATGGATTAAATTTGAAATGCCTGTGCAAAAAAAAAAAAAAAGGAAGAGTCTAGTAAACAATGGTTTTACTTCCCCAATTCCTTTTTTTTCAGTGGGGACACTTCAGAGATGAGTTGGTTTAAAACAGACTATTGAATTTTTTGTTTTTGGGACAAGATTCCAGGAGGCAACAAGAGAAAGGCCTACGTTGAAAAGGGAATCATCAACTAGGTACAGATATGAGAGAGTCAATATACACATGATGGTTTAAGACAATAGAACCAGATAAGATCATTCAGGGAAAAATGAGGGTTGAGGACAAAATTCAGAGGCTCCTACACAATAAAGGGCATGTTCAAAGAAGAGTTGTTTATAGAAACCAACAAAAAACAGTAATCAGAGAGATATGAGTAAAAACAGAATTATGATTGCACAAAAGCCCAAGGAAAAAAGAGTATTTCAATGAAAGAGAAACACTGGAAAATACTAGAAAAAGGTAATGAAATAGCAGATAACAATCTCACTTTATGCCATTTAATATTCATCATTTTGCACATATGTCATGCCTTAAAATTAAGCCTCTATCATGTCAATTAGCTTTTAAGATTAATCAGATCAGTCACTATTACCATCACTCCCAAACCAAGATCAAAGGAGTTTCCAATAAGAAGGGGATTCAAGATCATTCTTATTCCACGCAGAGATTTTATTTTAGGCCCTCCTAAGGTTTTGGAAGTTAAGAACTCTTACTTTACAACCATTGATTAATTTGAAATCTAGTTCTAAACACACCTCTTAATTTTTCTCCAACGCTGCCGTTCCAAGGACTTTCTTTGAGCAAATTTGCCGAACGTGAGTAAATGTCTGTGGCATGAGGCAACAAGAGCTGAAGATGTTTGTGTAGCAATGCCACACTGCTTGAGTTCTGAGAGGAAAAAGTTGCTAAATTACTACTTGAAAGATTCAAAGTACAAAAATATCATGGCTTAACCAAGTATCTGAGTTTCAAAGTCCCTGAGAAAGAATATCATAAAAGGCAAAGAACCACATACCTCACTAATGTTATTGATATGGCAAAATGCCAGCAGCTGTTTCTGCAGTGAACACAGTAGTTCGTGAAGATGAGCAGGCTGACTGTTCTCTGAAGATGATGTTCCAAGTAGAAATTTATCACTATTCTTTTCTAGCTCTCCAAATGCTTGATCCTAAAATGATACACAAATGAAGATTATACTTGAAGTGTTTGAAAATGAAAGTAATGTCCTACCATAAATGATTCTGGTTTAAGAAGCCACTGTATACATTATTGAATATTATTAATCTTTAAATCTTTGCTGTATTGTTATCAGCTATTACAGATTTATCGACAATCTCAATTTGTTATTTCCATTAAAAAATACATATTTCACCAAAGAAATTTTGAAAATACAGATAAAAATAGGAAAATAGTATAATATCCAGAGAACATATTTCAACTTCTTTTTTTAAAGATTTTATTATTTTTAGAGAGGGGAAGGGAGAGAAGGAGAGAAACACCAATGTATAGTTTGCCTCTCACCTGCCTCCAGCCACGGACCTGACTGGAGACCTGGCCTGCAACCTGATTATGTGTCCAGGCTGGGAATCGAACCAGCAACTGTTGGGTTTGCAGGCCGGCACCTTATCCACTATGCCACCAGCCAGGTCTCTATTTCAACATTTCTTATTTTATTTTTTATTGATTGATTTAAGAGAGAAAAGAGGAGGGAGAGAGGGAGGAATAGACAGAGGGAGGGAGGGGAGAGAGAGAAACATGAATTTGTTGTTCCTCTTATTTATGCACTCATTGGTTGCTTTTTTTTTAAGATTTTATTTATTATTTTTAGAGAGAGGGAAAGGGAGAAAGGCAGAGAGGGAGAGATATATTAATGTATGGTTGCCTCTCACCTGCCTCCAGCTACACACCTGGCTGGAGGCCTGGCTTGCAACCTGGTTATATGCCCTGGCTAGGACTGGAACCAGCAACCTTTGGGTTCACAGGCTGGTGCCTTAGCCACTGTGCCACCAGCCAGGGCATTGGTTGCTTCTTGTATGTGCCCTGACTAGAGTTCAAATCCACAACCATGACTTATCCCTGATGATGCTCTAAGTAATTGAACTATTGTATAGGGCCTCAACATTTTAATGCTATTGTTTTTCAGCTCTCTTATGTAAAGCTTTTCTTTTCACATGTTGTGTACTTCAAAGATCACAGTTCTTAAAAATTAAATGTTTCTGACTATAAAAGAAATAAATGAACTAAATAGACAAGATAAATATAATGTGGAATCCTGTGTTGAGAACAGGAAGCTGCTATAAAGGACATTATTGGGGCAATATAGAAATGTGAATATGAACTGTATATTACATAACAGTTCTGCATCGAAGTAAAATTTCCTGAGTTATTATGTAAGAGAATGTCCTTCTTTGTAAGGAATAAATGCTTAAGTGCTTAGGAATAGCCAACATAACATCTGTAACTTACTCTCAAATAATTTAGAAATAAAAGATAGGTAGATGGAAAGAGAGGGATGGATAGAAAAGTATAAATGTAGATAAAAGGTATGGGAGTCCTTTTGAATGATTCTTGGGTAAATTTAAAATAATTTCAAGTTAAAAAAATTTTAATGTGCAGTGTAAAAAATCTAGAAGCATACCAAAACTGTATTTTTAGAAAGTTAAAAATCACTATTCAACCAATCACCCAAAGAAAAATCACCCTTAATATTTTTGGTGTATTTCTTTCGTGATTTTTTATGACTTTTTCATAATATTGTTTATTATACTTTTACTCTTTTCCAACAAATTCACCAGCATTTTCTACATTGTCATAAACCATGTGTATGTAAAATTTACATCATTTAACATTCCACTGAGCATTACCATAATTTACTTACCCATTCTATTTTTAGATATTCTCAATTTCTTATTTTTATTGCTTATAAAAATGTAATGAATATCTTTATCCATCAAATAGGGTCTATAATTTCAATATGCAAGAGAAAGTCTCAACATTTTAAGACACATCCTATAGAAGCATAATTGTAAGCTCCGAATAAGCACTATTAGAGAGAAACTGAATGTTTGTGTCCTATCAAAATTCCTATGTTGAAACCGAATCCCCCAATGGAGTAGTAACTGGAAGTAATGGATTTTGGAAGGTGAATGGTCCTGAGGGCAATGCCCTTATGATGGGATTAGTGCCCTTATTCGAGAGACCTCAGAGAGCTCCCTGCGTGAGGACACAGGCAAAATGATAGCTATCTATACACCAAGAAGCAGGCACCACTGAATCTGCCAACACCTTAATCTTGGACTTGCCACCTCCAAAACTGATAAACTTGTGTTGTTTATAATCCACTTACTCCAAAGTATTCTATTATAGCAGACCAAACAGACTAAGGAAGGACAAATTATTTTTAAATCTTGGAACATGACAAACATGGTTTAAATTACAGTATTTTTTAAAAAAATATTTTACTCATTATTTTTAGAGAGAGGGGAAGGGAGGGAGGAAGAAAGGTAGAGAAACATCAATGTATGGTTGCCTTTCACCTGCCTGCAGAAGGAGACCTGGCTGGACACCTGGCTTGCAACCTAACCTGGGTATGTGTGTGTCCTGACTGGGAATCAAACTAGTCACCCTTGAGTTAACAGGCTGGTGCTCAATCCACTGAGCCACACCAGCCAGGGCTTTAAATTACAGTATTTTTTAATGATCTTGGCCCAAAAGGAGTTAGCATTTTATTGCCATTTCCACATAATATATACATGTACCTTAACCCGAATGACATAATAAAAGCACTACTTTAATCCAGCATAAATGTTTTTTACAATTTTGGGAAAAAATTTCAGTCAAGAACAATTGGATACAGATATACTATACTGTTTCCATTCCACTTTTAGCCAAGTATCAGATCAAACTTACATTCTTAAATATGAGAGAAAATAATTCTATAGGAACACCTATCACTCCAATTTAGTCAACAACCTTTTAATGTGGGCAGAACAAAACGCTAAGACTTACATGGGAAAAAAAGAATACACAGACCTGACCCTGAAGAGGCATAGGAGACAATATGAAATAATACACAAATAATTTTAAGTTGTTACATAACGTACTTTTGACTTAAAATGACTAAAGAGTAGGCAGGTATAATTACATGGTAGATGGAGTTATTTGGGCAAGGCTTCCTAGAATGATCAAGTTTTAAAGAAGATACAGACCGGTAGACAAGAAGTGCGCACAGAGACAGGTGTGCCATGTGCATGAGCTCAGATGAGGCAATACCAATGGGGAGGTAAGACAAATGATGAAAGGTCTGAAAAATTTTTAATTTAATACAAGGAGGTTTTTTAATACAGCAAGTTTATTCCAGCAATAAAATGCTGAGAAGAGACCAGCAACAGTGGTAACAGCCACAACACTATTATTACTATTAGATCATGATAGCCTGAGTTGGAACCCATAGTTGAAAAGAAAAAAAGGTGTGGATCTAAGAAACACCACAGAGTAAGAATTAATGGCATCCTAATACACAGAAAGCTACAGTGTCCACTGACTTCTCTCTTCTGTTAACTAGACTATTCTTAGTACCAACTACATTTAATTATAAGATTATATCTGGTAAGGTCAATCACTATTATATCCATCCTCATTATTCTTTTTCGGCAAAATGTTAACTTTTAATGTTTATTCTTGTACATTAACATAAAATAAATTTGGTAAAATTTTAAAATAATTCTCCTTGGAATTCTTAAAGTCATCAGGCCTCAGAATATTTCAGACGATCAACATGTTTTCCTCCTGTGCGGGGGTGGGGGGTGGGGGTGGGGGTTGAACCTAGAGTTTTATTTCATTAGCGTTTAAATGTCAAAATATCCTGACGTAAGGTAATGATACCTCCCCCGCTCTGATAAATAAATAAATAAATAAATATTTATATTTATATATAGGGCTTAAGTACTTTTTTTTTTTTTTTTTTTTAAACCACGAAGGAAAACTTACTGTATAAAATCCTAAATTTCTTAAGAGAGTCTTCATCAAAATTTCAGCCAGATGGGTGTCTGGATGGCAGCTCTGAGTACCATAAGGTTGATCTGACAGGTTTCCATAGCTAGTACACACAGAGGAGAGGTCAGCAGCATCAGAGGGTGAGCTATAGCCAAGTAAGGAGGCTACATGGGTATGATCTTGCAAACTTGTCAGAATAATATCCAGCTGCATTCTCTAAAAAAAAAAAAAAAAAAATTGTTCATGGATAAAATAAGAACAAATGAATAATTAGCTTAAAATGCACTAGAAAAGGAAATAAAGAATTACAGGAAAAAAACTACACTAGTAACGCTAACTAATTCACTTCATATCCTGATTAATAATAACTTTTTAGCAAATGTGCACTCAAAAGAAAAGTTTCCCATATTATCATTTGGGAAAACGCCAACTTAGAGTTTTATTTCATCCCCTATTATAATACCTAAAATTCTAAGCTAAAATGGCATAGGCAAAGAACTTACATGCATGACCCATGGACATAACAATAACAGGGGCACTGCCTGAGGGAGTGGGGACTGTGGAATGGAGGAGGGCAAAAGGAGTAAAATTGGGACAACTGTAATAACATAATTAAAAGAATATAATTTAAAAAATAAAATAAAATGGTCCTGGCTGGTGGCACATGGATAAGGCACTGGCCTGTGAACCCAAAGGTCGCTGGTTCAATTCCCAGACAGGGCACATCACCAGGTTGCCAGCCAGGTTTCCAGCCAGGTCTGTAGCTGGAGGCAGGTGAAAGGCAACCATACATTGATGTCTCTCTCCCTCTTTGCCTTTCTCCCTTCCCCTCTCTCTGAAAAATAATAAATAAAATCTTTAAAACAATAATAATAAAAAATAAAAATAAACAAAATGGCATACTCTGCATGATTTTAGCACTATAAAGGTAGGAAATGCAAACAAATAAATTGTACAATTCTTCTATAGAATTACCAATGAAACTAATTAACCTAACATTTAAAATAAATTACTGAAATATAAACCAATGCAAAATACTAATTGTAAGGCAGCTGTGATTATTATACTATGGGTATGTACCACTTCTTCCCTCAAACCTTTAATTCTATGATTGGTTGTTCCATTTAATGATTAAGTAAAATGTACTTACTTTAATGTACAGAAGACAATAAAAATGAAAAGAATAAGCATATTCATATCATCAAATACTTTTGTATAACAGTCATCTTCTTTTACTTTTTATGTAAGTAATTTCAAACAAAGTTCTGGATATGGAACCAACAGTAGTGAATGCCCTTAATTTCAACACAGTACACTACAAATAAATTAAAAGGGGTCTGGTTTGACATGTATGCAACACTGAAAAAATTAGTCATGATTTTAATACCAATCTCCAAATAATTAAACATTATCACTTACTTCACCTTCATTAGAAATCTGGGAACTCTTCTAACAGAAAACATTAAATATTAAGATTTACCAGAACCATCAAGTTCAGTATTATCTTATAAACACTAGGCAATTTATTAGCTTTATTTTCCTCTCTCACTCTCTCTCTCTTTTTTTTTTTTTGATATTATTGGATTACTTAAGATACGATGCAAAGGCTCACCTGTCCTTTAGACAAGCTTTCCCATCTATCAGGTCCTTGGGGTAAAAGAGAATGAAGTAATTCCATACGTTCTCTTAATGGAGGTAACAGCATGGTTGCTCCCACTGACAGTGTTTCAATTACCACCTAATACCAAAAAAAAAAAAAAAAAAAAAGAGGATTTATTGGTTCTTATATTTTTAATAAATAAAATGATTAATTAAATCCATTAACTATTAGAATCATGGAAATCTAAAGAAGGTATATCACGGAAGACTAAATAAAGGTAATTTGTGAAAAACAAAACAAAATAAAACAAAGAGCATGCAGGTCCTTCTTTGGATGTCTTTAAGAAAACCAGAATATGGCCCTGTTTGGTGTGGCTCAGTGGATTGGTGCCTGCCTGTGAACCCAAAGGTTGCTGGTTGGATTCCCCAGTCAGGGCACATAACCAGGTTGCAATCCAGGTCTCCTGCCAGGTCCTTAGGTAGAGGCAGGTGAAAAGCAACCATACAATGATGCTTCTCTCCCTTTCTTCCTCCCTCCCTGCCTTTCTCTTTGAAAATAATGAATAAGGCACTGGCTGGTGGCACAGTAGATAAGGCGTCAGCCTGTGAACCCAAAGGTCGTTGGTTTGATTCCCAGCCAGGTCCATAGCTGGAGGCAGGTGAAAGGCAACCATACATTGATGTCTCTCTCCCTCTCTGCCTCTCTCCCTTCCCCTCTCTCTGAAAACTAATAAATTTTTTAAAATCTTTAAAAAAAAAAAAAAGAAAAAAGAAAAGTAAAGAGAAAACCAGAATACATATTTTGGACTTGCTACTAAATAGGTTATTTAGTGTTGAATCTACAACATTGGTCCTACAAAGTGTAGTAGATGAAGAAATGAACAAGAAAAGAAAGCCCTGCTTTCATGAGCATATAGTCTATTGGGATAGAGAGACCCAGAGCAAATAATTGTGAATGTCAAAGGGGTCACATGGGAAAAGTAAATGGAAGTGTATGCTTAAGTGAGCACACACACAAAAAGGCAATTAACATGGCCTATAAGCTCATAGGTGTCCCTAAGCATTAGGCATTTAAGTTAAAAATTAAAAATGAAGCCCTGGATGGTAGATCAGTGGATTGGTGCCAGCCTGCAAACCCAAAGGTTACTGATTTGATTCCCAGTCAGGGCATATGACCAGGTTGCAAACCCAGGTCTCCAGGTTTGCAGGTGAAAGGCAACCATACATTGATGTAACTCTCCCTTTCTTCCTCCCTCCCTTCCCTTCTCTCTGTAAATAATGAATAACATCTTTTTTAAAAAAAGGAATTAAAAATGAGAAGGACTTAGTCAAACATGAGTCCAGGCTACAGGAACAGCATAAAGAATAGATACATTATTTATGACCTATAACTTCTCTGGGTCATAGCCTCTTTATCAGTAAAATGAGGGTATTAAGGCTAGGAAAATGACACACTCAAAAGAATAAGAGTTTTTAATATAAAAGTTTTTAAATATTATAGAATAAAAAATATCAATAGAAGAGTTAAAATATAAAAATTACATTTTTCATGGAAGAAAAGGTAGAAAACAGGAAAGAAAACAAGAAAATTAAGAGTCCTGGTCAAGTCCTGGATGGTGCGGCTCAGTGGACTGAAAGCACTGGTCTATGAACCAAGAAGTGAGTTGCCTGTTCAATTCCTAGCCAGGGCACATGCCTGGGTTGTGGGCCAGGTCCCTGGGTGGGAGCAAGAGATAACCACACATTGATGTTTCTCTCCCTCCCTTTCTCCCTCAACTTCCCCTCTCTCTAAAATAAATAAATAAAATCTTAAAAAGAAAAAAAAAGTCCTAAAAATTCCTTATTATTGGGAGGTCTAATATTCCATTAATAAGGAATTACAGATAAAGAGAAAGCACAGTAAACAATGATGAGGAAATAACAATATATTTCAAGATAATTTCTTAAAACTGAAGGCTATGGGATTCCAAATTAAAAGCTGTTTACCAAAATATACACCACAGTGGATAAAATCATATCCACATCAGTTCATACTATTTTCAAATGTGAGAACACAAAGGACAAGTAGAACTTGTATAGAATCCAGGAAAGAAAAATGTATTTCCATACAAAGTACCAAAAATCTGCATAGCATTGATTTTTTGAGTAATACCACTGAACAGTAGATGGTAATGACTTCACAATTCTAATTGGAAAATGACTTTCAATTTAGAATTCTATGCTTCAGCTATTCATGAAGATATTCAATTTACAAACTACTTAAATATTGAATTATAAGAATCCTTTATATATTTTGGAAACTAGAAGCTTATCAGACACGATTTACAAATATTTCTCCCATTCTATGAACTGTGTCTTTTTTTTTTTTTTTTACAACTCCATTTTTTTTTTAGAAAGTGGGGAAGGGAGAGAGGCAGACAGGGAGAGAGACATCAATGTACAGTTGCGTTTCACCTGCCTCCAGCCACAGACCTGACTGGAGACCTGGTTTGCAACCTGGTTATGTGCCCTGGCTGGGGAATCAAACCTGCGACCTTTGGGTTCGCAGGCCAGCACCTTATCCACTGTGCTATCAGCCAGGGCCTGACTTTCTTGATAATGTTCTTTGAAACGTGAATGTCTTTAATTTTAATGAAGTCCAAATTACCTTTTTCTCTTTGGTTGCTTATGCTTTGGTAGTCATAGCTAAGAAATCATTGCCTAATCCAAAGTCATAAAGATGACGGATGAGTGGATGAGCAAAATGTGGTATATATACAACAGATTATCCAGCCTTAAAAAGAAATACCACCATATGCTACAACATAGATGAATCTTGAAGACATTATAAGTGAAACAAGCAAGTCATAAAAAGAAACTGTATAATTCCATTTATATGACACAATGTCAAAATCATTGAGACAGAAAGTAGAATAGTGGTTGCCAAGAAGCTAGAGGAAGGGGAGAATGGGAAGTTATTAAATATGGTTATAGAATTTCGGTTTTATAAGATGAAAACAGTTACGGAGATGGATAGTGGTACAATATTATGAATGCATTTAATGCCACTGAACTGTATACTTTAAAATAGTTAATGCAGGACTTCCAGTCAAGATGGAAGTCCACCATCCACAACAAGAAAAAGAAATACAACTATCTCAAAACTAAAAACAACCAGAACTACCAGAAAATCACAAACATGGAAGTCTAACAAACAAAGATATAGAGAAGTAATACTCATCCAGACAGGTAGGAGGGGTAAAGCCAGGGTAGAGAGGACATGGTGTGGTGGCGGTGGCAGTGCCAGCAAGGCAGTGGCTGTGGCCAGCAGGTGGAAAGAGCAGTCACACACTATGAAAGTCAGGAGAGACACCTGAAGAGTGATCCCAGCCCCAGACCAGGCAGCGCAGCTCACAGCTCCAGCTGCAGGAAAACTAAAGCCTCACTGCTTCTGACTATGTAAACCAGTGGAGGATGGGGCAGCAAAAGAAACTGCTAGTCTCTCAGCAGAGTACGTTTATTTAGAGGGCCCCCACAGTCCTAGAACATCTGCAAACCTGGAACCACAACCAGGGCAAGAGCTAGATAGGTGCTAATCCTACACTGGAAGCAGAAGTGCCTGGAAAAGGGGCAACTCCTGAACAGGCAGCATTGTTCCCTCTCAGACCCCTCCCCCACGTACAACCCCACAATGTGATGAAACAGGTTGCTGTACACTGACAAACCTAAGGCTCTGTCCCTTATAACATTAATAGGTGTGACAGCTCTACCTAAGATACAGGCAAGCACAGGAGGTGGTCAAGTTGTGGAGGCAGAGAAGTATGGCCCAAAAGAGGGAGTAGACCAAGATTCCAGTGGGGGAACTAAGTGACAAGAAGATAGCCAACCTAACAGATGCAGAGTTCAAAACACTGGTGATAACAATGCTCACAGACTTGACAGACAAGATTAAGTACAATAAACATACAAGGGAAGAAATGAAGGCTAAGCTAAGTGAAATGAAGGAAATTTTACATGAAACCAATGGTGTAAGGAAGGAAGCTGGGTTCAACTCAATGATCTGGAACATAAGGAAGAAATAAACAGTCAACCAGTACAGAATGAGGAATTAGGAATTGAAAAAAATGAGGAGAGGCTTAGGAACCTCTGGGACAAATTTAAACATGCCAACATCCAAATCAGATGGGTGCCAGAGGAGAATAAGAACAAGAAATTGAAAACTTATGTGAAAAAATAATGAATGTGAACTTACTTAATTTAGTGAAGGAAATAAATGTACAAGTCCAGGAAGCAGAGTCCTAAACAAGCTAGACCCAAAGAGGACTATACCAAGACACATCATAATTAAAATGCCCAAAGGTTAAAGATAAAGAAAGAATCTTAAAAGCAGCAAGAAAAGAGAAGAGAGTTATCTACAAAGGGTCCCTATAAGACTAACAGTTGATTTCTCAAAAGAAACTTTGCAGGCAAGGGATTGGTAAGAAGTATTCAGAGTGATGAAAAACAAGGACCTACAACTAAGATGACTCTATCCAGCAAAGCTATCATTTAGAATGGAAGGGGAAAGTGCTCCCCAGACAAGGTAAAGCTAAAGGAGTTTATGATCACCAAGCCATTATTATATGAAATGTAAAAGAAAACTATATAAGAACGAGAAGATTAAAACTATGAACATTTAAATGGCAACAAATACACAACTATCAACAACTGAATCTAAAAAACTAAGCAAACCACTAGCATAATAACAAAATCATAGGGTTATCAGCTGGGAGGGGCAAGGGGAAAAAAATGGTGCAAGGATTAAGAAGCATAATTGGTAGGTACAAAATAGACAGGGGGAAAAGACAAAGAACATACAAGCATGACCCATGGACATGAACTAAGGTGGGCTGAAGAGAATGAGGGTACAGGGCTGAGGGGAGTAAAGTGAAAATTAAAAATTGGGGCAACTGTACTACCATAATCAATAAAATATACTTTAAAAAGTTAATAAGTTAAATTTTATGCTATATGTATTTTGTTGTAATAAAACTAGGTCCTTGTCCTCATAAATTCATCTTCTGGTGGAAAAAGACAGGTGTGTTTATAAATAGACAATGTGACACAATAAGAACATATATAAAAGAAACCTAACCTGGTAGGAGAGCAGGGAATAAAGGGTTTCTCAGAGATGACATCTGACCTTTATTTTAAATGATGGACTCACCAAAAACATTTGGTATCACCAAGAAAACAGGAGTGGAAAAAAGAATAACCAAATGAAATTTTCTAAGATACAGCTGAATTTATAAACTGCAACCTCAGAGAAAGATATGTTTTGAGATACAGATCCGTTAGTCCTATATTCTTACCTCTTGGATTTCATCTGGGACAGTTGAGTCCATCAGTCTGAAGAGCAAATTTCGAAGTGGACCCGCCTGTCTCCCAAGAATGCTGGTAGCTACCCCTCCCGCAAGTGCAAGAGCAAGGTGATTTGAAAGCAGCTTCAGGCACAGCTTGAGGAAATTGTGGTGTTCCCTGAAACCAAATAAACCACTGTGAACTTTTGGAACATAAATGAGTATGTGCTCTCCAGTTTGGGTAGCTTTTTTTCTCTTTAAACATTTTGTCAAACTATAATCAACAGTAATTTTTAAAACATAATTCATGAAATTATGGACAATTCTTCAGAAAAGTTGCTATCAACAAGTACCTAAGTTTAGCTCTTTTTTTAGATTATAAAGAAGTTTCATATACTCAAGGGAAAAACTGAACAAAAAAGAACTCAAAACTCAAAATGAGTAATAGAAGTGCATACAAATATATATATATATTTATCTATATATATATATGTACATACATACATATATACATACACAACTTACCTTGATGAAGGGAAAGGGAGTGGGGGTATCTCACTGTTTATTTTATCACAGTATCTCTCAAGAAAAGAACGCAGGTGTGAAAAGGTACTCTCTTCAAGATCTACACAATAAGGTCGGTGCCATGCAACAACTTGTCTAGAATAAAAACATAAGAAAAATCATGAAACAGCCTCAAGCCAAAATTTTTACACATGATCAAAAGCTGAAAGAGTTCAACAAGATACACAGAAGACCTCGATTATGAAGGTGATAAAACCCTTCATGTTACAAATGAGGGAAAAAAAGAATTTGCCATCCCTAAAGTACTTCAAGAAGAAAACAACCACCACCTATTTTGGAAGGTTTGGATATTCAGTCACCTGAAGGCAGAGGGCAGAGTCACATGATCTACCACAGCCCCTTCTGGTTCTATGGATATATAATATGTATATTTAATTTTAAGAAAAATAAAATACAGTGACTTGCCCTGGCTGGAGCGGCTCAGTGGATTGAGTACTGGCCTGCAAACCCAAAGGTTGCTGGTTCGATTCCTAGTCAGGGCACATACCCAGGCTGCAAGCCAGGTCTCCAGCCAGGTCCCTAGCTTGAGGCAGGTGAAAGACAATCATACATTGATGTTTCTCTCTCTTTCTTCCTTCCCTCTTCCCCTCTCTAAGAATAATAAATAAAATCTTTAATATATATATATATACATATATATATGTATACATATATACATACATATATACATATATATACATATATATATACAAATATATATATATATGACTTTATACAGTGATATACAGACAGCTATTAAAAGAAAAACTCCTAAAATCTCTTGTAAGGATTTTCAAAATCTTGGAAACCAACTATCTACATATGAAGTGGGAAGTTGCAGAGTAAATACTAATAGCAAATTTTTAAATATTCAATTTATTATACTTTTGGCCTTTATTATGGACAGTAAGTATCCATAAATGTTTTTAATTAGTTAGAATGTCTTAATAAACCCCATCTGAATGAAAGGTCTAGAATGCAAATACACTGTATAGGGGATATTGGTGCTGACCCCCTATCCCCAGCACAGTCAGAAGTCCACATATAACTTTGGAATCCCCAAAATCTTAACTGTAGTTGTACCTCGGTATCCACAAATGATTGGTTCAAGGATAGCCCCCCTTATAGATACCAAAATCTGTGGGTACTTATGTCCCTTATATAAAAAATGGTGGAGAAAAAGGCATACAGTCAGGCCTCCAAGCTCCACAGATTCCCAGCCACAGGCTGAAAATACATACTATTTTCCATACACAGTTGGCTTAATCTATAGCAGTTATCTTGATCTATATATAGAAAACCCACAGATGTGGAGGGCCAACTATACATACATTTTTTGGGAAAAATCTGTGTAAGTGACAGTGCTGTTCAACCTGATGCTGTTCATGGGTCAACTGTATAATACGTTCTAAGTTGTAAATTAGCCCACACTCATCTGAATGTATTTGAAATAACCCCCAAATTCCTTAAAATTCAATCTCCTAATAAAGGCTAAAAATCACCTACCTGATTACTTAAACAGATATGATTATCATTTTAGGAAAAAGCTAAATTTCTGCAAAAAGTAACTTCCTTTATTTATCTGGCAACTGCTTTTTTCCAAAAAATCAACCAGATAAAGGCACAGAGGCTAATCAACTGTTTAAATCAATAAAGCATAGTTTGAATGTTGATTATTTTAACTTCCTCTTGTTATTTAGATATATAATTATTAAAATCAGTATCTGGACATAGAGAAGGAATTCACAAATGTTTAGCAGACAAGTTATAAAACATCTTAAACACAGGGGATAACTTCATGCATTTAAACATATCTAACCTCAATAATCAAACTGAAAGAAGTCTAGATGTCAATTTTATAAGATCAAAAAAAAAAAAAAAATACTAAAAATGTGCAGCAGTTATTTCTGTTTTTACTGGTGTTTCTACTGTTACTAAAGCACAAGAAGTTTTAATTGTGGGCACTCTTACCTGTCCCTAGGAAGAGCAGTCCAGGCCAGACTGTGCGATGTTCCAGCAGAGATCTGCTGAATCGCTATGCCATCTAAGCCACTCACTTTCTTTGGTTTAGTAATAGGACCTGTGGAATTTCCTTGGCCACACTGCCCCATTGAGTTATTGCCCCAGGCATAAACTTCATTATCTAAAAACAAAACATAAAGAACAATAACAAGGCCCAATTTCAATGTAATACATCTGAGGAAGGTAGTAGTTACCATTTCTTAAAAACAAATGACTTTACCATGAGAAAGGGCCAAACAATGACTATCTCCAATAGAAATATCAACTATTCTGGTGGCAGCCAGTTCTTCAATAAGCTTTGGTCTCAAAGCAGTAGCTTCTGAAGAACCACAACCTAGACAAGCTCCACAGCCCCAAGCATAAACCTGAAACAAACAGAAATACACTACATATAATATCCTGAAATATCAGGAATAAACATTATAAACAGTGTGGTTTAATACTAAATAATAATTTTTTATTAGTAAAACTAATATTTATTATTTTGATTATTTCAAAGATTTTAGTGATGTATTTTTCTGTGTTTAAAAGCTCAATGGGCAGACACCTGAGCTATAACAAAAATAATTGGTCATAGTAAAAAAAAAAAAAGAAAGGATCTTCTGAGAGATTCTACCAAAGTTACTAATTGCATTATGTTTTATTTGCCCAATCTTAGCAGGTTAGAAATACTGTTGCTATCTTAAAACTTCCCCTTTACATGTTTCTCACTCTGAAGGTCTCAACAATTATTTCTTGGTTGATTAGACCAAGGTGTGAAAATATAAAATAAATTATATAAATCACAAAACTGATGTTTATGATTTAGTTTATGAAAACTTCCTTATCTCAGTTACAACAATTTCAATTACCACTTACAAAAAGGACCATGTGAAGCAGTACTCAAGATGGTTCTCTTCAAACATCTTCATTTTTGACTAATTAATACTAAAACAACCATCCACTGATTTAAGATGCCCGAGGGAAAGACCAGGAGAAGAAAAGAGGACTATAAAAAAATAAATGACTGCCAATTTTGAAATCTAAAATCAAATAATCAGCAAACTGAATGACTTTTTTCTTTTTTCTTTTTACTTCAGTGAAGTTTGGTAATATCATAGAGATCCTTACCCTTATGCCATCAAGTTTGGGTTTTTTTTTTTTTTTTCTTTTCTTTTCTTTCTTTCTTTTTTTTGTCTTGCAAGTACTTCAGGAAAGATTACTAAGAGGTTAAACCTCTTCAACAACAACGACAACAAAATGAAAAGTAAATACTTATACCAGTTGCCAAAAAACTTAAGAACAAGTACAGAATGTCACATAATCCCAGTACAAAAAACGCACATGTTAGGAGAGGCTAGGAACTAAAGACAGATATGGTGAAAAAATGTACAGTCAATGTTGTTGAAAATTCTAAAGCACTCATCAAGTACAAAACAGTACTAATATTCATTATGACCCACATAGCTAAGTTTTGCTATTGCAGTATTACTTTGGTTAAACACAAGGTGAAGAAACACTTGGCTTGTATTCAAGGGCTGTTTGTATAAAAAAATACTCTATTTTTTAGCATAAGAATCACACATAATACAGAGGTGAGTTAGCACTGAGAAGGCTGGAGTGACTGAAATGAACCAAGGCAAAAAGAGATGTTGACCTTCATTTCATGCTGAGCAAGTAGTACAATGGTAAATAAAACTACCCTTACCATTTAAAAATGTTTCTCTCACTTTATTTTTTTTTTCAGTATATACAGTTGATTACACATAACTTAGTTTACTCATGATACAACTATTCCATGAAGCAAATAATTCACATGTAATTTAATGTAATGAATTTATTACTATTATTATATTATTAGCAACTAATAGTTGACTAGTACTTCAAACTTTATAGAAGCTTTCCATTCAAATAATTATCTTCTATAATCATTTATAAACAAAGCAGAAATTATTACACCTCTTGAGCACATGATGCTCAAGAAAGGTCTGTGATTTGCCTGTGGTTATACGACAAACAAATAAGCATCTTCTGGCTTTAATTCACAAATTCTTAGCACAAAACCCACAATGAGAAAAATGTAAAAGAGAAGTTTTAAGTTTTAAAGCAAAAACCAGCATTGTGACAAATGACTAATGTAGTGAAATACAAGGTAATGAATAGTTTGAGGTAGGTTTTTTTAGGACACAAGGCATTCCAGACTCTCAAAAATAATTAAATTATATGTTAAGTTCAGCTTTGCTGCTCATCTGTCTTTTGAATTAGTTAGAAAACATTTTTATATCACTGCCTGGCACAAAAGAGATTTCTATATGTAAGAGAATAAGTGGTAAGCTCCCTTTTTCACTGTAATTGCTGGTGGATGTAAGGGGGAAATTACTGTCAGTCTATCACGATACCAAGATCTTCTCCATCACCAACAAACAAGTCAAGATATGCATGTGTAAGTTCAAAAGTTTATAAAGAGATTGTCAAATTCTGACTATCCTAAGCCTGACTAATTTTTTCTCAGAAATACCTAACATTCTCATAGTATTTTCCAAATGGAAACATTCTCCTTACCCTCTTTTGATCAACTTCTTGCCTTGTTAGTTCATATCACTGGTTCCGGCAAGAGCTAGTCTCACTTTTCCCCACTATCCATGATTTTTAGGAAAAAACTTAAGGGATGCTGAGTGCTAAAAGGTTTTGTAAAAACCCATCTTAATACCAAGAACAGGAGCTGAGGGCAGGCAGGTTTATCTGGGTCACAAAGGCCAGGTCAGAAAACCTGGTTCCTTCTCAGATTCTATACTTCTTCAGACAGGAGAAAATGTACTTTAAATGCATTTTTTAACTTTAAATTTTAAATATAATGATTACTCTTTAGTCACCTAGTCCTAGGAAGTGCTTTCAATCTTTATGCTAATCTCATCCCTTAGTCCTACCTGCCCTGTTGATGTCAAAGAAAGTGAAGACTGGCTCCCAGCACAAACTTTGCGTATAAACATTCCTTGTAAAGCTTCAATAACTTTAGGTTTATACACTCTGTTGGTATCACCATGGCCAAGTTTGCCTACAAAAACAAACACATTAAATTAAACAGTTCACTTGTTTTAAAGAACCTCTATTCTTACAATTTAAACCATTTTAAGAGAGATATGGAAAATTATTTTTGTCTTTTTTTCCTTTAATGGTGGTATTTCCAATTTGAAATTTGCTGATATACTAAACAGGCTCTATATTCAAGTACATATGAATATAATTATTTTGAATTTTTAAAAAGATTTAGCAGTTCATGAAACAGAAACCTTGGTATACCATTAAATTAAAAAAAAAAAAGGCCAACACGTAAATTCAACTTTAGTAAGAATCAAAGAAATCCAAATTAATAATGCCACTTTCACTACTGACATTATTTTTTTAATTATCTTCATTTTAATACCCAATGTTGTGAAGGAATAGGGAAAAATGAACATATTGCTGGTAGGAGTGACTAAGTAGACAATGATTTAGTCATTCATTGTATTGTTGATAATACTGAAAAAAATTGGAAACCCTATACATACTCAACAATAAACTGTTTTTATAAGTTGTTCTACAATCACATGAAAGAATGCTTTAGGACATTAAAAAGAAAAATGTAAGCCCTGGCTGGTATGGCTCAGTGGACTAAGCACCCGCCTGTGAACCCAAAGGTCTCTGGTTCAATTTCTAGCCAGGGCACATGACCAGGTTGCAAGCCAGGTCTCCAGCCAGGTTCCCACCTGGAGGCAGGTGAAACACAATCATACACTGATGTTTCTCTCCCTTTCTTCCTCCCTCCCCTCTCCTCTCTTTAAAAATAATGAATAAAACATTTAAAATAAATAAAAGAAAAATAAAAATGTAGAGCTATGCTTGTTGACAGAGAAAGACACTTAGTATAAAATACTGTGAGGTAAAAACCAGCAGGTTATAAGATAATATCTATGATAAATATAGGCCCGTGCTTTGGTTTTTAAAAGATATCTATGTAGAAATATATAGTCTGTACAAATTTGTATAAATACATACATATTTACATATTTTAACAATGGTTATAGCAACACTGTAAAAATAGTTCATTTTAGTTTTTTAAATTTCTGCTATCAGTATTTGGATTTTTCTACAATAGGCATGTATATTAAAAAGTAATCTTTTGAGGAACTCAAGAGAATAAGGCCAAAGCAATCAAATCATTTGTTACATACCATTGTCTCCTCCTCCAAAAGACCACACAGTTCTCCCATCTTTAGATAAAGCAATAGTGTGGGAACTGCCACAAGAAACCTCTCCTACATTGCTAATGTCTTTTACTAATGTTGGAATGTTACGGCTGTTACTGTCACCGTGACCTTGGTAAAATGAAAAAGAAATAATGTTAACTTTTTCTTTAGGCCATTACTTCACAGGTGAAATAAACATCACAAGTTAATAACAGAATTGAGGTATTTTTAAGTGCAGTTAAATATACAAAACAGAATCATTTCTAAAATCTTATCAAGTCTTCAGGCTGAATCACCCAACCCCTCCAATGAATCATTAGGACATTCTGTGTATGCTCCTCTCAGAGTCCTTACCTAATGCTGTCTAGTATCACACTCTCATTGATTTGTTATCCCTATGCCCAAGTTATACACATCAGGATCACAATGGTATTTCTTACCCCTTGAAATCCTGCGGTGCCTGCTCCTAGTACACACTCAGTAAATATAGGCTAGATTTAATTATATTTTACATTTCTGCACCAGAACCTAGGTATTCTATACATAAACTTTACTTTGAACTTAAAACTAATAAAATTAATAGCAGTCTTTGGCCTATTAATTCTTATCTATTTCTTAGTAAATAGTAAACATCATCATTTCTATTTTTCTGTGAGAATAATTTGAATTTTTAAAAAATCTTACCTAATCTTCCAAAGTCTCCTTCACCCCATGTGTATAATTCACCATCCTCTGTGACAGCAGCACTATGTCTGTATCCAGCTGATACACAAACAACTACCTGCATTGTAGACAAAGTGGATTTGATGAACACAAAAATGCTAAAACATATAGTGTATATTTGACCCCTTACAAAGATATCAGAGATACTGATATTCATAACTCATCTGGGAATTGCTATGTATAGTTGTGGAGGTTGTGCCCAGGATAAGGGTATCCAGCTAAAGTGTTCAGAAAATGCTGAAGTATCACCTATCCTCTATATTTCAGACCATATGCTCTATAGGCTATATGCTCTATATTTGCCAAGCCATGAACCCTGGCTTCCACCCAGGAGAGGACAACTTAATTCAATTCACATAAAGGCATTGTAAAAGCTAGCAACTCTCCCAATATCAACCAAATACATCAATCTAATCACTTGCATGAATGTTCTATCACTTCTCAAGTCTTTATTGAAAGAGTTGAAGAGGGCTACACTCATAGAACAATGGAAAAAAATTTAAACATAATGTTAACATAAAACCTCCAATTCTGGCTAATCAAGCAAAACTCACTACATAATAGGAATAACTCTCAAAAATACATGACTATTATCAATGCAGAAAGGTCTAAGCAATATATAAGCTTACCTCTTTACTTTTAAAGAGCTACACAATTGGTAAGTAAAATCAGGAGGGTAAGGGTATATACCATTATAATTTGGGAATCATTCATACCTTTTAACCCTGCTCAAAATCACTGACTACTGAAAAAAAGATACACAGGAAAAACCATCTACACTTACAACTCCAAGTTTTTTAAATCTCTAGTCTCTTTAACCTCAAAAATTAGAACTCACTTTAAAAATTGTAACTAAGGAAAATAGGAGGTGCTACAAAGACTAGGAAAATACAACTTTAAATAGTGTTCATCTGAAGTTCCTTAGAACCCCAAATTCAACATGTTATCAAGTCTCCCCTGATGCTGTCAGGTAGAATTTTGTAAAGCTCACTGCTTGGAGGTTAATGTTTAAATTAAAATAAAATAAAATTCATTTGATTAGCCAACCTTGTCAAACAACCTCCCATGAAGGAAAAGTCTCCTACTTGTAATTTAGTTATAATATTAAAATGTCAACTTTAAAAGATTTGCATGTGAGAAAACTTTCAGGGAAAAAATATAATCTCAATCCATTGTTGACCAGTCACAAAAAAACTCATGTTTTCAAGCCCAAACGTTGTTGGCCAATAATGAATTGACTCATGCTTATACTTACATTTGCTTTTGCAATACAACTACTGGTCAACAATGTGATAATGAACAGATGGGTGTAGTTTGCTACATGAGTTAATTCCATTTGTTCCTGCATTAGCTTTTGTGTAATCTTGCTCTTGCAATCAGCTTTTGTATAAAACTGCTGGTCAACAATGTGTTAAATTGGAGGAACCCATAAAATTGCATATAATTACGATAGGAAAATACCTTCGCTTCTTTAAAAAGAGGTGAAATAGAAATAAGGGGTTACTTAGGTTTAGTTTTTAATGGTGGCTATTATTTGCGTTTGACTTTAGCCAAGTTACTTAACCACTTTAAATGACTTGCGTAAGTTTCTGTTAAAATGCCACTTCCTCCAGCAGAACTCTGACCTCATTCTCTAATATCACATAAGTTAATATCTATTACATTACTCAATTTTTTCTTTACTGTTATTTTTAATTATTTTATGTTTGTTTACTTATCATCCTTATCCCAAAGATTAAAGCTCCATGAGAGCGAAAATCAATGTCTATTTAGTTCATTGTTTTGTTTAAAACACTGCCTGGAAGTTTGAAGGTGCTAAATAAATATCTGTTGAGTAGATGACGCTCAGTTTCCTTACCTTTGAAATGAGAAAATAACTACCTTACTAAGGTTATTATAAGAATTAAAATTAAATAATGTATATAAAAATGTTTTATAAACCATAACAGCTAAACAAAAAGTGAGCCAAAAGGGTCGGGGGGAGGGCAACTTCAGAAATAACACATCAAAATTTAAAAGATATTGTCAATTACAGCACCAGTGCATCTAACTATTTATTTTAAATTAAAAAATAAAGTACATACCTTCCCTTGAAGAGGACCCTGAATAAGCTTGGGATATTTCTGTGTTGAACTATTTCCATGTCCTAGTTTCCCATAATCACCATCGCCCCAACTGAAGACTTCTCCTTCTGTTGTAAAAGCTAAAGTGTGACCATCAGATCCTTTGGAAGATGAAACCTTTTTAATGGACCTGTGAGGCTCAAATGTTAACTTTTTTAAAGTAGACTGATTATTAGAATCTCCAAGGCCCAGTCTCCCATAGCTGCCTTTACCACAAGCTCTGACAGAACCATCCGTAGAAATGACAAAAGTGCAGTATTGTCCAGCTTCAATCTATAAGCAAACAGAATTATAAATATAAAATGTTTCTGTTGGAATCAAAATGTAATATTTAGGCTGGTTTTACCTAAGAGGCTCAAAATGAGTCTTTAAAGCTAACCTAGGGCTTGAGTCTTCATAGAGATTAAAAAGTAAATAGAAAATTAAGAATACTGCTACTAATGGCCTGCCTTTTCATGTTGACTTTATTGTGGAGCTCTAATTGATGTGTATTTTATCTTTCCAGGTTGTTTACCTGGTCATGGTTCAATGAAACACAAACTAAAATGTTTTAACCTCCTCTTATAATTGAAGGGCAAGAAATAAAATTTTCCTATAAATTCCTTGGTCAATTATGGTAAAGACAATATTATACTATAACTTCATTTTTTAAGTGTTTTAATGAAAACAATCATAAAAAGCTCTAGCTTAGCTAAAAGATAGTTACAAATGTTTAAAAAAAAAAAAAAAAAAAGTGATCATAATAGGAAAATGAAATGCCAATCAGGCAAAAGGAAAATTTCATTCTTTAGTTTTATATACCATTTGTGTTGAATATAATGATAAGTATGTTACCATTCATAATTCTTCTAAAAATCCAAATCCCAACTTAATTTTCTGAAACTTGGAAACAGTGTTAGGGAAATAGGAGACTAAAAATTTTTTTCCTATTAAAGAAAAAACTGACACAGTATGGTAAAGAAACACTACAGATAAGAAACAAAAAATTTTCACCCATTTAAAAAGCACTCTTAGCATTACTTAGGGCAAACCCTGTCATCTCTCAATTTGTAAAGTATGTAGAGAACTCACCGTCTGAGCATCAGAGAAACTGGGAGCCAGTTTGGGCTGTAGTATTTTCTCCTGTGTGCCTTCTACCAACTGGTGGCTACTATTGCTCCCCCAAACATAAACCTCACAGGTTTCTGAGACAATTGGAGCATCGCCAGTCTGAATGCTATCTGGGCTAGCACATGTTCTTGAGTAATCCGAAGCCATTCTGCAAACCTATTAAAATTAAAAATATACAATGACATTTTAAAGACATTTTTTAAAACATGCAAGATATTTTATTTAAAGATTTTATTTATTATTTTTAGAGAGAAGGGCAAGGAGAGAGGCAGAGAGGGAGAGAAACATCAATGTATGTTACAGTTCCTAATAAGAGGTGCCTTTCACCTGCCTCCAGCTACAGACCTGGCTGGAGACCTGGCCTGCAACCTAGTTATGTGCCCTGGCTGGGAATCAAACCAGCAACCTTTGGGTTTGCAGGCTGGCACCTCATCCACTGTGCCACCAGCCAGGGCTTCGTACATTTTAAGACATTCTTAAAGTAGGCTTTTTTTAAAAAAATATTTTATTCATTTATGTTTGGAGGGGAAGGGAGGGAGAAGAAAGGGAGAGAAACATCAATGGGGCCACCTCCTGCACCCCCCCAACTGGGGACCTGGCCCAGGTACGTGCCCTGACTGGGAATCAAACCAGTGACCTTCTGGTTTGCAGGCCAGCACTCAATCCCATGAACCAAACCAGCCAAGGTTTTAATTGACATTTTAATAAATATTTTGAAATTACTGTTGACTTTCGTACTTCTAAAACTCTCAACTGCTCAAATAACTTACGAACACATCCAGTCTTAAACACCAATGGATAGATTATGTATTACTGTAGAATAAACCACTAAAAGATACAAATAAAGATGGCTTAAATGGGGAGATAGAGATATACAAGCAAGCCTTTTTTTTTTTTTAAGATTTTTATTTATTATTTTTAGAGAGAGGGGAAGAGAGAGAGGCAGAGAGGGAGAGAAACCTCAATCAATATATGGTTGACTTTCACCTGCCTCCAGCCAAGGACCTGGCTGGAAACCTGGCTTGCAACCCTAACCAAGGAATAGATGGATAACAGAGTACAAGTTCCCACTGCATCCATACCTATAATAATTATTGTGCTTTTAATTTTTGCAAACTTAAGTATAGGAAAAAGGATGCATTATTTCAACTACATATTTCTTTATTATCAACAGAACTAAAGCTTTTCCACTAACTAAACTAAAGTTTACCACTAACTTCTATTTATTTATTAGGGCTTAATGAATACTTTTATTGATTTGTATGAACTCCATACAATACAGATATTAACTCTGACTATGGCTATTGTCAATATGTTGTGCATCTTTTAGCTTTTTTCCTGAATCAAATAAAACAGTAAAAGAAGAATGTTCAGTAGTCAATATACATGATTACCAGCACATTAAACGGAAGAGATAAGAGTAATCTTAGTCACGATCTTTAAACAGTACCTACAATAGGGAAATGTGTCAAACAAAGATTTTTCAGTAAATATGAGGACAGTTTTGAGAACAGGTAGAATATATAAGGAAAAGACAACAGTTCCTAATAAGAGGTGTGAAATTTTGCTGGAGACAAAAGGAGGATGGCCGGTCCAAGTAGATTACAACTTTTCGTCTAAAGATCTATTACTATAATACAGCTTATAAGAAAAATCATCACCCCACATCACCCTCACAAAAAAAGAAGACAGAGGCAGAAAATAATCTACTCACAGAATTTAGAAATGCTTTTTAGTGTTTTTGTTTTGTTTTGTTTTTTTTAAAAAAAAACAACTGGGCCCTGATTGGTGGTGCAGTGGATAAGGCACCAGCCTGCAAACCCAAAGGTCGATGGTTCACCTCCCAGCCAGAGCACATAACCAGGTTGCAAACCAGGTCTCCGGTCAGGTCTGTGGCTGGAGGCAGGTGAAAAGCAACCACATATTGATGTCTCTCTCCCTCTCTGCCTCTCTCCCTTCCCTTCTCTATGAAAAATAATAGTAAATAAATCTTAAAAAAAAAAAATCAACCAATGAAAACCAGTAAGTGTGTAATAATGTCAAACATCAAATCGATGTTTCTCACAAATAAATTTTTAAAAATGAGGTAGGGAAAACTAAGCATTTATTCTACCATTTCTATATAAACCATAGCGGAATAACTAGATGGTCAATAAAGGAATCATTTCTTTATAAAAACATTCTAATTAGTAAATGAAAGAGGAATGACAGAATATCATCATTTTGTAACCAACCACGAATGAATTAATAGATCTAGTCTTAAAGCATCAAGGACCGCTATTACCATGAAAACAGAGACAACCATGTGGAAACTGATGGAAGATCACAACACCATGGATGGTCTTGCCAAAGTGATCAGACCTGAGATTGATCAAGCCTCTGGATTTACCTGCTAATTGGCAGGAAATACACAGGACATACCGAACAGCCAATTAGCAAAATCCAGATTGTGGGCAATTCTACAGCCCAGGTTTCTGAACAAAGACATGAAATAAAAAAAAATAAAGGGACCCAATAGATTAAAAAATGTAAGACTTTTTTTAATGAGGAAGACTGAACTATAGTGTCAAGGATGCACACCCATGTGATACACCTATGAAGAAGTACAAAAAAGTGTTAGAGGTAGTCCCCAACTTATAATACTGGCTTGACTTAAACCTCTTTGACTTTAGTATGGTGCAAAAATGATATGCATAATACATTACATGAGATATTCAACACTTTATTATAAAATAGGCTTCACATTAGATGATTTTGCCCAAGTGTAGGTTGATGTAAGTGTTCTGAGCATGACTAAGGTAGGCTAGGCTAAGCTATAATGCATTTTTTACTAAGTAGTATTTTAAACTTTCAATAGATTTATTGGGGCAAACCTCATCATAAGTTGAGGAGCACCTGTCATCTAAAAATCAAGATAGTGGATAATCAGGGGAAGAGGAAAAAGGTTATGGCCAGGACATGAAAGAATAAAGTTTTATTTCTTTACTTGGGTACCGATTAGAACTTTTTTTTAATGATAATTTATTAAAACGTATGTTTCTACTTCTTTCTAAAACAGTTTTACTTAATTTATTTTTAATTACAGTTACCTTCACATGATACAAAGCTCGAAATGTTCATTAGGTATTCACTAAACACTACATCCCCCATCCCTGATGCCAGACACTCCAGTTCCTTTCCAGAGACAATCACTGATTCCCTTTCTTTTACATCCTTTTCAGGGGTTGAACAGATCATTTTTAAGAAATAAATACATGCGATAGCATTTTAACACAAAGTAATTTTCAATGTAAAAGCCATGATTATTACATACCTCTTCAAAGAGACATAAAGCTGCCTCGTACAGTGAGCACAAGCCCTCAGATGTTCTGGTTGGTTCCCTCCACTGACTCCGATCAGCAGATGAACCCTGTAATTGAAACATTGTGAGGAAGAAGAAAGATATATGTATTAAAATCACTTAAATAGTCCATAAGAATATTCAAGGAACTGTTTATACAATTATGTGTATTAAGATCAAATCCCAACATAAGGTCATGAAACCAACTTTTACATATAAATGTTATAAAAGATGTGGCTGTAGAGTGAAACACTAAATTCAGTGCCAGTCCCTCAATGATGACCTTATTAAATTGTGATTTCTTCTAAGGGTTACAGGGCTTGACCCAGAAACAGTTAAGGAGGCAGGATTTTGCCAATCACTTGACAATGGGAGTCCCAGGAAGTATCCTACTCCCCTGAGGCTGCCTTGCCCATCAAGTAGAACAGATCCATCTGGAGTGAGGACACTGGCCAGTGTTCTGCCCGTCCCTTTTTTAGTTTCAGCACAAGGAAGCTACAAGGCCTGTAGCTATCTGACTACACTAGCAACAAAGCATCTTTTTCCTAGCACAGCTGAGTAATCATACTACCTTTCTGGGACTAAGTCCTACTCTCCACGTATGGGCCCAAAGGCCATGACCAGGAATCATTCTCTCATTGAAAAATGATAAACCGGAAAGTGAATTTGATCTTCATTGCCCCTTCAAATTCCCATATTCTTAAATCGATCACTAATATCAAGTTCTTTCTCAAATTTGTCAATTTTATAATTGTGGAGCTTTCATCAGTGGCTTTATTTCAAAGGATACTATATTATTTAATACATTTACAAATATTTTTATAATACAAATAGATGTGTAACATGGCAGATATACCACAGTAAAGTATATCCTCTATTATGGCTGGGTCGTTGGCCTAAATGCTCTGCAAGATCCCATCTAACTCTGAGATTATGACTTTATTAATTCAAACTATTTTAATCAACACAATTCCTAAACAATGAAAGAAATGAATATGTTGGCTGTTTATCACTGGGTCACCAGGTACTAACCTGCTGCTACCAAAACAATTTTTGTTTGTAATTATTTTTTATTTTTTTAAATATGGTTGTACATTTAACAGCCCATTTTTATTTTTATTTTTAAAATATATTTTATTTATTATTTTTCAAAGAGGGGAAGGGAGAGAGGCAGAGAGGGAGAGAGAGATCAATGTATGGGTGCCTTTCAACTGCCTCCAGCTACGGACCTGGCTGGAGACCTGGTTATGTGCCCTGGCTTGGAATTGAACCAGGGACCTTTGGGTTCACAGGCTGGCACCTTATCTATTGCGCCACCAGCCAGGGCATGTTTGTAATTGTTTAGATGGTGAGTCTCAAATTTTAAAACAGACATGAATTATCTAGGGATCTCATTAAAATACAAATTACGATTCAGTAAACATAGACGGGGGCCTGAGACTATGCATTGGCAGGTGGTGCCAATGCTGCTGTCTGAGGCTCACACTTTTGAGTAGTTAAGGCTTTAGGGCCTTATAAGCCTGGAGTCATACCAGCTGAGCACTCAAAGTGAACTAGTCCTTAGGCTACAGGGTGTTGCTACATCAGCAAATTCTTGGGGGCACATCCTCTCCAAATTCCATACTTGGTAAAAACACATTTGTAATCTTTGGCCCCATTATTTACAGGCCACATCTAGTGACCAACAAACCAATAGCAGATGAGGAACAACAGCCTATATAGTACCTTCCCTAGGAGTTGTCACCAGAACCATCATAATCCCTTTTTTAAGCCTTTCTACAGTATAGAGGAAAATGTTAAAAACTACATAAACTTTTCGTGAAAAAAAGACCCGAGTTTAAATCTAGGCTCCATCACTATTGTCTGTGTGATCCATTATCCTTACACAGAAATAATACCTAATTTTTAGAGCTGTTTGGAGAATTAGCTAAAATAATGTATAAAACATACTTAACACTGTTCCTAATATATATAAGAACTCAAAATTGGTTGCAGTAATTGTATTTTGTATCATGTACACTGAGAAAAAGTGAGAAAATACAAGGAATCTTTAATAAATTCTTGCTATATTTAAAAATAAGAAGCCAATAAAATATCCTTCAAACACTGCCTGCAATGGTTGCCAGTATTTTCTGTTCCTCTGAAAATGACAGTATTTTAGAGAGAAACTAGTCCCAATTAGGATTAAAGAAATCTCTAGATTTGAGGTGGTGAACACACAATACAGTGTACAGATGATGTGTTATGGAATTGTGCACCTGAAACCTTAATTATTGTTAACCAGTGTCACCCCATAAAATTCTATTAAAAAAGGAAAGAAAAGATATCTCTAAAACCCATTTTATACTGAATTCTTAATGTGTTTTGTCAGCATACCATACCTAGACATTTTTTAAGTAATTAACTTTTGAAAAATATAGCACATTAAACGTATAACTCCATACATTATTAATATATCATTGAAAGTTCAACGGTCCAGAGATAAAGTATAAATTAAAATAACAAATTGGTGGTTTCACAGGTCTTCATTTAATTACCTTCCTCTTAAATACCTACCATCAAAAATAATATCCTACCTTTTATTTTTTTTCACATTTGTTCTTTTAAGACATTCAGACAAGAGTATAAGGTTGGGTGGAGTATATTTATGTTCTTGCTATCTAGTTTTACTCTACTTAAAATTGTTTCAATGACTCTTCAATGCCCACTGATCAAGTCTCAAAACCTCACATAGCATGGGATACAAGGTCCTGCCTCACTGGGCAGCTTTATCTTATTCCAGGCCACCCTACACATCAAGAGATTGCTCTTCCCCTCATCAGTCACTTTGTAAATTCTGGTCCTCTCATCTAAAAAATTCTCCAGTTCTCTCACTCCAGTTCTCTCACTCCAAACTCAAGTTTGCAGAAAAACTCTTCCTATTTTTCAACTAAGCTCAAGGGTCCTTCCTCCATAAGGCAATTTCACCCCTTCCCCTCCAGCCTCCCTCCTGTGTCCCAACACCTCCTCTCTGTACAGACCTGTACTGCAACCCATTATCATTAATTTGAAATGTCCGTGCATCTGTCTTTCCGTAAACTGTGACCTGACTGAGAGCACGGACGCTACAAAGCTTATTCACCATTTTAACCCAGTGCCTCACTGTATTTGGCACACAGTGCTCAGTAAACTCCTAGTGGCAATAAGTGGCAATGTTTTTATTGTGGTTTGTTTAGAATTCAAAGATGTATAGTAACATTATTTCCCTACTCTTTATTTAAATATAAGTTAGTATCTTGTGCACTCCAATTTAAACATGATTATTATGTGTGTGGGTACCAGAATTTAAAAATCACACAAGTAAATACAATTTATGGACCAAATTTATTTTTGTTAGTCCTTATGCCAAGCACTCAGTTAATGGTTATGTGTCTCTGTCTCTTTGTCTCTGTCTCTCTTTCTAACTTCTGGGTTTGAGATAAGTCTTATCCCAGTTATTCAGGAGTACAGAAACTTAAGACAGAAATGATCAGTTTAAGTAGCAGTCCAGTGCACCAGAAGAGGTTCTAATTATTTTCTGAATTCTCAGACAGTACTATAGAGTGTAAGAAACACGTATTCTGGAGACCAAGAGCATCAGACTCTCTTGCTTACTGTGCAAGAAAGGAATATTAAACAACCATTTTTATCCCCTAAAATCAATCTGAGATTTAATTAAATTCAATCTAATGTAGACTTGTGGTGACTTTGAGAGAGCCAAACTAAATCAAACAAACATTCAAAATTCTTCCCTGGAAGAGATTCAGAATTCAGAGGAAAGCAATCTAGTTTTCTAGGGTACCCCTATCCTAACAAGTAGCTATATTATAGGATATATATAACCTTGGAGAGTAGAGGGAGGTACCTTTCTGACTAGGTATACTTGACGTTTTTGTCCAGGAATGAAAGAGGCCAAGTGGAGAGAAACTAGGAATCCATCAATAAAATAAGTTTATTATATTTTCTATTTACTTAAAGGTAGGTCTTCATGGAAAAAAATAGTATATCAATTTAACATGATGCATAGGGGTCAGAAAAAAACAAGGACTTCACAAAGAGACTGGGAGAAATTAGTTAACACTGTACCAGGCCCACAGTGCCTAATCAAAAGCAAACGTTATACTTTCAGTTCTTTTGCCAAACAGATGTGTAACTTTGGATAACTGCCACAGTTTCTTCATCCCTAAAATAAGCATAAATAATATCCACCTTTCGGATTAACGAGATAATTTAATGAAACAGTGCGTATAAACCACCAGGTAAGTAGTAGGCACACAACAAAGGTAAGCCCTCCTCCTCGCTAACTGCAAGTATTGGGGAGTAGTTAATAAAAAAGCCCAAAAAAGGAATGAAATGGCTTACTATAGGTTAAATAAAGATTGAAACATATTATATAGGTAAGTAAAGATATATTCTATAAATATTTCTTAGAGCTCCACAATAAAAGTGGCACGTTTAGTTATTTCGAATGCTAATTGATATTTAATAATAAAGGACACCAAAGAGACTGATCAATGTAATCCAACTGAAATTAATTCAGTTAATTCAGAGGCTTATCCACTGTGCCACCAGTCAGGGTTAAATATGTATTCTTAATCTGAACTTTTATCCTTGGTTTTCACAAAGGCATTACATTTCAGTCAAAAATTCTTGAAATTGGCCACTGGCTGGTGTAGGTCAGTGGACAGGTGTCAGCCTGCAAACCCAAAAGTCACTGGTTCAATTCCCCAGTCAGGGCACATAACCAGGTTGCAAGCCAGATCTCCAGCCAGGTCTGTAGCGGGAAGCAGGTGAAAGGCAACCACACATTGATATCTCTCTCCCTCTCTGCCTCTCTCCCTGTCCCTCTCTCTAAAAATAATAAATAAAATCGTTAAAAAACAAAAATTCTTGAATTGGTCATACCACACTATAATTTGTTTATTCTTTAATGTGGGTTGGTTTCTTAATGATAGTCAAGCAATTACCTTCTACCAGAAACAATACACTCTTCCCACAGATCTTTGCTTATTAACTCATTACATCCCTTCATTCAGGTCTCTGCTCAAATGTCACAATTCAGAGTCCTTCCCAGCCCACGTAACAGCACACCCTTCCCCTCTCCACTTTTTGTCTGTCCTGAGTTTTGTATGATAGGCTCCCTTTCCTTAATTTTATTTCTTAGGACTTCTCACTATCTGATATTATACATTTATTTACTGTCTGATTCTCTTACTAGGCTATATCCCTAAGGGCTTACAATAACACTTGGTACAATGCTTAATAAAATTGAGAAGGATAAAATTAGAGATTTTTTTCAAAAGACCTCCACATTCATTTTACATGAGTTTACTACAACACAAAAAAGTTAGACAAATTTCCCAAGTTCCCATAAAAAGCCATAAAACTAAAATTGTGGCCCCAACTTCTGATCCAATGGTCTTAACTATACCAACTAACCTGTCCTTGAATTACATATCCATTATCAATTTGTAAAAGTTTTTTCAAAGTATATAAAATATTTAAGTAACCTCACAATCATCACAACTCTTAAGTCATTCACTATTACCACAAATTCATTAAAGGCTTGGTTGGTTATTCCCAAAATTGTTAGATAAAAAATTTTAAGTTGAGATTTACAATACATACCAAAGAACGCCTCATCTGCATTAATATCGTCATAAAGCTGTCAAAGCTGATCATTCCTTCCTGGCTTGAAAGTAATTTGCTTTTCTCCAAGGAATTTACAACCGCTGAAGCCCCTAAAGCCATTTCTATCCATTCAAGGAGATATCTCAAAGAGCCTCGCTGAGCTGCTAAACCAAGCAGCAACTCAGAAGCTAACCTGCGACCTAATGTGTCTGCCCCAGAATTGGGAATAGTTACTCCTTTAAGAAATGTTGTCACTTGTGATAAGCAATCCAAGCCCATTGGAGGAATCTTGCTTTCATTTGCTAAAGATAATGGTGGTAAGGAGCTCACAACTTCAATTGCAGTATGAATAACATCGTTGCAAAGACTGAGACCAGGTCCTGACACTGGCATCATCCAACTTTGTCTTAGAAGTGCAAATAATAAACTTAGACCAGTTCGAACACCCATTTCTATAAGTGCATCAGTGCTTGATCTGGGACGTTCACTAACAGAATGGACATCTGCTGAACCAGAGCTACTCTCCGGAGAATGCTGCTGTTGTTTCACTTTGCCTTTGTCGTGGTATTTATTAGAAAGTGCATAAAAGACACGCTGAAGTACAAGCAGTCGTTTTCGAAGTGCCCCGGCAAATGGGGAATCTGAACACACCATCTTTGCTAGTGCCAGCTGGCTACTAAGAAGGGCGTCCAAATAGTGGTCCTGCTCATCACTTGAAAGAGATTCACGTTCAAAGTCTGGCAGCTGTGGTCCCTTGAGGCACAAAACTTGTTGGGGCAAAGGTACTACTTCCTTATTACTGACCAGTTTAGAATATAGAACAGCAACCCCCTCTCTTGTAGCAATAGATTCACTGTCCTCTGTAATCCAAGAACTATTGAGGTGTTCAAGCCACTTCAGTTTCACTGGTGGAACCATAGTTGCCATGTTGATTTACTCTTTAGCCATTAGTTCTGTAAAGGAAGAAGAAAAAGTAGTCAAAAACTTATATGGATAATTCATAAAATGTTTTTAAATGTCTATCTTACATTACAATTACTGATTTCAAACATTAAAAAAGATTAACACATGAAATATGAAGAGTTTATTCCAGAAATGTAATGATGGTGCAACATAAGTAAGACTATCCACATGAACAAAATACATGTTATATTGTGAGTTGTTAAAAAGGCAGCTGATAAAATCTAACATCCATTATTAATAAAAACCTAATAAAGCAAAAATAAAGATGTTCTTTTTATTTTATTATTTTTTAATGTTATTTATTATTTTCAGAAAGAGGAAAAGGGAGAGAGGCAGACAGAGAGAGAGACATCAATGTACAGCTGTCTTTCACCTGCCTCCAGCCACAGACCTGGCTGGAGACCTGTTTTGCAACCTGGTTATGTGCCCTGGCTGGGGAATCGAACCAGTGAGCTTTGGGTTTGCAGGCTGGTGCCTTATCCACTGTGCCACCAGCCAGGACAGATGTTCTTTTTTAAATGAATAAAAGTTACATATCAAAAAACACAAGAAAAACATTACCAGTACTGGCTCTTTGAGTCAAATGCAAGAGTGCCCATTTTCACTACTATTATTAATGATGGAATTAAACAAACAAAAAAAGGATTATATATTCTAGAAATTGTTATTTGCAGGTGATATTATTAAATGCCTAGACAATCCATCAGAAGAATCTGCCTAAACATTAAAAATAGCCCTGTACAAGAACCTAGTATAAAAGAACCATGGACATGGACAACAGGTGGGATTGACTTTGGGGGGAATGGGTGGGTGGGGAGGGGGACAGAGGGGAGCAAAAAGGGGATGGATGTAATACAACAACAATAAAATTTAAAAATAAAATAGCCCTGTAAGAAAGTTGATTACAAAATAAATAAAAATCAAAACTCAAACACATCCTGCTCTGAGAGATCACATCCCCACAGCCACAATTCAACTTAAGATGTTTCCACACCCTCATGGCCCTGCTGACCAGTTGCAACTAAACATAGTTGAAACAAAAAAATAGGAAGATGGCAGCAAACCCTTCACAACAAGGTTTTCAAAACAAAAAAAAGAAATGAGTTACAACTTTTGCAGAACTGGGCAAAGAAACAAGAAAATTACTAAAGCAGAACCAACCTTCAACAAATTATCCCAAAGCCAGCATTAATTTCTGCATGCTCAATTTGCTTACATGTAAACTGGAGAACAATAAGAGAATCTCTATGGCTATCACAAGGTTTCAATGAGAATAACGTGTAACATTTTTAGAGTCATTGCTGGAAACAAAGTACACACAATAAGTGTAAGCTGCTATTATGATAATTATTACTTTGTTCATTATTGCTATCTATATATGGTTGTAGATACATGTTGAGATGTATTATAAAATTTAAAAAAATTTTTTTTACTATGTATACTTTAATGATTATGTTATCACAGTTGCCCTGATTCTCCCCCTTTGCCCTGCTCCACCTAGCACTCCCCACCCCCTTAGGCAATACCCCCGCTGTTGTCACATCCATAGGTCATGTGTATAAGTTCTTTGGCCACTCCATTTCCTATGCTGTATTTTGTATACCTATGGCTATTCTGTAACTACCTATTAGCACTTCTTAATCCCGCACCTCTACACCCATTCCCCCACATCCCTCTCTTGGGCAACTATCAAAATACTCTCCATATCCAAGATTCTGTCTCTGCTCATTTGCTTATTGGATTCAATTATTGATAGATAACGTATTCTTGCCATTTTATTATTCATTTATTGATTTCTTTTCCTTAATTAAGTCCCTTAAATGTTTCATGTTATAACGGTTTGGTGAAGATGAACTTCAGTTTTTTCCTTGTCTGGGAAGCTCTTGATCTGCTCTTTGATTCTAAGTACCTTTGCTGGGTAGAGCAATCTTGGCTGTAGGTCCCTGCTTTTCATGACTTTGAATATTTCTTGCCAAACCCTTCTAGCCTGCAAAGTTTCCTTTGAGAAATCAGCTGACAGTCTCTTATGGAAACTCCCCTGTAGATAACTAACCTCTTTTCTCTTGCTGCTTTTAAGATTGATTCTCTTTATCTTTAACCTTTGGCCTTTTAATTATAATGTATCTTGGAGTAGGCCTCTTTGTATCCATCTTGTTTGGGACTCTCTGTTTCCCCGGCTTGCATTCTATTTCCTTCACCAAATTAGGCAAGTTTTTCTTTCTTTATTTTCTCAAGTAGATTTCCAATTTCTTGCCCTTTTTCTTCTCCTTCTGACACCCTTATAAAGCAAATGTTGGACCTCCTGAAATTACCTCAGAGGCTCTTTATGCTATCCTTATCTTTTGTATTCTTTTTTCTTCTAGTTGTTCTGATTGGTTGTTTTTTGCTCCTTTATGTTTCAAATCTTGATTTGATTCTCAGCTTCATTTGATTCTCCTGCATGATATAATGTTGATGGTTCTCAATTAATGTCTCGATTTTATCACTATCAACTTCAACTGGTCTACTGGACTGTAGTGCATCATCTGGCAAGAAATCTCCAGCATAAAACTTCACAAACCACTTTTGACATGTTCCATTAGTCACAGCACCTTCTCCATACACTGCACAAATCATTTTTGTTCCAGTTGCATTTTTACCTTTCTTGAAATAATAAAGCATACTATGTCAAAAATGTTGCATATTTCCTTCAATCTTCAATTTTTTTTGTAAGATTTTATTTATTATTTTTCAAGAGAGGGAAGGGAAAGGGGCAGAGAAGGAAAGAGACATCAATGTATGGTTGCCTCTCACCTGCCTCCAGCCACAGACCTGGCTGGAGACCTGGCCTGCAACCTGGTTATGTGCCCTGGCTGGGGATCGAACCCACGACCGTTGGGTTCACAAGCCAGCACCTTATCTATTATGCCACCAGCCAGGGCCAATCTTCAATATTAAAATGGTTATACAAAAATTCACCAATTTTAACCAATCCAATACCTCCAACTTTATTCTTCTTTCTCAAGATTGCTTTGGCTATTCAGGATCTTTCGTGGTTACGTATACACTTTAGGACTGACTATTGGTTCTGGTTATGTGAAAGTGATGATTAGTATTTTGATAGAGATTGCGGTGAAACTATACAGATGGTTCTGGGTAATGAAGATACTTCAATAATATTAATTCTCCCTATCCATGAGCATAGTATATTCTGCCATTTATTTATGTCCTTTTTGATTTCTTCAATATCTTGTCATTTTCAGAGTACAGGTCTTTTTACCTTTGTTAAATTTACTCCTAGGTAATTTACTTTTATTGATGCAACTGCAAATGAGATTGTTTTCTCAGTTTCTCTTTCTGTAGCCTACTACTTTACTGAACTCAGTTATTAGTTCTAAGAGTTTTTTGGTGGATTCTTTAGGGTTCAACATATATAGCATGTCATCTGCAAATACTTCAATTTTACTTCTTCCTTTCCAATCTGGCTGCCTTTTTTTTCTTTTTCTTGTCCAGCTACTGTGGGTTAGACTTCCAGTACTATGTTGGATAAAAGTGCTGCAAGTGGAAATTCCTGTCATGTTTCTCACTTAATTTTTTAAATTAATTTATTGCTATTTCTATTTTGTTCCAGTTCTCCCCATCCCCATTGCTTTCCCCTGTCCCACCCACCCAATATGTCCCTGATTTTAAAGAAAAGTTTTTAGCTATAGGTTTTTCATATATGGCCTTTATTCTGTTGAAACGTGTTCCCTCTATCCCCACTTTGATGGGTTTCCTTTTTATTATAAATGAATGTCTCATTTTCTCAAATTCTTTTTTGCATCTATCAATAGGATCATATAATTTTATCCTTCATTTTGTTTATATGGTGTTATCACGTCGATTTGAGGATACAGAACCAGCCTTGTGTCCTGGAAATAAATCCTACTTGATCATAGTGTATGATCTTTTTACTGTATTACTGAATGTGATTTGCTAATATTAATTGAGGACCTTTACATCTATGTTCATAAAAAATACTGGCCTATAATTTTCTACTTTCTGTAGTGTCTGATTTTGGTATCAAAGTGATTCTGGTTTTATGAAATAAATTTGGGAGCATTCCCTCCTCTTGATTTTTGGAATAGTTTGAGAGAGATAGGTATTAATTACTCTTTGAATGTTTGATTAAATTTCCCTGTGAAGCCATCTGGTCCAGGGCTTTTGTTTGTTGGGAGTTTTTTCTATTACCAATTTGATTCATTACTAGTTATCAGCTGTTTAGATGTTCTGTTTCTTTCTGATTCCACTTTGGAAGATTGTATGTTTCTAGGAACCCATCCATTCCCTCCAAATTGTCCAATTTGTTGGATATGAATGTTCATAGCAATTCCTTATAACCCCTTGTATTTATTTTTATGGTGTCAGTTGTCATTTCTCCCCTTTAGTTTCTGAGTCTGTCTAAAGGTTTGTCAATTTTGTTCATCTTTTCAAAGAATCATCTCTTGATTTCACTGATCTTTTCTGTTAGTCTTTTTTGTTTTGTTTTGTTTTGTTTTGACTATTTTGTTTGTTTCTCCTTGGTTCTTTAGTATTTCCTTTCTCCTATTCACTTTGGGCTTTGTTCTTTTTCTAGTTCCTTTAGGTATAAGGTTATATTGTTTGAGATGTTCCCTTTCTTGAAGTAGGTCTGTATTACTATAAATTTCCCTCTTAGGACTGCTTTGGCTGTCCAATAAATGTACTTTCATTTTCATTTATGTCAAGGTATCTCTTTATTTCTTTTTTGATCTCGTTGTTAACCCATTCATTGTCTAACATGTTATTTAGTCTCCACATGTTTGTGTTATTTTTCACTATTCTTCCTGTAATAAATGTCTAGTTTCATATTATTGTCATTGATGAAGATGCTTGATATTATTTCAATCTTTTTAAATTTACTGAGACTTGTTCCATGGCCTAACATGTGGTCTATCTTGGAAAATGTCCCATGTACACTAAAAAAGTGCTCTGCTGCCGTTGAGATTAAATGTCCTAAAAATACCCATAAAGTCCATCTAGCCTAATGTGTCATTTTAGGCCAAGAACTGACTGCTCCTTTCTGTTCGCCCTTCTACGCCACACCTGAAATGTTTAATTACTGGAGGGTACCATACTCCTTTCAGCATAAGCAGTTCCCTCTACTTAGAGCCTGCCTTCTCCATCCCACCCTCTTTCACCCTGTTAATGTCTACTGTAGCTTATTTTTTAAAGATTTTATTTATTTCTTAAAGAGAAGAGAATGGGAGGAAGAAAGACAGGGAGAGAGACATTGATCGGTTGCTTTTTGCATGCCCCCAAGGGGTACCTGGCCCACAACCCAGGCATGTGTCCTGACTAGGTGACCTTTTGGTACACAAGCTGGTGCTCAATCCACTGAGCCTCACTGGCCAGCTCTCTAGTCTAGTTTAAACAAGTTCTCAGTTTAAACAGACCAGTACCAGGGACATAATAGACACTCAAAAATTACTAGTTGAAGTAAATGTCCTTCCTCAGGGAAGCTGTATTTGACAGCACCCCTAAGAGCCCAGGTCCCCCTTTTAAAATGCTCACTCAGCTCCTAGAACTTTACCTTCACAGGACTTTGCACAGTTTGCTATTTTGTACTAGTTGCATGATTATTTGTTTAATGTCCTCTCATATTAGTCTGTAGGGTCCGTAAGAGCAAAGGTCTATTAATTCCAACATGTCTAAAACTGAATTTGGCCCTGGCTGGTGTAGCTCAGTTGATTGGAGCATCATCCTGGAAACTGAAAGGTCACAGGTTCAATCCCTGGTCAGGGCACATGCCTGGTTTGTAGGTTCACCCCAGTCAGGGTGCATGTAAAAGGCAACCAGTCAGTGTTTCTCTCCCTTTCTTTCCCCTCCCTTCCCCTTCTATTAGGAAAATTAATCAAAGCCCTGGCTGGTGGCACAGTGGATAAGGCCCCAGCCTGCAAACCCAAAGGAAGCTGATTCGATTCCCCAGCTAGGGCGCATAACCAGGTTGCAAGCCAGGTCTGCAGCCAGGTCCATAGCTGGAGGCAGGTAAAAAACGCAACCATACACTGATGTCTCTCTCCCTCTCTGCCTCTCTCCCTTCCCCTCTCTCTAAAAATAATAAATTTTTTTAAAAATTTAAATAATAATAAATAAATAAACTATTAAAAATCCCTAAACTGAAATAAAGGGGGTATTACTGGAGGAAATGGGGTACTGGGTGGAGGAGGGCAAAGCAGGGGGGGCAGGGATTGGGACAACTGTAATAGCAAAATAAATAAAATATGTTTTTTAAAAATCCCGAAAAATGAATTTTAAAAAACTAACCAATAACCATGTCCTCAGGTGAGGATAAAAAACAAACAAACAAACAAACAAACAAAACGGTCAATACCCACCCCGCTGTCCATGCAGGAGTGGGGAGATGGGGCAGTGGTGAGCAACAAGGGGAAGGGATGGACTGGGGCAGCTGTAATGAAACAATAAAAAAAAAGGAAGTTAAAAATATATGACATTAGTGCTTGCTTCGGCAGCACATATACTAAAATTGGAACGATACAGAGAAGATGAGCATGGCCCCTGCACAACAATGACAACACGCAGTCATGAAGCATTCCCTATTTTTTGAAATAAGCTAGTCAGTGAAAGACAAATACCATTACAGGACAATAATGAACAAAACAAACAAGCAAAACAGAACCAGATACATGAATACAATGAATAAACCTTCAGTGGGCAGAGGGGAGTTGAGGGGAGAGGCAAAGAAGGGGAACACTTTAGTCAAGGAACTAGCATGGAAGAACCATGGACATGGACAATAAGTGGGATTGACTTTGGGGGGGAGTGGGTGGATGGGTGGGGAAAGGGACAGAGGGGAGTAAAAAGGGGATGGATATAATACAACAACAATAAAATTACATTAAAAAATATATTTATGAAATTAAAAAATCAATTTGTAATTCACTACCACCTTTGCCACATCCACAAATAATTTTATGAGGCTCTAAATTTATGGCTTTAGAGATTCATTTCTTAGGCCTGGCTAGTGGCACAGTGGATAAGGCACCAGCCTGCAAATCTAAAAGTTACTGATTGGATTCCCAGCCAAGGTACATAACCAGGTTGCAAGCCAGGTCCTTAGCTGGAGGTGAAAGGCAACCATACATCAATGTCTCTCTCCCTCCCTCTCTACGTCTCTCCCTTCCCCCCTCTCTAAAAACAATAAATAAAATCTTTTTAAAAAATATGTCACCTTGGCTTTTGTGGCTCAATGGATCAAGTGCCAGCCTACAAACCAAAGGGTCACCAGTTTGATTCCTAGTCAGGGCACATGCCTGGGTTGCGGGCCAGGTCCCCAGTTTGGGGTGTAAGAGGAACCCACACACCGATGTTTCTCTCTCTCTCTTTCTCCTTCCCTCTCCCTCTCTCTAAAAGCAAATAAAATTTAAAAAAGAAAAAGGACATGTCTTCACAAATTTTTTTTTTTTTTTAATAAAAAAAGATGTCAATACTTCCAAAGGGCATTTCTGGAAAAGAAGAAGGGACAACCTATTTGCAAAACTGAAAATTAATTATACATAGGAACCAGCTATCTCCAATCCTTGCCCCAAAACTTCCCCTTTAGAGGGCTTCATTTAGGTTGACTGGTTGATTCTTACCGGTTAAATCATACAATTATCAATAATTAGCTCCACAAAATTAAACAACTGATAAAAAGAAAAAAGATTTTAATGTTATCGTTACTCCTATTTAGACATTCAGAAAATAAAAAGACTTGCTGAGTTTGCTGGTAAATTGTTTAGTACTAGTCGAAAAAAATAGGAAGCAGACATGCTCATTCAGCAAGTAAAGAACTATGGACAAAATCAAATCAAACTAATGGGCTTTTGCTTGTTCTACGAACTAACAATTCACAATCCTGATGAACCAGCTGAATACTGGGAAAGAAAAAAACTGCTGTTGTTTTGAATTTACAATATGGTTAATATCTGTAAAGGCCAATTGTTCTTTTTTTCCACTCATGGTCCAACACACAAATCCAAATGTAATTGCATATATAAAAGTACCAAATTCACCACTGGAAAGTGAGACTGGCATATATTTATTTCCAAACTGAAATAAATAAGGGAAGCTGAAGGATTTGAGCACAGGTGCAAATTTAATACTTCCTACAGGCAAATTTATCAAATTCTGGAGCTTTCTAACACTCTCTAGGTAAACAGTGCAATAATAGCAGTTAACATTCTTTAAGTACATTCTATGTGGCAGGCACCACCACTAAATACTTGACCTGTGTTATTCTACTTAACCTCAGGCAACTCTATGTAATAGGTATTCTTATTATCCCCATTTGCCAGGAAAGGAAATAGAGACACAGAAAGACTAAAGAGTTTAACCCAAGGCCACACTGCCACTAACTGGTAGAGTAAGGGTTCAAACCAGAGCAGCCTGACATCCAGCCTCTTAGCCACTAAATCATGCTACTTCGTATCACTATCATGGTGGTTTCACCTATATCACTATAATTCAATCACTATAATTTTTTTTAAATTAAAAACCTCAGAAGGGTTTCAATGAATCAACTGTCAATTCAACTCATTCTTAGAGTCCTGTTGCTATGATAAAATCTGTTCCTCTTGGCCACTATCTCAGGATTACATTAAGTGATCCCAAACACATAACAACAAAACACTTCACAGTTCTCACCAGAGACTTGCAGGACAGAAATGCAAAGAACTGAGAATAAGAAAATAATTTTGATAGGGAACAAAACTGAAGATATTCCATTATTTGACTTTAAGGCTTACTATAAAGCTACAATAATCAAGACATATACATTGATATCAAGAGAAATCAACAGAACAAAACTGAAACTTGAGAAACAGACCCACACATATACAGCCAACGATTAACTAAGGTGCCAAGGCAGTTTCTTAAGGACAGGATAATCTTCACCAAAGGGTGCTGGAACAACTGCACACGCATGTAGGAAAAAAATGAACTTCAAGCCTATTGCATACCATGTACAAAAACCAACTCTAATGGGTTTACAGACCCTAATTTAAGAGTTAAAACTAAAAAAAAAAAAGAGTTAAAACTATAAAAATCTCTAGAAGAAAACACAAGAAAAAAATCTTAGTAACCCTGGATTAGGCAAACATTTCTTAAATAAGACTCAAAATTTGATTCAGTGAACTTTATCAAAATTTAAAACTTTTGTTCATCAAAAAGCACATTAAGGATGGAGTAGATAAATGTGGTACTTGTATCCTCTCATGATCACATCAAAGTTACAACTACAGAACAACCATCATGGGAAACCGCCTGAAGTCTAGCTGAACAGAAGTCCTACAACTAAGGATATAAAATAGAAGCCAGATAGGGAATGGGCAGGTCTCCCATGGACTATGAGGATAAATCTGGTAACAGAATTCATTCTGCCTTTCTTTTTTTTAATAAATTGGGACTTTGCCTGAAGTAATGATTTTTTAAAGACCCTCAAAATCCACTAAACCAAATCTTCCCACAGAAGCATTTTCAGTATAACATTCCTCTGCTGGCCACACTGTCTACAGGCTGATCTGTGGTGGACATTTTCAATGCAACTGAGCCACAGCCTGCCTGCCCCGCACCATCTCCTATGAAAGCCTGAGCCGGGTATGTCACTATCGCCCTTTGCCTCACAACCATGTGCACCAACCATGCTAATCCACCAGTTGCCTAACAGACTCAAGAACAAGGGGAAGGATGGCACAGAAAGGAGGCATTGCCAAACAGAAGTTAACGTGGAGCTGAGGAAGGCTAAGATGACCAAGCCCTGGCTGGTGCACAGTGGATAAGGTACTGGCCTAAGAACCCAAAGGTTGCTGGTTCAATTCCCAGTCAGGGCACTTAACTAGGTTGCAAGCCAGGTCTCCAGCCAGGTCCATTGCTGGAGGCAGGTGAAAGGCAACCATACATTGATGTCTCTCTCCCTCTCTGCCTCTCTCTCTCTTTTCCTTTCTCTAAAAATATGAATAAACTCTTAAAAAAAAAAAATTAAAAAAAAAAGAAAAAGAAAGATGACCAGATGCCAAAAAGGAGAAATAAAAACTCATTTTCCTCATGATGCTATTTCTGCACAACCACCAGGGCACTGTAAATTCATCTGTTGAGGACATTATCAAAGGCATACATAGCAACAATCCAGAAAACCAGCTCCAATCTACTTAGGTTGTAAGGAAACTGCTTTCTAGGGAAAAACAGCCACCTGCAGACAACATAATCTGGGCTAATCTGATCCCAAAACTTGTGTCCTTCATTAGTAGAACTGATTGTAGCCCCATTCAGTTTGAATCTGCTTGGACCCTCACTAACATTGTTTCCAGGTCTGGGAGTAGAGCAAGGCTGTAATAGATGGAGGTGATATCCCAGCATTCATTTCTCCATAGGCATTTCCCCATTCTCACATCAATGAACAAGCTACATGGGCTCTAGGAGCCATCACAGGTAACGGTTCAGTTTTCCAAGACCTGGTTATAAAGTAATGGTGCAGCTGAGCCATGTTGGCTCTTCTGGCGGTTCTTGATACGTCATATTGTTACTTACATAATCTTATCTGGGCACTCTCAAACCTTTGTCACAACAGGAATCCTGCATCCCTGTTAGATGCTGTTGAGCAGATTCTTCCTACTTTAGTTGGTCTCCTGTATCATGATGATGTAGAAGTATTAGCAGATAGCTACTTGGCCCTTTCCTACCTTACTGATGGTCCAGATAAAAGGATTGAAATGGTTGTGAAAATAAGTGCCCCAATTTGTGAAGCTCCAAGGAGCTACTGAATTGTCAATTATAACTCCCACACTAAGAGCCATAGGAAATATTGCCACTAGGACAGATGAACAGGCTCAGGTTGTAATAGATGCAGAAGCACCTGCCATGTTTCCCAGCCTGCTAATGAACTCCAAAACTAATATTCAGAAGGAAGTTACATGGACAATGTCAAACATCACAGGTAGCTGCCAAATTGTGAATCATAAATTAGTCCCAGTCCTCATTGTTGTTCTCTCTCTAAGGCAGGTTTTAAGATACAGGGAAGCTGTATGGGCTGTGACCAACTATACAAGAGATGGAACAGTTGAACAGATTGTACACCTCATTCATTGTGACTTAATAGAACCTCTTAACTGCGAAAGATACCAAAATTATTCTGGTTATTCTGGATACCATTTCAACTTTCAGTCTGCTGACAAACTAGGTGAAACTGAGAAAATTAATACAATGACTAAAGAAGGTAGAGGTCTGGACAAAACTAAAATTCTACAAAACCATGAAAAGGAGTCTGTGTACCCATTAAACTTGATTGAAAAGTATTTCTCTATAGAGGAAGAAGATCAGAAGTTGTGACAGAAACTACCTCTTGTGGCTAGACATTCCAAATTCAGAATGGCTCTCCTAGGACTTACAACTTTCAGGTTGTACAGCTGAGGCATAAAAAATTGCTTGCTGTGTATTATTTTTGGTATGTTTGTCTTACTGTTTCTCTACTAAAAACTTTCTAAATGTGGTTTGTTATTGTAGCACTTTTTACAACAAAACTGTACTTGAATAGTTCCAAACTGTACACACTGTATGAAGTTTCTCTTCTTAATGGGTTTCTTATTTCTGCAGTGTCCTGTAAATAAATAATTCCAACCAAAAATACAAAATAAAAAGTAGCATACACACACATTCCTCTGCTTACATATTTACAATGATTTTAAATGGGTTCTAGGCTAGACATTCTCTATTTGACCCCTGTCTCCCGAACTTAATCTCTACCCCTCCATGTTCTGCTTTGTGCTATTTAAAGCTGAGCTCTAGGACTACACTGCCCAAGCTCCCCTGGCCTTCATTTGGGTCAGACCAACAAGAGGCAGTAGCAAGAAATCAGCGGGTGAGAAGAAAGAGAAATTGGGGTCCTTATTTCCTTGGCTTTCTCCCCACCTCAGACTCCTTTCCTCTACAGCCACAGATCCTGTCCACTGGCTTGGCTTCCACTGCTCCAGCTCTCATCAAGCTTCAATATCCCTGTTCTTGCCCCTCTGGCTTAAAAGTATCAGTGGCTTCCCAATATTTGTAAGGCCTTAGAAACTTCAATCCCTGGTTGCTTTCCTTAATCCTACCCAAATCTCCATAACTAGTCCATTTATGTCCTGCCAGGACCCTGAGTGATAAAGTTCCCTAGAATTAAAATTCTCTACTCTGCTTTCCAAGTCCAACAAGCAACTATTTCCTCCAACCTAGCAAACCTTAATCACCCTGTGCTCCTTCCTCTGCTCTCCTCGAGTAGGCACCCTCCAACACTTGCCGGCACTCAAGCCGACGTGTTTACGCCTACTCTTACTCATGCTACTGCCCCTAGAATGCTGACCCCTTCCTCTCTACTAACAAATCCTTCATGTACTTCCTTCATGTACTAATAATACAGATCTATCACTTCGCCATTTGACCCCAATTAAACCTGTTCTAATAAGTTTAACCCACAATTATCTTTCTCATACTGGAATTTTCATGTTTCTTACACAAAAGTATTTTGAAACTGTAAAAATAAATGTTAGGTATTACATTGTATGGTCCCTAACTGTTAACCACATAACTTCCAAAGGGAAGTAATTTGAACTGTTTTAAGTTCTTTCTTTTATATTCCATCATGAAAGTTAGTATAACATTAGAAATACAGGAACTCCTGTTGACAAATATAGGAGTTATTTTAACTTATTACATCACTACAATGTTCTAGTACAAAAAGTTGATGATAACTAACTATAAGCAAATTTACTATATGTTTAATGATTCTGTTTTCAATATAGTTCCAAATAATGGCTGCTACCAAACCTTGGGGTTTTAGCACATTAGCACACTTTATAATGAAAGAATACTTGGGAACAAAAAGAATACAGCAAGTTTCAAATTTAACCTGTTACACAAATAGAAGCAACTAGTGCACAAATGCAAATAGGAATGTCAGCGCAAGCGGTTCCTAGTCTAGTGCAATGGGTAGAAATGTCAGCACATGCAGAATACTTTAATTTGTAGCTCACTAGTGACCATGAGCCAGACAACAGACTTCAACAAAAGTAGATTTTCTAGGGGCATGAAGAAGCTAGTGGTCCTCATTATAGATGATAAGAGAAAAATCTCCTCCCTCTTCTTTAGCACCTTTAATTTGCTAGCATCTAAAGCCTAAGTCATAGCGATCATAAAATTTTGGGTAAACTTATCCTCACTGAATTCTCAATGATATGTCCAACTTATACCTCAAAAAATCATTCTTATGAGGCTTCCTAAAATGAATGGGGAAAAAGCAAAAACATTGGCAGTAGGTACTGCGGCTAGCTCCTCGCACATTCTCAGAATATGAGTATGTGAATATGATTTTGAGGAGAAAAAAAAATTTAGACTATCTGATGGTATCAAAAGAAATGGGGATGGGGATACATAAAAGTATTAAATACTAACTGGCTTAATTAAATTAAATCAAATGGATATGTTCCCTATTCGCACATTCACTAACGAAGTAAGGTCAGTCCTATCTGCACGTTAAAAAAAAGTCTTCTGTAACTATACTGGATGGGGCGAAAGTAGGTTTACAGTTGTGAGTTCCTAAAACACAGTTTATTCTTTTTTCTTAAGAGTGAGGGGAAGGTAAGGAAAAATAGAGGGAGGGAAATAGCAATCAGCACCTCTCACACACACCCAATGAGGCATGTCCTCTAACTGGGAAACAAACCCAAAACCTTTCAGTTTATGGGATGATACTCCAACTGAACCCACAGCAGGAAGGTCTATTTGATAAAAACCACAATTCTCCTAAAACACTCAGGACCCAAAACAGAACAAGGATATATAAGCAATTATAACACAATATGATAATGTTACATAACAAAGTCACCAACAGAAGCTAATACTAAGGGAATGAGGAGGACAGAATAGCCAAGACACAAGAGATACCCCAAAAGTTGAGTTGAGAAATGAGGACCTAAAATAAAAGAGCAATAATGTTTGTACTTGTGAAATGAATTTTAAGGATATTTAGAAAACATGCTTGTTAGAGTAGGCCTAATCAACATTTTCACTTTATGGTTTTAATTTTAAAAAATAAGGTATTGCTTCAGCTAAAAAATACCCTATTCATTGCAGCCTTGTTTAGAAGAACAAAAAGAAAACTAAGGTTAAAAACAAACGGGAAAGAATCTAAAGTCCATCTATAAGAATACTTTGGGGTCTTAGCTGGCTGGTGTGGCTGGCTCAGTGGACTGGATGCCAGTCTGAGAAACAAAAGGTCACCAGTTTGATTCCTGGTCAGGACACATGCCTGGTTTGCAACCAGGTCCCCAGTTGAGGGCTTGCAAGAGGGAACTAGTCAATATATCTCTCACACATCAATGTTTCTCTCCCTCCCTTCCCCTCTATCTTAAAATAAATAAAATCTTAACCAAAAAGAAAGAGGGGGAAAAAAAAAAAAAAAAAAAGACTGCACTGGGATTCAAGGCAATCACTTTAATTCATTTTAGAATGAGAAATATCTTTAATTATCTGGAACATACTGAATTGGAATAACCATGACATATTAAGTTAAAAATACACTAAGATGTAAACTAAGCAATTCCACCCGTAGGTACAGCTGGAAGAACTGAAAGCTGAGATTTGAACAGATACACATATACTAATATTCATAGCAGGATCATTTACAATAGCCCAAAGGCAGAAACAACCCAAGTGTCCATAAACAGATAAACAAAATGTGGTACATCCATATAATGGGGTAGTACTCAGCCATAAAAAGAAATGAAACTTTGATACACAGGGTGTGAGCAATAAATTAGCAATAACTTTGCATCCCTTTATTTCATGTGCTGCTTATTAATTTTTTAAAACTATGTTTCTAAGGTTATGATTTAACATCATTGTTTCAGATATAAAGTATTAAATTCTGAGAGCAACCCTCATGTTGAAGGAATACAATGCCTGGACTGCATGCAGGGCAAACTGCTACGGAAACTGCAGACTTCAGTAATATCCCTTGATGTACATACAGTTGACAACATGAAGAAGGTGTATGATGCTGATCCTGTTGGTGTCGCCACACCAACAAGGAAAACGCATAAGGAACACAAGGATCGCATAAGTCCAGATGTTGTACACAGAATCCAGGAAATCAATGAAGATCCAGGGAAGTCAATGGGCTCCATAGCAAGGGAACTACGGATATTGGATGCAACCGGTCACAAGATTATTGCTGAACTTACCAGATATAGATCATATGTTCTTAGAAGAGGCCAGTTTATGATACAGCAGACAAAGGAAAGACGCTTTGAAAAAGCAAGGAAACTGCTAACAAAATGGAAAAATCCCAAAGGAAAGAACCCTCCAATTTTCTTTTCCAATGAAAAAGAATTCTCAGCAGCACCAAATAGTCAACAGAAGAAACAACAGGTGACTCTGTGAGAATCTTAATGAAGTCCCAACTGTCATGAAAATGAAATTTCCTGCTACAGTGATGGTGTTAGGTGTTGTCAACAACGAAGGAGGTATCATGAACCTGCATTTTTTCCCACAAGGCTTGAAGGTGACTGCTGATGTTTACCTTGACGTTTTGAGAGAAGTAATGGTACCATAGATGAAGCAAGTCACAAATGGACGTTATTTTCTCTTCCAGTACATGGTGCACCAGCACATAATGCCGAAAAGGTGCAAGAATGTCTCAGTGTCAATGTTCCTGAATTCTGGTCAAAGGAAATGTGGCCACCTAGTTCACCAGATGCAAATCCATTAGACTATTATGTATGCAGCATTTGTGAGAGAGAAGTTAATAAAGAATCTCATTCCAATCTTAGCTGTTAAAGCTAAGATTGAAAACATTATGATGTCCCTGGATAAAGAAAAGTTAAGGTGTGCTCAAGATTCTGAAGTCAAATTGAGTCTATTATTGATGCAAATGGAGACTTTTTTGAACAATTTTAAAAATAATGACTATGTTTATGTAGTTACATATAAGAATAAATTTATTTCAAAATATAACACTTTCGTGGTACATTGTTTACTAAAATTTTGCCAATTCATCACGTGCACCCTGTATGGTCTGACATGGAGATAAGCCAGACATAGAAGGATAAATATTGTATGATTCCCCTTATATGAAGTACCAAGGATAAGCAAATTCCTAGATAAAGAATGTAGAATAGAGATCACCATGGGCTTTAGGAGAGAAGGGAAGAGGTGATTATTGTTTAATGGGGTACAGCATTTCTGTTGGAAATGATGAAAAAAAGTTTTGGATATAGAGTGATGACGGTTACACAACATTGTGAATGCATTTCATGGCACTGAATTGTACACTTTATATCTGTTTTAAATGTTAAATATGTTTTTTTACAACAATAAAAAGATGTTGAGCAGTCTGCAGTAACCACCATTTGTGTAAAAAAAAAAAAGAGAATATATATGAATGCATGACTGAAAGGGTTTAGAATCTCTGAAAGATACACATTATGAAAAAAAAAAAAAAAAGCTGATGACAGTTAACTCAGAGAAACAGAAAGTGGAGCGAGCTATGGAACAAAAGGGAGATGTACACATTTTGCTGTAACCTCCTTTGTACCATGTGAGGATGTTGTTTAGTAATATATTTTTATTTTAAAAAAGGAAAGAATTATCCAGGCAAGGATGATCTTCCTGTAGATGCTTAAACTATTAGGAAAGAGTTGTGAGGGAAAGGATTTTCACACAATCTCAAATTGCACCTCTAGATTATTTGTTAGTTATAAAGTACTTTTACTTTATAACTTTTACTTTATAGTACATTTACTATTTTTAAGTAATCCGGTAGTAGTCATCACCAGAAACAAGTGCTCAAACTTGGCATCACCTATAAAAACGGCATTAAGTGCCCCCTGAGGTAATGGAAAAAGTACACACCATCTATATAGTGCTCATGCAATAAATGTTTAGCCTAAGTATATAATCTTAAAGAAACAATTGGCAAATTCAAAGTGTAGGACATTATTTTAAGACAAATGTCCCAGATTCCTCAATAAAGTTAATGTCATTTAAAAACATCAGGGGATTGTTAAATATTAAAAGATATAAAACCCAAAAGCAATATGTGAATATGACTGGATTCTAGATCAGGAAAAAAGAAGGTATAAAAGATATGTGGGAGACAAGTAGAAAAATTTAAATACAAACAATTTTTAATGAAATGCCCACATCCCATATGCTGAAAATTATAAGACACAGATTAAAAACAAATCAAAGATCTAAATAAATGGAGAGGCCTGCCATGTTCCTAGATTGGAAGACTAAATATGAAAGTGTCAGATCTCCCCTAAATTGACCTATAGATTTAATGAAATACTTATAAAAATCCCAGGCTTATTTTAAAATTGATATGGACTCGCAAAAGTACTAGCATAGCTAAACTCTCAAAGCCTCACCATCAACTTAGAACCAACAAGGAAGTATTGAAAGATGTAAATAAAATATAACCCAATCTTCAAAAAGAAAGACATTTTTAAAATAAGACCATCCCAAAAGTCTAATTGGGCAAAGAGAGCAATTAACAAAAGCAAATTACTAGATGCAGTCAATAAAACAGAAAGCAATGTATGCTATAGAACTGACTTCAAGTAAAAATATCCATTCCACAATCCAACACAATCGACTCCTTTCCCCCATCACTATTCCAACAGTACTGAGCATCAGGGACATTACACACACACACACACACACACTAAAAAGCCCATGTATAGAGTACTCCAAAAGAACCAAATTTTATTCTCCCTAATGTTTATTTACTTTTAAAGTAGTATAATGTATCTTTTTTTTTTAAGATTATTTATTTATATATAGGAAAGGGAAGGGAGGCAGGCAGAAAGAGAGGGAGAGAAACAGAAACGTCAGTGTGTGATTGCCTCTCACACGCCCCCAACAGGGGACCTGGCCCAAAACCCAGGCATGTGCCCTGATTGGGAACTGAACCAGCAACTCTGGTTTGCAGGCTGGCACTCAATCCACTGAGCATTGCCAGACATGGCTGATTTATCTTTAATGCAGTAGTGTGAAAGTTCCCATCAAACAAAACCATTAATAATCCCAAATTCCTCATAAAAACAATAAAAATAAGCTATATACTACTCAATGAATCCTTTAACCTAACCCCAAACAAAATTTTTATCTATTCACCTAGCTTTTACTAACCAGTTAGCTATAGAGTACAGAGGGGAGGGGGAAAGGAAGGGAGTGACAGGGTTGGCTTTCTACATCCCAATTTGCCCAGGACATTACCATTTTATATCTGGTGTCCCAGCATGTACCTTTTTACCACAGTAGATGCAAAAGACCAAATGCCTATGCCTATGAATGTTCTCTTTTACAAATACAGTATTTCAAGTTATAAAACAGTATGTATAGAATTTTGAAAAAAACCCTATGGATAGCTAGATCTAAGAAAAAATCTGAAAAATTATACATTAGAATTTTTAAAGTATTTTTTAAATTCTCACTAGAGGGCAATTTTTTTTTTTTTCATTGCTTTTAGAGAGAGGGGAAGGGAGAGAGAGGAACATTGATTAGTTGCCTCCCATACACTCCCCGACCAGGGATCGTCCAGATCAGGGTCCCAGGGGTTACATGCCCCTGCGCTGGGATCAGCAACAAACCCACAACATTTTGGTATAGGGGTGACACTCCAACCAACTGAGCCACCCAGCCAGAGCTACTCATTATAATGAACAGTGGTTACTTTGCATAATGGGATAGTTTTCATATTTTCTTTATATTTCCCTAAACTACCCAAAAATTTCTTTTACAATAGCACATATTACTTTTGACACTTAGTAGGAAGTTCTTTGCATTTGTTAAAATGCAGCTTTTCTTTCCAACACAAATCTTCACCTATTTCAAATACATGCATTACTCTAATATACATTATTCACAAAGAATTGAGACAATATGATACAGTGTAGAAAGCTTTAGCTTTTAAAATGGAAAAATCAAGCCCTGGCTGGCGGCACAGTGGATAAGGCACCAGCCTGCAAATCCAAAGGTCGCTGGTGCAATTCCCCAGCCAGGTTGCATAACCAAGTTGCAAGCCAGGTCTCCAGCCAGGTCCTTAGCTGGAGGCAGGTGAAAGGCAACCATGCATTGATGTCTCTCTCCCTCATTGCCTCTCCATTATCTCTAAAAAAATAATAAATAAAATCTTAAAAATAAATAAATAAAAATAAAATGTAGAAAATCCAAATTCAAGAGCCAGCTTTGCTGTAGAAAATATAAAACCTATCCACCTACCTTTCTAGGTTGTTTAGAGAATCAAATGATATGCCATGTAATTATTACTATGAGTACTTTAACAAACTATATAACTTCAGATCTCAAATATAAAATGAGGGAGTCTTATTAAGTGAGCTCCAATTCACTTCTAAGTCTGAAATTCCAGTATTAACAGTAACTTCTTAACTCTGCCTTACACCTGACCTGCATTTAGTTTATCTCTTCAAGAGGGATGTGTACCATTTTTATGAGCAACAGTTCCCAGGTCCTCCTGTTTTCTATCTTCACTGGGACACAGCCAGCTCTCCAAATTCTTCTCCTATGGTTCTGACTGCCTGAGTTAAAGAAATATGTCTGTTCCCACAAAAAAGCCTTTAAACCCCCTTTTTAATCTAATTTCTATTTCATGATTTCCATCTGCCCTACCTTGCAGTGTACAGCAGTGGTTACACACAGGACCTCTGGAACCAGGTCTGCCTAAGCTCTCAGATCCTGGCCCTGCTATGTCACCAACTCGGCAATGTAACCTTGAACAATTTACTTAATATCTATGTGCCTCGATTTTCTCATTTTTAAAATTGAGGTAACAATAGTGTGCCTACTGCATAAGGTTGCTGTGAAGATTAAATGAATTACAAATTATATTTAAAAAGACTGACAACAGTTCCTGGTATGTAATGAGTATTATGTATGGCTCAAGTCCTTTCCTAACACTGCTTTCCTAAAAGTATGAGTATAATGCTTACTGGCTAAGATAAAACAAGAAACATTTGCCTCTACTTTTTTCTCACTAATAAATAACTTACTGCTCTGATTGGTGTAGCTCAGTTAGTTGGGCATCATCCTGCAATGAAAGGTCCCTGATACGATTCCTGGTTAGGGCACATGCCTGTGTTGCAGGTTCAGCCCCTGGTCAGGGTGTATATGAGGTCAATGTTTCTCTCCCTCTCTTTCTGTCTCCCTTCCAATCTCGCCACAATAAATAAAACCTTTAAAAAAATAAGAAAGATTTACCTATCAATAATTTCTCCATATCTCTATAGTGAAGTCATAAACACTCTATCACTGGACATTTTTTAAAGTCTGTGTTTAAATCTTCTATTCCAACATTTCACAAAATCTGTTTCCTCCAGGAAATCTGTTCTGCTAGTTCTTCAAAAGGTTATGAGGGGGAAAATGGTTCAGTGATTAAAATAAACTTGGAAAATGCTGAGTTAATGTTAAACAGGTTTTTTAAACTGTAGGTCTTTTACATGTTAATATGTATCATTCCATTCCAAGAAGATAGAGTGCACATTGTTTAGCAAGTTTAGTTGATCCCAAACACCTTTGTCAAGGAACTATGCTGGGAAATACTGCTTCAGTTCTCGAACAACTTTTAATATAAAATATACTGTTATTTAAACTCAGTATTTTTAAATCTGATTCACATACAAGGCCTATTCTTAAACTCAAACTGAGAAATCTGGCTCAAGAAACTAATAACTATTGCTGCACAAATCCCTTTTTAACTTTCTGAATAGGAACGCTAACCACTAAAAAGAATAAATATCAGAGGGGGGAGGCAGAGGCAAAGAAGGGGAGCAGCTTAGACAAGAACCTAGTATAAAGGAACCATGGACATGGACAACAGGTGGGATTGACTTTGGGGGGAAAGGGTGGGTGGGGGGGGAGGGGGACAGAGGGGAGAAAAAAAGGGATGGATGTAATACAACAACAATAAAATTAAAAGAAAGAAAAAAAAAAGAAAAGAAAAAAAAAAAAAAAAGAATAAATATCAATGGCACATGCTGAGTCACAAGCTGCTGTCCGACAATGGGCATTAACCCATTTATTGGCCAAACATCCTTTAAACAAAGTCCAGTTACTCAATATATCCATTTTTTCTCTGTAAGGGCTTGCACTCTTCCCTTAAAGAAATGCTACCACAAAATCTTGTCAAATCATCCCAGAACCAATTCTAACATAAATAAAATGTCCTAAATATACCATTTGCATAGCTGAACTATTCAAAAGAACAACTCATAATACATGAAGAAGGAGTAATAAAATTTCACCATTTTGCAATTCTTGATGAATAAATTTATGTATAATGATTATCAATAGCTATTAACAATCAAGGGGTACATAATGTCCTTATGTACCCCCTGATGGAAACACAAACCATTCCTATGAAGTACTCATACTAAAAACAAAAGAAAGAAACCCTAGAAAATAAATTCTCACAAATATCTCAACTTACAGAAAACTTAGGAGATAGAACAACATGTTAAATGGCATTACACAGAAACAATCAGCAAAATGGGAAACACAGAGCAAACCACTTGGTTTCTTTTAACAAAAATAAATATACCAAAAGAGAGAGAGAGAGAGAGACCAAAAGATTAAAATGATTTAATCAACAAACCAAATAATTGTAAAGTATGGACCTTATCTGGATCCCACCTCAAACAAACAAACTATATGTATTTATATATATAAAACAATCAGCCCTGGCTTGTGTGACTCAGTGGACCAAGCACCAGCCTGGGAACCAAAGGGTCATCAGTTCGATTCCCAGGTGAGGTGAATGCCTGACGTGGGTTTCAGTTGGGTGCCTGGTTGAGGAGTGTGGGAGAGGCAAATGTTTCTTTTCCTCTCTTTCTTCCTCCCTTCCCCTCTATCTAAAAATAAATAAATAAAATCTTTGGAAAAAGAAAAAATCAGGCCCTGGCTGGTGGCTCAGTGGATAGGTGCTGGCCTGCAAACCTAAATGCCACTGGTTCAATTCCCAGCCAGGGCACATAACTAGGTTGCAAACCAGGTATCCAGCCAGGTCCATAGCTGGAGGCAGGTGAAAGGCAACCATACATTGATGTCTCTCTCCCTCTCTGCCTCTCTCCCTCCCCCTCTCTCTGAAAATAATAAATAAAATCTTTTTTAAAAAATGAGAAAAAATTAAACTTGGCTACATATTTGATAATATTAAAAACTTGTTGCCCTGGCTAGTAGCACAGTGGTTAAGGCGCCGGCCTGCGAACCCAAAGGTCGCAGGTTCGATTCCCCAGCCAGGGCACATAACAAGGTTGCAAACTAGGTCTCCAGTCAGGTCTGTGGCTGAAGGCAGGTGAAAAGCAACCATACATTGATGTCTCTCTCCCTCTCTGCCTCTCTCCCTTCCTCTCTTTCTAAAAATAATGAAATAAAATCTTTTTTAAAAATAAATAAATAAATAAAAACTTGCATTATTTTTTGGTATGATAATGATATTATGCTTACTTTATAAAGAAAGAGACTATCTTCCAGAAAGTCATAGTAAAATATTAAAAATTTATAAATTAAATATGTCTGAGATTTGGTTTCAAAAAGTACAGAGAGTCCTGGCCAACCTGGCTCAGCTAGTTAGAGCATCAGTCATTCCATAAAACAAAGCCTCTTGGGTAAGATTTCAGGTCAGGGCATATGCTTGGGTTGCAGATTTGGTCCTGGTCAGGGCTGATGGATGTTTCTCTCCTCTCTCTCTCCCATCCCCTCTTCCTAAAATCAATAATCATGTCCTTGAATGAGGATTTCTTTTTTTAAGTGCAGGAATTGAAGGTGGATGGTATTGGATATAAATATAGAGACTGCCTATAATAATCTTTGAAATTCAGTGATGGATACATAGGAGCTCTTTATACTATCCAGTATTTTAAATATTTTGTAATAAAAAATATTTTTTAAAAAAAGCACTGCCTGAGAAATTAGATGATCTGCCTGGAACTGCAAATAATCCACATATTCCTATAATAAATTAATGCAGTCAGGCATAAGTGAATACAAACTTACCATGATCAAATTATATTTATAAAGTACTACAAGAAATCATTTGACATGAATTTTACTAATTACTCTTATTTACAAGCCTGTTAATAATATCTAAACATTATGGTTTTCCATGAAAAAAAAAAAGTGTTTATATGATTTAGTTTAGTTTTGTTTTTAAAGATTTTATTTACTATTTTTTTTTAATTTTTTTTTTTTTTAAGATTTTATTTAATTATCTTTTTAGAAAGAGGGGAAGAGAGAGAGGCAGAGAGGGAGAGAGACATCAATGTATGGCTGCTTTTCACCTGCCTCCAGCCACAGACCTGACTAAAGACCTGTTTTGCAACCTTGTTATGTGCCCTGGCTGGGGAATCGAACCTGCGACCTTTGGGTTCGCAGGCCGGCGCCTTATCCACTGTGCTACCAGTCAGGGCCTATTTACTATTTTTAGAGAGAGGGGAAAGGAGAGAGGCAAAGAGGGGGAGAGACATCAATGTATGGTTGCCTCTCACCTGCCTCCACCTATATACCTGGCCAGATATCTGGCCTGCAACCAGGTTATGTGCCCTGGCTAGGAATCGAACCAGCAACCTTTGGGTTTGCAGGCCGGCCCCTTACCCACTGTGCCACCAGCCAGGGCTGATTTAATTTTTAATTTAAATAAAGCATCGATAACAAAAAATTTCGGTAACAGAAAATATCACAGTCATTACCATCTTTCTAGACCAGGATTTTCAACCATTATGCTACCAGAGTGCCACAAGAATTTTTAAAACATGCAATACCTGACTATTTAGTCAGGGAGCTGACCTCTTTTCCCTTAGGCTGTCAAATAAAAAAAAATAAAAAATAAAAAAAATGACAACAGCCAACACAACCATAGCTATCTGGTATGAATGAATCAAAATTATACCTCTTTTTTGTCAGATCAGCAAAAAATATATTCTTTCATGTGCTGCAGAATTTCAGAAACTAGTTTATGTGTGCCATGAGATGATAAAGGCTGAAAATCGCTGTTCTAGTCCTATAAGCCTATGGTATTTCCAGAATTTATCAGAAGCAGCCTTATTGCATAAGCACTCCAGTATACCGAGCTCCAAACAGGACTAGTTTTATCTTGTGTACAAACACCCTTTCCTGCCTTCCTATACTGAAGTAAACAGCCAAACAAACAGATAGCAGACCAAGAGGGAGTTACAAGAGAGCACCACAGAAAAAGAAAATAACATGGAACTGAAAGATGCTAAGAATACATAATATTCAGCAATTCCTTAGATTTTTGCAAAACAAATAATTAACATTTTGTTAATTATCAACTACTTTAAAGTGACATGATTCTATTAATTTCATCTCACTTTATTCCCTTATGCAAGGTACCTTTAAGAATTTTTAAGCCCTGGCTTGTGGCTCAGTGGATTGGAGCCAGCCCTGGAACCCAAAGGTCAATGGTTCAATTCCCCAGTCAGGGCACATAACTAGGTTGCAAGCCAGGTCTACAGCTAGGTCCCCAGCTGGAGGCAAGTGAAAGGCAACCATACATTGATGCTTCTTTCCCTTTCTTCCTCTCTTCCTGCCCTTCTTTCTAAAAATAATGAATTTTTTTAAAAGAATTTTTTAAATTCCCTCTTAATACCGAAGTCCAATTTAAAATAACCAAAGCAAGTCAACCTATTCCAAAATTAACAAAGGAACCAGGAAACATAATAAAATTTTATAACCATTTCACTAAGGCTGTAAGTTACATCACCTTTTCAGAAGCCACCAAACTTTCTCTTTTGATCTCAGAAAAGTAAAGTGCCCCACCTCTATGCTAATCTACAATACAACCAAAATAGTATTGATATTACTTCAACCTAACTGGTAGGTTTTAATTAAAATACTGGTTTAAAAAAAGATTACAATAATATTTATATTAGAATTATAATTTTAACCTAAATTATATTTCTTAAGAATGCCTAGGTTTTCAATTTAACAAATATTAAGAACATGGTAATTATAACAAGCCATCTTTGCCCATTCATCAATGACAAGTATCTTCTTTTCTGGTTCTAGATTAAGCAAATTTCCAATCACTTATTTAAGAAAGTAAGCCCATAACACCATACAATGCAGAAGTCCACCACTCGCACTCTGGCAGTATCAGCAAGGAATGGCAGTTTTGCCAAGAAACAGCAACTTCATTTATGAATAGAACCTTCATAAGAAAGAATCTCACAATCAGTGGTTATTCAAGGGCCCTTTCTTCGCAGCTACCTCTCCTTTGTGGGAGATTGTCAAATAGCAGGATATCTACTCTGTCCATTTCACAAAGGTGCTATAAGATCAATTGAGAAAATGTTTACCAAGGTACTTTGTAAATTAAGAAGAAATATATACATGTCAGTTATTATTATATCACAACTTGTCTGCACTTCAGACAGGTGACAGACTAAACTTGATTGCTAAAGCCTACTAAGAAAAACTTTATATTTCAGGACATAAAGATTACTAATATTTACTTTTCTATAGAAAAGTCCGATCCTTATACCACTTACTGTTTTAACGTTTATTCTCCCTCTTTGGAAGAACAGAACTAGAAACCTTCTTTTTTTTTTTTTTTTTTTTTTTTATTTCATTATTTTTAGAAAGAGGGCAAGGGAGAGAGGCAGAGAGACATCAATGTATGGTTGCATTTCACCTGCCTCCAGCCACAGACCTGACTGGTGACCTGGTTTGCAACCTTGTTATGTGCCCTGGCTGGGGAATCAAACCTGCGAGCTTTGGGTTCGCAGGCCGGCACCTTATCCACTGTGCTACCAGCCAGGGCCTTTTAGAAGCCAAAGGAACATGTAGCACCTAAAATTCGAAATGCCATCCTGAGTTCCTGAACACCCATACAGAATGATCAGGCCCATGTGACATGCTGAGATTTTGGATCAACTAAAACCATTAAACTGAGGCTGGCCATTTCCATGCTCCGCCTTTGACAGTTTCCACCAACATCCCACTTTGTTCCTGAATTCTAATCCAGATTCCACCCATTACTAGTTATGTAATCTTGGATAAGTTACATAACCTCTCTTATGCTTAATTTCCTTATCTGCAAAATAAATAGGTTAAATGTGGTTTAAGTAATAGTTCAACCAGATTTCAACGTGGTCCAAATGAAAGTGCTTAGAATGGTGCCTGACGCAAAGTAAATGCTCAGTAAGTGTTACCCATTATAATTCATTTACGTGTGCACCTGTCTACCGCACCATACCACCTTCACTAAATTACAGAAATCTCTCTATCATTCTCCCTAATTCCTTCCTTTCAAAACAATGAGTAATTCTGAGAAAACAGATTATGACCATATTACTGACAAAATTTCAGTATATGACTAGATATTTGATTGTATAAGAAAATTCAGTCCCTGGCTGGTAGCACAGTGGATAAGGTGCCGGCCTGCGAACCCAAAGGTCACAGGTTCGATTCCCCAGCCAGGGTACATTACCAGGTTGTAAACCAGGTCTCCAGTCAGGTGTGTGGCTGGAGGCAGGTGAAACGCAACTGTACATTGATGTCTCTCCCCTTCACTGACTCTTTCCCTTCCCCTCTTTCTAAAAATAATGAAATAAAAAATCTTTAAAAAAAAAAAAGAAAAGAAAATTCAGGAGGTAGAGGCAAAGAAGGGGAGCAGCTTAGACAAGAACCTAGTATAAAGGAACCATGGACATGGACAACAGGTGGGATTGACTTTGGGGGGAATGGGTGGGTGGGGAGGGGGACAGAGGGGAGCAAAAAGGGGGTGGATGTAACACAACAACAATAAAATTATAAAAAAAAAAAAAAAGAAAAGAAAATTCAAGCCCTAGCTGGTGGCGCAGCGGATAGGTGCCGGCCTGTAAACCCAAACGTCGCTGGTTCACAGCAAGGGCACATAACCAGGTTGCAAGCCAGGTCTCTAGCCAGCTCCATAGCTGAAGACAGGTGAAAAGCAACCATACACTGGTGTTTCTCTCTGTCTCTGCCTCTCTCTCTTCCTCTCTCTCTGGAAACAACAAATAAATTTTAAAAAAGGGGAAAAAAAGAAAATTCAATGATAACTATATAAAAGATACTAGTTTCCACATGCTTTTAAATTATGAGGTCTATTCAGAAGGTATCCAGCCATGTCATGTGAAATACAGACAGTTAACTAAGGAGATACAAGGTACAAGAAACACAGTACATTAAGATAATGACTCTTCAGCCCCCTTCAAAGTAGGCACCTTGGGACCTCACACAGTTCTCCCAATCACCACCAACTGACCTATCGTATTTTCCTTAATCTCATGGGTGATCTGAAATCTCTTCCCTTTCAAAGGTGATTTTAGTTTTAGGAAAATGCAGAAGTTGCAAGGCACAAATTCTGGACTGTAAAGGGGCTGAGTCACCTGGGTGATTTGATGTTTCACAAAAAAATTCTACATGAGATGTGATGCAAAAACAGGCGCATTGTTGTGATGAAGCTGCCAATCACCAGTTGCCCATAGCTGTGGCCTTCTGAATCATCAGAATAGTTACCAGGTAGTAATGTTCAAGCTTAACATAAAATTTGATGCAGATTTGTTGCTCTACTCACTCACTCACTTTGAATGTGATGGCCACACAGTACACATACTCACTCAAAAACATCTACCACCCCCACTGGCTAGCACAGTGAAGTCATCATTGTTCACACATGCCCATTCCTGTCAGCTCTCCTTGGCGGCCAAGTAACATCAATATCATGCAAACTGTTCTCATTATTAACATTTTAACAGGCCAAATCCGGCTCTCCACCTTGTTTTATCTGACCTGGCACCTTAGGCCTGGCACCTTGTTTCTACCCAGCTCACTTAACTGTTGTTACATTTATACAGTCCTAAAATTACATTCAGCCCTTTGAAGGCAACCGTGAGGCTGATGAGGCCTATGGTGAAAATGAGGTTGACACCCCTGGTCTAGGCAGCTCTGCAGAGCTTCTTTTATAATGCACTAATCTTATTCATGAGGGTTCTACCCTCACGTCTTAATTGCTTCCCAAAAGTCTTACCTAATATACCATTATCTTTGAGGATTAAGATTTTGATATATGAATTTGGGGATCTACCTAGTTCTAGATTAAATTATCCTATATTTCTAATACAGCAAAGCTGTTTACTTGAATTGCAGCATATAAAATTGCCCATGAACAAACAGTTTTATGGTATAGTGACTAACAGGAAAGGCCTTAAAATATAACAAAATTTAAAAGGGCTCAAATAAATGCTACTATAAGTTTTTTTTCTTTAAAAAAAAAAAGAGGGGGCTTGGAAAACAATGTAGTTCCTACAAAATCAAATCAACAGAGACCTTACATCAAGAGTTTAGAGTGAGGAAAATATTTCTCTTGCCAGTGTAAGAGAAGATATTACCATCACATCAACATCACTACCATTACAATCAGATGACAACCAAAGAGTATGTTAAATACTGCAACAAGCACAAGAGTTGAACTCCCACTATATTCTTTACACATCACTTAGCACATCCTAATGCACACTTATGTGTTCTTGATAATATAATAAATTCTAAAACTTAATATTTCATACTGAGTGCCCAATGTCCAAAATTCACAGTGTCGTTTAACTGACTTAATAGTTTTGCTTTGGCTTAGAAACTTAAAGAGGTAGAATCACTTAATCTAAATTGGAGACAATTTTACTCCAAAGATAGCAACCTAGAGCTGCACACCTGGCTTACTATATGGGCTAGGGTCTTTCTAAGGACTGTAAAGAACAAGACATATAAGGTTCCTGCTCTTGTGGACTTTATAGTTTAGCAAGAAATAGAAATAAACAAGTAAACAAGTAAGTCATTCAATTTCAGGAAGCATAAGTACCAGAAAAAACAAAGCTAGAGAGACATGGGGGGATAATCACTGTTTTCTATAGTGCCATCATGGAAGATCTCTCTAAAGAGGTAGACTCTGACAACCCCTCTGAATGATGTAAGGGAGCAAGTAGTGCAAAGATCTGAATGAAGAGCACTCCAAACAGAGCAATAACAAATGTTAAGCCTTTCATCTATCATGATGAAAGAATACAGGGAAGTTCAGTGCAGCAGAAGTGGAGTGAACAAAGTAAGGTAGGCAGGTGGCTACACAGCTACATCATGTAGCACCTTGCAGGCCATTCCTAGGAATTTGGTAATTTTCATTATAAAAGGAAGTCACTGCAAAATACTAAATAGAGTGGTCTAACAGTTAAAAAGACCATCCTAAGCTATGAAGTATGTAATAGATTATAGGAGGTCAAGTGAAAAGGAATGGAAACCAGTTAAGAGAGTATCATAATTACCTAAGCAGATGAGGAGGTGGTTTAGACCAGAGTAATAAGAAAGAGATAATGATATGTGATCAGGCTAGAAATATAGTCAAGTCATAAACCAGGAGGATTTGCTGATGGACTGGTAATATGATATTAAGAAAAGGAATCACAGGTGACACCTAGGCTTTTGACCTGAGTAATTAGTTAAATGATCCTACATTTTATTAAGAGTAGTTCCAAAGGAAATGATAAGGGTATGAATCACACCTTCTGTGTTGTGCAAATTTAGTTTGAGATGCATACCCACTAGGGAGCCAAAAGGGATGTGAAATATGCAGATGAACTTTGACACTGGACCTCCTGGAAGGGTTCTGGGCTAAATATATAAACGTGGAAGCCAATCAGCATAAAAATAACTTTTTAAACCACAGAAATGTAGATTGGAAAGACTTTTCCGTTTAATCATCACGCCAGCCCTATAGGGAGCAACTATTATTCCCATTCCATAGGTCAGGAAAACTGAAGCTAAGAGATTAGGACTTGTCCAACATCACTCTGCTAATAGGTGGGAGGGCGATGGGGGGTGAGAATCTGACTACAATGACCATGACCTTTGTCAACGAAGGTTCATCACTGAAACCACAGAATCTGAAGTGAATACTGAAGTGAGTGTTTTCTCAATTCTCCAGAGGATGGTTCATAACCAGTCCCACTCTAGATACACTAGAGAGAAGTTAATTCTTTACATACAAGGATCATCCAAATATCCTAAAACGTTAGGATTTAATAGTACTCTCATAGAACCCCGGTGTACTTACTATACTACTATTAGTCTATTATTATTCCATTACTACATCTACTACTACCACTACTAATACAAATACTACCACTGTATTGGTGAACAACATTAAGTAACCATTCTATGATGCTTCATGCCCTTCTCTTTGTAACCAATAATACCAAGTATTATTATTTGGAGATTTGTATAGCACCAAAGGTGATTTCACTTTAACTAACACTACACCAGACCTCTGTTGGGTCCATTCACTCAGCATCTGTTTTTCTGAAAACAACAGTTCATCAGAAAACCACTAAGAATGTCAGCTCCTCCCATGTAAGAATCTTTGTTTTTTTCATTAATGTTTTCCAAGCACCTGAACAGTGTTCTTTCTGAGAAAGAACTTAAATTTCCAGCCTTGCTGGGCACAATCTGTTACCTTGTAAAATAGGGATGCTTTTCATGTTATCTTAGTTTACTGACATCACTAAAATCTGACAGGATTATCTTAATCCAGAACTTTTTTATTTTTTTTTAAGATTTTTCAATCATTTTTAGAGAGAGGGGAAGAGAGAATGGCTGAGAGGGAGAAAGGCATCAATGTACAGTTGTCTTTCACCTGCCTCCAGCTACAGACCTGGCTTGCAACCTCATTATGTGCCCTGGCCGGGGAATCAAACCAGACCTTTGGTTTGCAGGCTGGTGCCTTATCCACTGTACCACCAGCCAGGACTTAATCCAGAACTTTAAACTTGAGATTTCATCTTTCTAAAATGGGCCTTTTTTTATTTTTAATTTCTTAATTGTTTATTTTACAAGAGAAACTATTCCTTAGCTCAAATATTCATGTTTCATAGTTCAGGAACACAGATCAGTGACAAACTTCCATGAAATTCAACCCATAAAGATTCTTTACATTCCAAGATCACTTTGCACTCTGAAAGACACCAGCCTTCTTCATCTCCTCAAAATCCTTCTTGGAATCATAATTTCTGTAGAAATTTGCATATGCCTTCTTTTTTTTTCAGCCATATCAAACTTACAGAAAGAAGGTCACAACCCTCAGGGATACAAGGATAGCTCCAATGATATGAAATCACAGATGCTTGGCCAGAAGGCCACATGTCTCATATTTTGTCAGAGCACTGGAAGACATGGTAGCTGTATTCTTCTTGGTAGAGAAAACTCAACACCAATGTCCTTCAGGATGCAGAGAGGCCTTCTTTCTTAAGGAAATAATAAAGGTTCTAGATATGACCATTACAGGTCAAAAAGAATTTTTTAATGGTATTTTTTTCTTAAATATATTTTATTTATTTTGCTATTACAGTTGTCCCAATTTTAATGGTATTAATATGTAATGTGTGAACTGTTCAAAATAACTAGGATACATGTAAATCAATAACTACTGTATCATATATATTCTAAAGGAAAAAATATGTTCCTTATAATTTCAGTTATCCTTTGTTAAATTCCACAGGGATTCTTTCTGAGCTTTGATATGAATCAATACAGCACCTGCATTAAATGCAAAAGGTTTCAAATGAACCATCCTTGCTAGACCAGAAATTGCATTCCAATCAATTTCATCTGTACATAGTAACCTACATGTATCAATGCAGTATTAAAGGACAACCTATTTCATTTTCAAGCTATAAGAACCTGCCAAAAACAGCCATTAAGTGCCCTTCCACCACCAGTTCGGATTATTGAAAAGAATGCAGAGGCCCTAACTGGGATAGCTCAGTGGTTACGCATTGTCTAGCAAACAGGCTTGATTCCCAGTCACGGCACATGCCTGGGTTGCAGACCAGATCCCTCATTGGGGGTATGTGAGAGGCAACCAACCCGTATTTCTCGCACTTCGATGTCTCTCTCCTTGCTGTCCCCTCCCATACCCTTCCTCTAGAAACAAATAAATAAAATTTTTTAAAAAGAAAAGAAAATTACAGAGCACTTTTTAAATCTGGCAAAAAAGAAAAACAACATTTTGTTTAGTGAGGCTGTGGGGAACATAGGTGCTCTCATACATTACGGGTCAGAATGCAAATTAGTACAACACTTTTGAAGAAAAACTTAGCAATACCTAAAAAACTACATATGCACTTTACTTCTGATCTAGCAATCCCACTGATAGGAAATCTAGTTGTTCTATCTTGAAGGTACACCTCTAACAATAAAAAAATACCTATGTACAGGTTATTTATTACAACATTGTTTATAATTGTAAAACACAGGAAACAATCTAAATGCTCATAAGTAGAAGAATAAATAAACTAGGATACATCCACAGTGGAGAGTACATAGTTGTAGAAAAGAATGAAGAACATTAAATATATAGTTACAAGACCTGGTTGGTGGCACGGTGGTTAAGGCACCAGCCTGCAAACCCAAAGGAAGAAAGGGAGAGAAGCATCAATGAATGTATGGTCATCATTCATCTGCCTTCAGCTAAGGACCTGGCTGGAGACCTGGCTTGCAACCTAGTTATGTGCCCTGACTGGGAAATGAAACCAGTGACCTTTGGATTCGCAGGCCGGCGTCAATCCACTGAGCCACACCAGCCAGGGCCAGATCTTGATTTAAATTCTATTTTCCAATAAAAGAAACCAGAACTCCTTAAGTAATGGTTGATTCAAGGAAGAATATAAAATAAGCATAGAAGGCCCTGGCTGGTAGCACAGTGGATAAGATGCTGACCTGTGAACCCAAAGGTTGCTCGTTCAATTCCCCAACCAGGACACATAACCAGGTTGCAAGCCAGGTCTCCAGCCAGCTCTGTAGCTGGAGGCAGGTGAATGGCAACCATACATTGATGCCTCTCTCCCTCTCTGCCTCTCTCCCTTCCCCTTCTCTCTAATAATAATTATTATTTTTAAAAAATGTTTTAGGAAAAAAAAAAGCATGGAATAGTCTGTGATATCAGAATACTAAAGCAGTGCTCAAAAAGGGTAGAGTCCAACCTGACAGTGCTCCTAACGGTCAAACTGAAAATAGTTTGAGCAACATAACAATAATGCTATTGAATTATAACCTGTAGTATTACCAAGAGATCATACTTATATAAGTAAACCATTGATTGTATAAATAAAGAAGAGGCATCTTTTTCTTACATAAGAATTCCAATAATAAATACAAAAGGAACGAAATACAAAATCACAATTAGGCAAATGCCACAGTAATAACTGTTGCAAACAAGATGCACCAATGGATGCTAAAATCAGTGGGAGCAAATTTGGGGAGAAACAATATATCTCAAAGTATAAAGAATAGTAACTTTACAGTGGAGAATCCAGCAGAGGTCACCTTATAGCCATCAAGGTTACACTATCACTAGCAATAAGACAAACCAACACCTGTACCTTCTAATATGATACACTCAGAAGGACATCACTTCTGTGGTTTTCTTGCTAACATACCTAACTCTCAATTCTAAAATGAGAAATATTCTACAAAATAACTGACTAGTACTCATCATGTCAAGGTCATGAAAGAATGGAAAAAACAAAGAACTGACAGAGATTAAAGGAGACTAAGAAGATATAACAACTAAATGCAATGTGGGATTTTAGGACAGGGAAACAAAAAGCATATGGGCAAAACTGGTTAAATTCAAATAAAGTCTGTAGTTAATACTATTATACCAAAGCTAATTTTCTGCTTTTGTCATTATACTACAGTTATGTAAGTTGTCAACATTAGATGTTGTGTGAAAGGCATATAGGAACTCTGCACTACCTTTGTAACATTTCTAAGTATCCAATTATTTCAAAATAAACAGCTGAAAATAAAATCTATCAATGAATCATCTTATTCAACTTACATTATTTCCTTGCTCAGGTGTCTCATCTGGACTTTAATATTGCCATTAACTTAAAGGATCCAGTAAGTAAAAGCAAAACAAACTAAAATCATAAAAAATAAGATCTGGCATCTAAAAAGTAAATTACCTACTTTATGTTCCCTTATAAATTTTTAGTCAAAAATAGTTGCTAGCTGTTGTGACTTTATTGGCTTTTCAAACTTCTTTTTAAATGACATGACCAATTTTTTTATGTTTCCAACATCATGATAATCCACACTATGTGGATGTGACAATAAATTCGATTTGTTAAATCAAAGTTTTCTTTACATTAAAAATTATCTTCAGCCCTGGCTGGTGTGGCTCAGTGGATAGGCGCCAGCCTGCAAACCCAAGAGTCGCTGGTTCAATTCCCAGTCAGAGCACATAATCAGGTTGCAAGGCAGGTCTCCAGCCAGGTCCTTAGCTGGAGGCAGGTAAAAGGCAACCATTAGAAAAATAGAAAGAAAAAGTTATCTTCAGCCCTGGCTGGTATGGCTCAGTGAATTGAGCACTGGCCTTCAAACCAAAGAGTTACCAGTTCAATTCCAAGTCAAGGCACATGCCTAAACTTGCGGGTCAGGTTCCCATTTGGGGGCGCATGAGAGGTAATCACACATTGATGTTTCCCTTCCTCTCTTTCTCCCTCCCTTTCCCTCTAAAAATAAATAAATAAAATCATTTAAAAAAATTATCTTCAATAGTTTATAGTAAGTTTGTTACTTATTATTACATAGTTGTCCAACTATAAAATTCAAGTTTTGTTTCACAAGTCAATTTGCTTTTATCCTATTATCTGTCCATGCCCCAAACCACAGTCATTGCTATTTTAATTTCTGAAAATCTGAATTTAAAAAAAAACCCAGCTGTTCAATGTATCCAGTCCTTTTTAAAAGAATATTAAGAAAGAGTCATTTAGTCATTCCTGAGGAAAAAATACTTGGGACATTTGAGCTGTATTGCTATTTATTATTTACATCTTCTACTGACCCATCCAACCCAATAAACAACATATTCTTCTAAATTTCTTTAATCTAATAGGACTGTTGGATACATTTATGTTAAGCAGATTAAGTGATACATTCACATATTCTTTCTCCTCCATGCACCACCTGGATGCCTGTATTGGGAGTGAAATTTGTATTGACCAGCAAATGAATGGGGAAGTGTCACATGCAAAGAGCACAACTAGAAATTTAAGAAACAAAGTGACAAGAACCTTAGGGAAAGCAAAATTCATGAAAATTTAGAATTCCAAGAGGCCTTAATAGCCATTAATCCATTTCAACGACAACCCCTGACACATGACAATTTATCCTATTTTTAAGCCTTCTGATTTCCAACTTCCCTAGATTCTGCCCTATAATCCTAACATACAATTTGAAGAAAATACTGCAAGGCTATTCTTTGCACTACCTAATACTTTGTTTTCAAACATATATAGAAACATTCTAACTCACTTCCAAGACTATATATACATACATATATACATATATATAAAATAAAGAATGTAACTCATATATGTGCAGTCACCTATGCACTTGTGCTTGCATAAACACATATGACAGAAACCTACATAATCAAAGGGACATATCCACAATCACAGAAGCACTAAGAAATAAACAACGATTTTGCTCTAAAAATAGCCAACTGAAATCAATTTTATAAAACCTTGAGGTAAACAGGTTCCTTCCCACTATAAATAATCAAAGTTTATCTGCTTTTCACAAACACTGCTTCTTTTCAGCATCTACCACAGGCAGAACTGTAAAAACATTTGTTGTAGAGCCAAGCAGATAATGTTTTAATGTCTGATTTTTAAAATCATTTAGCTAACATTCATTTTGGAAGAGGGCCCAATAAAAGATAGTGATGACAGAGTACAGCCAGTGATAATGAACAAGCCAGTTTTAATCAAGCACGCCAAAGACATGACTCAAAGAAAAACAAATAATTTTTGGAACATATATAAGGGAGAAGTTCCAATCAAGGATGAGCCAAGTACCATTTGAAAAATTAAGTGTCTGTTAGGAAAATACACCTGAACATTGACCATGAAATGCTATCTCTGGAAATGTAATTACAGTAATACGTTAGTTTGCTCTGATTTGGTATTCCTACTATTCTGATTATCCATATTTTCCACAGAACTTAGAGACATTATTTTTAAATGAAGGCAAATTTCGTCCCTGTGCTTCACAGCTCTCTAGGATGTAAAACGTGTCTTTTACATAACCTCCCCGGAAGATCTGGTACCACCTCCTGTCTTCTTCATGTCTCCCATGAGCCTGCCACCCATCACCATGTTCTCTGGGACAGCTCCTGTCATCAATCATCCTCATCTCACGCCAAAGACTAAACAATGCATCTCGTCTTCCCTCCTGGTAGCAGAGGCTATACACTGTTATTTTACCGAGGCGGCAGATTAGGAAGGTTTACCAGATGATGAGCTCCCTCCACCCAAATACAGAGGAAAAGAGAAAGCCACCTCGTCCCAACCTCAACCTCCACCCCTCAAAAGGTGGCCGGCGATGGGGGGACCCCTGGGTCGCAGCTCTCCTTGGATCTGAAAGAGTCGGACTGCTGTCCCCCGTCTCCAGTCCCGGCCAGGGGGAGGGAGGTTCGTTAGCGAATAAAAGGGTGAGGGAAAAGGTCAGAGAGGCAACCCCGGAGGGTTGGAGAACACGAACAGCAAGCCGCCAGAGGGGCGGGTCCCTCCCCCATCTCGGGCGTGCAGCTAGGCTTCGAACGTGGCTCTCTAAGCTTCCTAGCTGCCAGAGGCCCTGGGGCCGAGGGGGCCTGACCGCGATGGGAAGGCTCCCTCAGGCCTTCGCCTGCCGCCCACCCGGGACCCCGGCAGACCCGCTCCCCGCGGCCCCGGAACGGCCCCGGCCGGCCTTGCCCTGCCGGCGGGGCGCCGAGCGCAGGTGGCCAGAAAGTCAGAAGAGGAGGCGTTACCGTACGCGGTTTAAGAGCTGGCGGGGGTGGGGCGCGGCTCCAGTGACCCGAGCCCCCGCTCAGCGGCGGCTGCGGTGCCCGCGTCCCTTATTTTTTGCTGCAGCAGCGGCGACTTGTCAAAAGAAAAGACGTAAGAGGCGGCGGCACCAGTGGCGGCAGGCGAGTCTCGCGGGATTTTGGCGGAACTCTCGCGCAGTCCGAATCCCTCGCCCCGCCCCCCAGGCCCAGCGCGGGAGGGGAGAGGGGCTGGGGGGGATCGCCGGGTGAGGTTGCGGGAGGATAAAAGGAAGAGGACTCAATTCCGTGGGGGAGGCCTGGGGACCGGAGGGACCGAGGTTGTTGGGAGACCGAAGGGCCGCGTAGCCCTCACCTTGCAGCCCTCGAGAAGTGACTGGACTCCGCTTATGAGGCACAATGGGGGTATTTCACAAGGGGCGGTGAGGGGTGGGACGGGGGGGGGGGGGGGGGCAGCCAGCGCCCCCGGTTTTCTTCCTGGTCAGCGGGAAAGACCCCACCACCCTGCCTTCAGTTGCTGGGGACAAACGACGCTTTGAAAAGCTGCCCGCGGGGCCCTGTCGGCCACACCCCTTTATCTCTACGTGCGCCTCCTGCTCTGCGCTCTTTATCTCCCGTCACACGTGGCCCTAGACTTTTGGCAGGTCAAGCTCAATCACATGAAAGCGGTTCACTTAACCTAGTAGTATCTTATTAGTGGTGTCTTTGCGCTGTGGAACTGCCAGAATCCTGTATTTGCTGGGGTTTGCAGGCCTCGGTTTTCTTTAGTGCTGAGAACACGGAGTCAATTTCCTTTGGGTGACGTACATACATTCTTGATCATGCCCTCGCACTCTAAAGTGTTGTCCGTGAGGGCAACCGTGATGACCACGGGGATGGTCATCACCTTATCCCCCGCACCTAATACCAGTCCAGATACTGATCTTTCTTCTGTGCCTGTTCTATTGCCTAGGCTTCTTCATTTCTAGCTCCCTTCCTGGTATCCTTGGTTGGAAATATTCCATGGTGCACCAATTCACTGCAACTGACTGAGGGTATAGAGTTGGTCTCCACCCTCAAGAAGTTCACAATCTAATTGGTGACACAAGAACAAGCTACGTGTGTGTCACACTGATGTAGAAAAGTATCATAGAGGCAGAAAACAGACTGGTAAAATTGGAGGTATGGGGGGCTGTTTAGCCCGAGTTACTTGACTATGAAATAATTTGTTTCACTGGCAGACACTGCTAGATGAGAATCCTGGCATCCCATTTTAGCAGGTGTAAGACTTTGAGCACATTGCTTGATCTCTCTGAACAAGTTTCTTATCTGTCAACCTATAATGTTAGTTGTTATTATCACAGAGTTCCTATGAAGAGTGAAATATACAGGGTGCATGTGATAAATTGGAAATAACTTTTCATCCCCTTATTTCATGTGCTGCTTATTAACTTTGGAAAGTTATGATTTAACATCATTGTTTCAGATATAAAGTATTAAATTCTGAGAGCAACCCTCATGTTGAAGGAATACAATGTTAGAGCAACCACAGTTTCTGGACTGCATGCAGGGCAAACTGCTGAGGAAACTGCAGACTTCAGTAACATCCCTTGACGTACAGTTCACAACGTGAAGAAGGTGTATGATGCTGATCCTGTTGGTGTCGCCACACCAACAAGGAAAGCACATAAGGAACACAAGGATCGCATAAGTCCAGATGTTGTACACAGAATCCAGGAAATCAATGAAGATCCAGGAAAGTCAATGGGCTCCAATAGCAAGGGAACTACAGATGTTGGATGCAACAAGTCGCAAGATCATTGCTGAACTTACCAGATACAAATCATATGTTCTTAGAGGAGGCCAGTTTATGACATAGCAGACAAAGGAAAGGCACTTTGAAAAAGCAAGGAAACTGCTAACAAAATGGAAAAATCCCAAAGAAAAGAATCCTCCAATATTCTTTTGCAATGAAAAAGAATTCTCAGCAGCACCAAATAGTCAACAGAAGAAACAACAGGTGACGCTGTGAGAATCTTAATGAAGTCCCAACTGTCATGAAAATGAAATTTCCTGCTACAGTGATGGTGTTAGGTGTTGTCAACAATGAAGGAGGTCTCATGAACCTGCACTTTTTCCCACAAGGCTTGAAGGTGACTGCTGATGTTTACCTTGACGTTTTGAGAGAAGTAATGGTACCATAAATGAAGCAAGTCAGAAATGGACGTTATTTTGTCTTCCAGCACATGGTGCACCAGCACATAATGCCAAAAAGGTGCAAGAATGTCTCAGTGTCAATGTTGCTGAATTCTGGTCAAAGGAAATGTGGCCACCTAGTTCATCAGATCCAAATCCATTAGACCATTCTGTATGCAGCATTTGTGAGAGAGAAGTTAATAAAGAACCTCATTCCAATAAAGAGGCTGTTAAAGCTAAGATTGAAAACATTATGATGTCCCTGGATAAAGAAAAGTTAACGAAAGTATGCTCAAAATTATGAAGTCAAATTGAGTCTATTATTGACGCAGATGGAGACTTTTTTGAACAATTTAAAAAATAATGACTATGTTTATGTATTTACATTTAAGAATAAGTTTATTTCAAAATATAACCCTTTTGTGGTATGTTGTTTATTTTACTAAAATTTTGCCAGTTTATCGTGTGCACCCTGTATGTAAAGCTTCTAACACATTAATTACTTATTAAAGGGTAAGCCTTATTGTGTGTGTAACTTCAGTTTCTACATATAAAACATGTCAACTAGATGTGAGGGAGTGTGTATATGTGGAGTGATGTCATGATTGCTGGTGCTTTATGACCTGGGTATTGTGTGTAAAGTTGAGACAAGGGCAACAGGCTCCCTTGTCATTTTCATTTTAACTTGCTAATGATATGGGCCTCTGAGCCATTCATAAGCATCCCATGACATTCCATTTTTCTTGGATTTGTGAAACTGTACTACCTCTGCCTTTTGTCTTCCAAGAAAAGGACTTGGCTTATTTTATTTTATTTTATTAAATTTTTTTTTAAGGTTTTATTTATTATTTTCAGAGAAAGGGGAAGGGAGAAAGGTAAGGAGGGAGAGAAACATCAATGTATGGTTGCCTTTCACTTGCCTCCAGCCTTGGACCTGGCTGGAGACCTGGCTTGCAACCTGGTTATGTGCCCTGGCTGGGAATCAAATGAGCGACCTTTGGGTTTGCAGGCTGGCGCCTTATCCACTGTGCCACCAGCCAGGGCCCTGCTTATTTTAAAGGCCATTTCGGAGATTCCCTCTTTTGCCCTTTCCTTAGCTTCCACCCCCAGGGCTGTGTGGAAAGAATCGAATACAATTGGGTCTAATTTCACACAAGTATCAAATATAGTTAATGTCAGCAAGTAAGCCCTGATTACTATCCAGCCTCACCATGACCACTCCACCCCTTCTCTAAACATTCTAATTCTTAAATCTATGTGTGCTGGAGTCTTATTGTCAGCATCATTCTCCCAACTCTACCAGTTCATTTTATCCAGATTTCCCCTCGATAAAAATGTTGGAGATGGGAAGGGGGATAGAGAGGACTCAAGGCCAAGGTGTCAGCATCACAGGCCCTTGCCTGACAGTCCTCTGAAGCAGCACACTCTGGCCACTCCAGTCAGCTATGTCTTTGTTTTCACATGCACACATCACCTCCATCTCAGCCACATATTCCACAATCCCACTCCCCAACAAGGAGGTTCCAGACAGAGGAACTGGAGAATCAACAGAAGAATAAACACTTTTCATCTTTTATTTGCATATAAGAAATGTGTGGCTCCTAAAGTAAAAGTAGTGTTAAGGTGAAGTGAAAGAACCCAATGGAAGGGTAAAGGCAGAGCAGAGAAGGTTAAAAGGATTCCAGAAATAAGTTTGTTTTGCCTCTGGCACTTGTCTTAAGAAACAAAGTTTCTATGTTCAGAAAAGGGCTGCAGAGCATGAATCCATAGTCATGAGTCCTGGTGTCTCCTAAAATGCCAGCCTATTTGCCCGCAGGTTGCACAGCCTTTCTGAACCTCTTCTCACATCTGTAAATAGGGTGATAATGGGTATTTCTGCCTGCCTGGGAGTATCATGGGAGTCATAAATAGAAAAGTATTTTGTAAGCCTATAGTGCTAAATGTGAGCCATTAGCATTCATTCATTCATTAACAGATCTTTGCTGAATGCCTGTCATAAACCACATACTTGTGCAAGGCGCTGAATATACTGAGTTGAACAAGCTTTAACATCTACCCTCAAGGAACTGATGGGAGGAGATAGGGAAGAAAATAAATAATTATAATGCCTTGAGAGGAGAGTGCAAGGACAAGGGTATGGGGGAGGGGTGCAATTTGAGGAAGGACAAAGAGCTTGGAGAAGGAGGTTTAAAAGGAGGGCACATATAATGAGGATCCAGCTCATTTCATGAAGAGTGATTTGTAAATCAACTCTAAAATAACTTCAACAAATTGTTCTGTTGTGGGCTGTGAGTTCTGCTTTGTGCTAATAAAACTCACAGCTCCTAAACCATTAGAAAAGAGTCTTTGATGTGGAGTCATTATATATCCCCATTAGCTTTGAAGAAAGATGGAATTAATGGAGGGAAAAATCAGTGGTATCTTAATTAGAAACATTTTGTTCCTGCAGCTTGTGTTTAAACACCAGAAAAAGAGAATGCATTCCACCTCACGGACTACTCCCCAGTAGTTCCCTTCAGCCAACCTTTCTGATCCAGGAAATAGTGCCGATCAGAGGCCAAGAGGCATTTCCAAAATATGATAGATAATACTATCTTATTTTTGTTCATGTGTTTATTTATATTCTATTTTTCAAAAAAGATTTTGACATAACTATTAGCACTTTATTCCTAATCATGTTTTCCACAAAGAAGAGAATGTTGGTGTATATATAATTTCTTGTATTTATTGGTACTATAATGTACAAAACATTGTTCAAGAACTGTAGGCTGTACAAAGTAGGTTCATGCCTTCTGGTGTCCTGAAAACTAAAGATGGAGAAGATAAAGAGCCATGAAAAGATAGCTTAATAACCAACAATGTGAATTCTATCCCCCCTATATTTTTCATTGGTTAATTGAGCATAATTGTAAACTTAGGTGCCCAACTTCTGGAACTTGTTTACCCTGTGCTGCACCTCCAGAGAAGCAGGATAAAAAAGGAAGGGCAAGATATTTATTGCAACTTGACTTTCTAGATATTTGATAGGTATTTTAGTACGTCCTCTGGAATATACCATCTTGAAACAGAGCGTCACCATTACAGTTTTCTTTAGGTGAAGGTAAAATTTGAAATTAACCAAACCCAAAGATCAATTAACATTATTCTGGAACACAATGACTTGCATCAATAAAAAGCAGTCTGATACAAGCTAAATAAAGATGGAGAAGAATAAATATTCCTAGAACTCAGGAAAGAGATTGCTGGACAGAGAGAACTTCATCCAGGTGGTAAAATTTGAGAGGGGAGCCCTGGCTGGGTGCTGGGTGTCTCAGTTGGAGTGCCGTCCTGCACACCAAAAAGATGCTGGTTTGATACCCAGTACAAAAGGCAACCAGTCTCTCTCTCTCTCTCTCTCTCTGTCTCATTACCTAAAATTTTTGTTATGTGCATCTACACATGAGAACACACTCATTGTCTTTTTTCTTGCTAATAGATAACTGATCTGCCAAAGGTTTGAAGGGAAGCAGGGGTACTAAAAATGGGAACACGAGGTTAGCAGGTAATTCTTTTGGAAATGGAGTCCCTTCTTGATAAATACAAATTTTATAAGGTTCCTACCAGAAATCCATATTTTAAGTGAAATATCACATATACGTGGACAACCCACCATCTAAACAGTATTAACAATTTCCCTCACTAGTTACTTAAGCCTTCAATGAAATAACCATTTTTAGATAAATTATTTTTACAACAGTTTGTTAGTGTTGTTTTACCAAAACACAACAGCCTGGAACAGACACAGTTGAACATTTTCTCACTCAGCAACAGGGAATGGAATGTTGACACTGGGCAATGAAAATGAAGCTCCAGGAAAATAATATTCCTATAATCAGGAGAAGAGAAAGAAGAAGGGAACTAATATTTATATAGTGCTCTCCATGCCAGATACAGGTAGCACAGTGGGAACAAGATGAACAAGGCAAATCTTTGTTCTAGGGTGAAAAAATAGAAAAGCTGTATATATAAATAATGATAACACAAGTTAGAAAGTTCTGGGTACAACAAGAGCTTAGAAGAGAGAAATTCTAGCATGCTGGGTTCATGAGAAATGGATCTTTAAGATAAGCCCTGGCTGGTGGCACAGTGGATAGGTGCCGGCCTGTGAACCCAAAGGTCGCTAGTTCAATTCCCTAGCTAGGGCACATAAGCAGGTCTCCAGCCAGGTCCGTAGTTGGAGGCAGGTGAAAGGCAACCATACACTGATATTTCTTTCCCTATCTGACTCTCTTTCTTCCCCTCTCTCTAAAAATAATAAAAATTTTAAATATATATGTATTTAAAAAAGAAGACTGAGTGGTCAGTTTTGGACATGTGGAAATAAGGAACATTTTAGGCACAAAGAACAACATAAGCAAAGTGTGTAGTCTAGCATTAGTTGTGTCTCCGTGGTATTTAGGTTATCCAGGACTCCTGATTACCAGTAACAGAAGTCTAACCTGAACATGCTTGGGTAAAAGGAAGGATAAGAATTAACAATACAATTAAATTTTAAAAAATAAAGAAAGCAGGGGTTGGGGGGATGAATATAATACAACGGCAATAAAATTAAATTTAAAAAAGAAGAAAGAAAAAAGAATTAGCCCAAGGAAGTCAAAAGCAGGTTGAGCAGTCAAATAAAAGGGGTGGGAAAGGCAATGAATTGAGGCTTCAGGAATGTCTGGAACCAGAAACTTGAGTACTACTAGAACCCTTTTGTTTCTTTGCTTCTCTTGCTGGATTGGCTTCAGTTTCTCTCAGGATTGCCTTTTTTCATGTCTAGACATATGGCACCCCCAACATTTACATCTTACTATTTCCACCACTAAAAAGGGACTAACACTTTTAATTCAAGTTTGAACAATCTTGGGGGTTGGGTGAGTGCTGATCAGCAAGGCTTGGATCAGTGCCTACCCCTAAACAATCCTAGGGAGCCAATGGGGAAGGCCAGGGAACATAGCTGTACACCATAGTACTTGCTAACAGTATGGGAAAAAGTGGGAGGTAGATTTGTGAAAGCACTCTGTCTTCTCACTGAAAAATAATAGTAATAATGACAGCTAACATCGATGAAATCTAGATATTCTAAGCACCTTTCAAACTGTGTTTCACTTATTCCTCAAAAAACCCCTATGGGGCTCTAAATCTGAGATAATGCCCACTTACTTGGTTATTGTAAAGATTAAAGAAAACCTGTAAGTTGAAGAGCCCTTTTGCTTCATATACAGCCTGCAAGGCAGTACATCATTGTTTTTAATTATCTGTTGCTCAGAAAAGGAAACTTCCGTCATTTCCTGATTGCTTCAGACTCCCTCGGCTGATACTTGAAAAAAACAAAAACAAATGGAAGGGAAGAACCCTTTGACTCTTTCTCTCTGATGTAGAGAAGGTTAGATAGGGGCCAAGGTATACTAGGAAAAGAAATACTGCAAAATAAAGAGAAAGGATATTGAGAAATATGAGTGTGGAATGTCAACTGAATGAGATGAGGCTAGGTTTTCTTTATTTGTTTTTAAGAGCAGAGCTTCCCACAGTGGATAAGGCGCTGGCCTGTGAACCCAAAAGTCACAGGTTAGATTCCCAGCCAGGGCAACATAACTAGGTTGCAAGCCAGGTCTCCAGTCAGGTCTGTGGCTGGAGGCAGGTGAAAAGCAACCATACATTGAAGTCTCTTCCTCTCTGCCTCTCTCTCTTCCCCTCTTTCTAAAAATAATAAAATAAAATCTTTAAAAAAAAAGTGAATTGTTTAAAAAAAAAAAAAAAAAAAGAGTAGAGCTTCTCCTCAAAAAGGTCCCTCTGTAAAGCTGATCTAAAAATCCATTACAATCTTTTCATCTCTTACCTAAAAAATGTTGTCAAACAACTGGATTATTTAACCAAGGACAGGAACTAACATTCACTGAGAGAAACCAGTGTGCTTGGGCTTTGTGTAAGCTCTTTATATACATCAATATCTTTTATTCCCTCCACCATACAGTAAGGTGAGTATTTTCTCTATATTATACAGATAAGGAAACTGAGGATGAGAAATTAGAAGTGACTTAGCATAGGTCACCAGCTAGTACCAGCTAGTAAGTAGCAAGGCCAGCAATCAAACACAGATCTGTCTGATTTCAAAGCTTAGAGTACAAAATAAGTCCCACTTCCTTACCAGAGGGAAATGTCTGAGGCATGAGTTTTACCAAAACCTGAGGAAGGTGGTGAAATAATAGTTACTTCTCTACTTCTCTTTCTCCTATGTCCTCTTCCCTGACCTTAGACAATGCCTCCTGGCTGTCCAGGGATCCAGACTGTTCCCAAAAACCATCTTCTCATCAAAATGTGTCTGTCCTCTCCTCCTTTTCTCCATAGTAATATTGTGTCCTAAAGTGTGCTCATCCCGCCAGTTAACATTTTTGCATTCTGAAATGAACTTCCTGGGGGTATGACACTATGAAGAAATAACTCAAATGAAGGAAATTTCAGACCTGGAAGAGGGGATGGATCAGACCAGAGACAGGTAGGCCTCTGAGAGTTCCCCAGGTTGTGCCATGAAGCTCTTCACCCCTCCACTGCAACCCCTGCTCTGAGTTTCCTGAGAGCTAAGCTTGGGGCTGTCATGTTCAATGCCTGGAAATTAATAAACACACAATGAATGAATGAATGAATGAATGAATGAAAGGAAATGACTAAATGCCCCTTACTTCCCCTAGGTCTCAGACTAACCCAACAAATGTACCAGCTGTTCCATTTGGCAAGATTTTTCTCTGCCTTTGGAAGAACATTCCTTCCCATTCCCTCCCTCTGTGAGCCCTTGTGGACCTTCAGACAAGGTCAGAACAGAACGAACCATGCCTCAGTGAATGAAAATGGACCCTACGGCTATGAAATATGAGATGAAGCTTTTAAGAGCACAGAGAGAATGAGAAAGAACAGGTTTGCCTGTGTGTAGCAGTGCATTGTGAGTTATTGCAGACAGTTGAAACAATCACCAAAAATTTAACAAAACCAGTTTTCTGAGAAACATTCACCAGCCTTTGAGGATCTATAGGTATGTAGATGAACCCTTGGCTACAAACCAAAGCAGTATAAATAAAAAGGGGACTTTATTGGTTCATATAATGAAGATTTCAGGGATAAGTCAAGCTTCAGAAATGGCTGGACACAGGTGATCAAACCATGTCTCCTGTCTGTGCCTAGGTCCTGAGTTCCTCCGGTAAGTCTTCATTCTCAAAGCAGCTCTCTGTGTATATTAATGGCAGGCATTGTGACACCTAGTGGCTCCAGGTCTATGTTGTCCCTCGAACTCTTTTTTTTTTTTAACTATAATCTAAAATACAAAAAACAAACAAACAAATGCATACCTCTAAGGCAAGCGTTCTTGTCACCATGAGAGGAACAGAATCTCACCACTACTGATCAGTTTTCAGGTAAACACCTTTGCTGCAAGATATTTGGGCAAGCATTTCCCTGACTAAACTAATTGACTCTAACTAAGGCAATTTCACCATAAAGATAAAATAACTGGTTGGCAGTTTTGTTTACATTTGGCAAACTTAATGTATTGAGTTGGGTGTCATTTCTCCATTAACAAAGAAGTTCATCCTCACAGTACACTCATTTTTTTTTTTTTTTAAGATTTTATTTATTATTCTTAGAGGGGAAGGGAGAGAGGCAGAGAGGGAGAGGGACATCAATGTGTGGTTGCCTTTCACCTGCCTCCAGCTGTGGACCTGGCTGGAGACCTGGTTTGAAACCTCATTATGTGCCCTGGCTGGGAATTGAATCAGCAACCTTTGGGTTTGCAGGCTGGCGCCTTATCCACTATGCCACCAGCCAAGGCCTAGTACTCTGATTTTTATATTATATGAATCTTAGCTCTCATAATAGTCTGTACAGTGATTAGATGTGGTAGTCCTAAAATAATGGATCATTACAACTACCTAGCCAGATTGCATACTATGCTAGAAAATGATAATATCAGTTTGCATATTCTTCTGAGAGTACTGCCATCCCTCCCACTCACTCAAACCAAAAGTTTACCAAGCTATGGCAAATATAAGAGTCAGTTACTAATTCACAACAGTCTTTGACAGTATTAATTATTGATTCTTAAGTTGGAAACTGATACCTCTTAATGAAGAAAGACATTTTAGTGGAAAGGAAAACAAGCGTGATGCCAAACAAATAGACAAATCAACATGATTTTTTAAAAAAGATTTTAATTTATTATTTTTAGAGAGAGGGGAAGGGAGAGAGCAGAGAGGGGGAGAGGCATCAATGTATGGTTGCCTTTCACCTGCCTCCAGCTACAGAGCTGGCTGGAGACCTGGCTTGCAACCTGGTTATGTGCCCTGGTTGGGAATTGAACCAGTGACACTTGGATTCGCAGGCCAGCGCATTATCCACTGTGCCACCAGCCAGGGCCTTCAACATGAAATTTTAAAATGTGTAATACTATGAACAAAAGACTTCAAAGACAATATATGTTCATTTTCCACAATAAAATCTCCTTAATTTTGTTACTACTTTTTTCATAGTTCCTTATGCCCTCTTCTTAAAAACATTCTATTTATTTATTTGTAGAGAGAGGGGAATGGATGGAGAAAGAGAGATTGAGAAATATCAATCAGCTGCCTCCACCCAGTACCTAACCAACAACCCAGGCATGTGTACCAACTGGAAATCGAACTGTCAACCTTTTGCTTTATGGGACAACAGTCAACCAACTGAGCCACACAGGTAAGGGCTTCTTAATGTTCTTTTTAATGTCCTTTTAATTTTCATTCTTTTGTCATTATGGTGGCATTGCTTTATAGTCAATTAAGTATGCAGAAGGAATATTTCCAGCAAAAATGCCTGCAATAAAAATGTTGGGGAGGGGCACTATCTAGAACCTTGCCACTCATCCCAGAAGCCCCACCCATGGGCCCCTTCCCAATTACCACCATCCCCTGATCCTGATTTTTGTAATCACTCAAATGTGCTTCCCTAAACCAGAGCTTAGTCCTGCCCGTTCTCTTTCAGCACACACCTAACCTCTCTGTTCCTTAACTTCACTAAATCTGTTGAAGAATCCTTTTAATTTGTGCAGTTTCCCACAGTCTAGACTTTGCTAACTGCATAATCTTGATGCAGTTCAACATATTTCTCTGTCCTTTATGTTTTCTGCAAATATATAGCTGATCCAGACTAGGTGCTTTTGGCAAGTGGTGTTTTTGCAAGACCATAGGAAGCACACAATGCCTGGTTGTCTCCCTTTCTATGATGTTAACATTCATTCCCTTTTTATGATGTATGTTCCATTATTTGAAGACACCACATCTATTCACTATATAGACCATTATGAGAACTAAGATTCATATAATATAAAATATAAAGTTAACAGATATGCCTAATGCCCATATCTATTAATTCATTGAGGGTTGTTAAATAATGATATTCTAATTCAAGGGTTAGCAAACTATGGCCTGTGGGTCAAATCTGTCAAGCTTCCTCTGTTTTTAAAAATAAAGTTTTGCTCTACCTGATGGCACAGTGGATAAGGTGCCAGCCTGCAAACCCAAGGGTTGCCTGTTTGATTCCCAGCTGGGGCAACATAACCAGGTTGCAAGCCTGGTCTCCAGCCAGGTCCATAGCTGAAAGCAGGTGAAAGGCAACCATACATTGATGTCTCAATCCTTCTCTTTAAAAAGACAACATTTTAAATAAATAAATAACATTTTATTGTCAGGAAGTGACAGTCATGCCTGGAAAGCGAGGATCCAGTCTCTCAGGATGCACCAGGCTTCCAGGACCCTCTAGGGTCCTGGAATCTCCCTGGGACTAGCCAGGTTAGAGTACAGATTCCCCAGAGACACAGAATCTACAGACTTTTATTCCTCTTCTATCTCAAGGACTCCGCTTTCACTCTCTCTGCTTCCATCTACCCTACCTTAAAGCACTCTCTCCCTTCTTCCAGAATAACACCCCCAAGGAACTCAAACTTTTGGAAACCAAACCTAGAGCAGCAGACTGCCTTAGATAGCTTCTTTTCTCAGCTCCATAGCTCTAACTTCTCCTGAGGCAGGAAACCCAAAGCCTATCTACCTTCTCAGAAGAGGAAGGGAAATTTTCAAGAATAAATAAACAAATGGCTGGGTTTTTTTCCCCCTAATTCTTCCATACCAGCAAAAGCAAAATATAACATCTCAATAAATCTTCTTGCCATGCCTTAGTGGCTATCATTTACAAAAGAAAACAGGGTTATTTTGGAGGACTCTATCTTTATGAAGTCCCCTTTTTCTTGCAAATAATAAAAATCATTCAAATTAGCTGATGGAAAGTGAGGGATTTATTAAAAGGACCCAAGGACAAGGAATAGGGTAGCCACACCCATGAAGAATGGGAGACAGGACTGAGACAAGCTGCTTTAAGCCCTGTCAGACCTCACAGTATCCCCATTCTGCTTCTTGTTTTGTATCTGGTCCAGTCCCCTTGCTTTGCAAATCACCTCTTGTTTCTCTGTTCTCAAGGCAGAAAGCAGCCATCTGTGGCTCCCAATTGTATCTCTTCTCAGTTCAAGAGACCAGCAGACATTCATTGGCACCTCTGAAAGGCCAGAATTTAGAGATGAACAAACCTCAAACCTGATTGTTCTATCTCTGGGGTCTGCAGGCATCCCTTCCGCTCATCTCCTGTTGGCCAGAACTTATTCAGATGCTCACGCCTAACTGTAAGGGAGGCTGGGTTATGTGGCCTCTAATAGGGTCATCATAGGATCTGTGAAATCTATCACTAAAAGGAAGGGGAAAGTAGCTACTGGAGATCGCTACCTCTGCCAGTCCACATCAAATGCTTAGTTGTTTAAGGCAAAGATGGGTATGTTACCTCCTGGAGATAAGACCAGAGACACATGATGGATTTAGTTCATGCAGGTAGCTATAACATGTAAAGAAAGAGAAACTGACATCTATAGAAAATAGACCTGGTAACTTCTTTTCGTAGGATAGATTTAAAAAAATGGGATTCTCAGATCACTTTACCAGCTTTATCAAGATGTAATTAACATCTAACATTGCGTAAGTTTAAGGTTTACAACATGTTAATACGTATATTACACTATCATTCAGCTGTGAGAAAGAAGGAAATCCTGCCATTTATGACAACATGGATAGACCTTGAGGACAGGGCATTATGCTAAGTGAAAAGAGTCAGACAGAGAAAGACAAATACTGTATGGCATTACTTATGTTGAATCTAAATAAGCCTAACTCATAAAAACAGAGTAGAATGGCAGTTACCAGGGGTTGTGGAATGGGGACAATGGAGAGATGTTGGTCAAAGAGTACAAACTTCCAGTTAGAAGATGGTATCTAATGTACAGCATGGTGACTATAGTTAACAGTTAAAGTAGTCACTGTATTAGATACTTGAAAGTTGCTAAGAGAGTAGATCTTAAATGTCCTCATCACAAAAGCAATGGTAATTCCTAAATTGCTGGTTCAATCCCTCGTATGGGCTACTATGATGCCCTGGTGAATGTGGGAGGCAACTAATTAATGCTTCTCACTCACATTGATGTGTCTCTGTCTCCCTTCCTTTCTCTCTAAATGCAATGAAAAAAAAAAAAGTCCTCATGTGAGGGGGTGGGGAGTAGAGTGAAGGTTATCTGATGCAATGGAAGTGTTATCAGATCAATTTTAATCAATTTGGCCACATTACTTTCCCAAAAGGTTGTAATAATTCCCATTCTATCAGCTGATCATGAAGGTGCCTCCTCCTCCAGTCTCATTAGCATTGCGTATTATCAATGGTGTCAAGTTTTACCAGTCTGATGGATGAAAGATGCTATCTCACTGTTCTAATATACATTTCTCCTAACTACGAGTGAGTTTGCATGTTATCTCCTTTTTAAGCAAGGTAAGCATGTTTCCTGTCTGCTGCTTTGGTTATAACCTCAGGGCACAACAATTGGAGGTATCTCTTCAACCCACCTCTGTTTTCAAGGACTGAGAGTGGGCACAACTCTGCTTCTCAGTCTCAGCAGTGGGCCGTTCCCCATATTTGTGCAGCCCTCCTGGAAAACAATTTGCCAAGATGAATTGCTCTCACCTTTTACCTAGCAACCCCTCTTCTGGGAACCTGTTGTACAGAAATAATCTAAACTATAGAAAACCTATATGCATGAAAATGTTCATTACATTATTATTTATAATGGAGGAATTTTTACAGCAATCCAAGTCGCCAACACCTTATTAGGCAAGCTATGGTACACTGCGATCCTAGGTCCATGAAATAATAATTATGAAGACTATGGAATGATACACAAATGACTTGTAGTATAAAATATGGGTGAGGGGTGGCTCCTGTTTTGCATGCCTGACACCTCTGGTCTGTCCTTCCACTCTTCTACACACGAGGCCAAGGGCACGCAGAGCTTTCTAAACTTGTGGATTATTTCCTTAGGAGAGATTCTCAGAGATGGAATTACCCAGCCCAAGGAAATAAACGATTTGACACCAAAAGCCAAATTACATTCCCAAAGGTTATAGTGGTTTCGCTGCCACCAGCAATAAAGTCTGTTTCACGGCACCTCATCAATCGCCGTTGCTTCAGCAGTGGACATTCAAAGCCCTTGCCAAATGTCACTTCACTCACGCTCTTGTCCTCTGGGGAAATTTGCTTTTTGGCATTGGAGATAAACCTAAAGAGCCATGATTTCTCAAGTATGTTTCATTAAGTCAAAACTGAACTAGGCTGTTAATGAATTCAGCCTTTTGTCACAAGATACATGAAGTTAGAAACCAGCTCCCTGCCCTGGCTGTTGCATCCAGTGGATTGAGCGCCAGTCTGAGAACCAATAGGTCACTGGTCTGACTTCCAGTGGGGCACATGCCTGGGTTGAGGGCGAGGTCCCCAGTTGGGAGCATGCAAGAGGCAACTGATTGATGTATTTCTTGTACATTGATGTTTCTGTCCCTCTATTATCCTCCCTCTAAAAGTAAATAAATATAACCTTTTAAAAAAGCAATTAATGTTTTTTTTTATGGTTTAGTGGGAAAGACAGCACCAGTTTTCATTATAACAGCTGTGGAGCACATCTGGGTCATGTCAATATCTGTTCCCTGTCTCTTATACCTATGCCTAGCTGAATCTACCTTGGAGATCCTCAGCTACCTGCCCTCCTGAACTCTGCAGGAGAAGTGGTCTGGCCTCCCAGTCTTTGTCAAGCAGTCAGTCTCTGGCTGCTGGGACAACATAAATAAGTAAAGCTAAGTTCATACCTAGATTTGTGGCTGCCTCTGGTCCAGAGTTAAAAGCTTTTTCCAAAAATGATAACATGATAATAATGAATATCCCCTTAGTAATTGCTAAATATCCCCTTAAATTGCATAATAAAATTGCTTAGGCAGTACGCTAAGCACTATATATATAGATCCTCTCACTTCACCTTACAAGAACATTAGAATGTGTCTATTATTATAATGATTTTAAAGATAAGGAAATTGAGGCTCCGAGAAGTTAAGAAACTCGTGAAAGGCCGCACAGCTAAAAATGTAGCAAAGCCTGGTTGTGAGGTCAGATTTGATCTGACTCCAGAGGCAGCCTTAGCCACCCTATTAGGTGGTGCTGAGTGCTAAATATATCTACAACATTATCATAGCAAGTTGCTTATCCAGACCCAGTGTCTCAGGGGAAATTCCCCTACACCTTTCTGTGCATTCATAGAAAAGAGAAGCAGGGTGGGCCCCTAAATAATAACAGGGCCTTGGGAGAGAAGCACAGACATAATGAGGTGTGTGTGCCTTGCCCACACAATTTTTTGGCTGTCTGACTCTTCTCAAATGGAAAATAACATATAGAAAGAAATGATGTGTAAAACCTGGTTCATCTCCCAGAGCAGAGGACTAGGATTGAATTCTGGGCTCTTTCATGTCCCTGCATTGCTCCAGCATTCCCCCAACTCCTGGACTGAAGCACCGGGCTAGACAGGAGCACAGAAGGTAATTCTCAGTCAAGTTGTTCAGGCCAGGAGGTTGTCCCCAAAGACACAGACACGTCAGCACACATCCGGGGTGGGTGGATGCAGATGTTATCTTCAGCCTCAAGAGTCCTTGGGCCCAGCTGCAGATTCTGAAGTCAGTCTCAAATAGCAGTTTGAAGCTGTGACTTCCACCCTCTGACATTCTAATCCCGTCCCCCCTCATTATTGCTGCTGTCTCTAATAGTCTTTCTTGTGGCACCTGCTCTGCTCTTCAGCCATGGATACTGCTCTTGACGGTGTTAGCAGTAGTAGCAGTAACAGCAGCAGCGGTAACAGTAGCAGTGATGGGAGACAGGGGCAAGGGTAAGAAGAACCATTACTCTTTATGGGGCCTTTCCTGTGTGCTAGGTGCTATGCCAAGTACTTTGTCTGCATATTTTATTTCACCTTCACAACCACCCTGGGCAAGGTAGATGTCAATATTCCCATTTTATGGATAAGGAAATGAGGCCCTGAGATATTATGTAATGGGGTGTGAATCCAAATCTGTATGCCTACAAGATCCCTGCTTTTAACAGCCATGTTCACTCCTTCCTGATGGGAAATGGGTTTTCTACTCACTACCGGGCTATGTGCTAGTTGTCCTGAGACTTAGTCATAAGTCCTCTGTATTGTTTTCCTGTTTTGATAATAAATTACCACAAGTTAATGGCTTTAAACAACAATTTATTATCTTATAGGTCTGGAGGTCAGGAGCCTGAAATGGGTCTTATTATAATCAGGTAGCTTGGAGTTCAGCCACTTACTACCATGTACAGCGTAAGACAAAGATTTATGGGGAAGGAAAGAGGTTTTCATTAATGGGGTACCTGATTTGAGGGAGCTGAGAGCATTCCTCCTTAATGCCAACCTCTTCTGCAAAGCACAGAAAGTCAGCCATCCCCAGGGCCAGAGTCAGCACCCAGACACGTTACCCCACTTTATTCTTTTGAATCCCATGGCAGTTACATGAATGGGTCTCCATCCTCTGGCTCTCTCCATGAGGCACACACATGGGTTCTAGTATAACCATCACCTTCTGCAGCTTCCTCTCTCTTCTGGGTTCTGGGGTGCTGTCAGGTCCCAGCACCTCACTTTCCTGTTCATGGCACTAGTAGTCAGGTCCCATGGCCTCAGGTGCAGGACCGCCAAGTGATGATGGCAGGGAAGGCCCCCACCCAGGAGCAAAGAAGAGCTTGTGCTGAACCTTCAGGAGGGTTTGCATGCTTTATTGTAGCAGCAGGCTCATGTCCACATGGCTGGGCAGCTCAGAGTGTCAGTGTACTCATGCATGGTTGACCCACCCTTATCACAACTGCACTTAGGTTAATAACCACAGAGAGTCCGGGTGTCTCTACACCCACGCTCCTGCTTCCATTTGGCTGGGTGCTAGAGAGTGTTGGCGTTGCCACACATGGTTTCTCCGCTCTCCCACAACAGTAGTGTGCATTCCGAGCTTACAGCAAAGGCAGTCTTATGCACACGTTGGAACAAAGGAGGTTCTATGCACCTTAGAACAAAGAGGCTGTATACTCAAAGGTGACATCAGTCTGGTCAGAGTTGCTAAGTTGGTTACCCTTGAAGCTCAGTATTCCGGGGTTCTGGGATAAGATTAATTCCAAGGCTATCTCCCCTACTGACCCAGGGGAAGGTTTAGCCATGCATAGACCAAGAAATTCTTCTGGTCTGACAGGTGCACTGCCAGATCAACCTGGATGGTGGAGCAGGGGAAGCTCCCAACACATCCTTCTGCAGATCAAGCCCAGGTTCCATTTCCATGACCCTGTCAAGGGAGCGTCTGAGGTTCCTTGGCTCCTGGGTCTCATCCAGTTTTCAAGGTTGTCAGGCTCCATCTGCAAGCTCACTTGTGGGAACCAAGTTCTGGAGAATCCAAGGTCCAGCTCCAGACATTTGAGAGACGTTTTAATAAACAAGGAGGTAAACTGATTCATTTACCAATGGGGGCACGCCTAGAATCCTGGGTGCCCGCCAAGCCGAAAGGAAGAACGCTAGGTACTTTGTGCTCCTCAGCGGCCTCTCCCCGACAGTCACCACAAGCAGGTTTTTCATTGGCCTAGTTGACTTTTTTATGGAATGAAAACCAATGACCCAGAATAGCTAGTAATTGAAAAATAATTTTTAAAATAGTAAACAAAATATTATGAATTAGAAAAAAAAATGTTGTCCTGGTGGGCATGGCTCAGTGGGTTGAACGCTGGCCTGCAAACCAAACGGTTGCCGGTTTGATTCCTGGTCAGGGCACATACCCTGGGTTTCAAGTCAGATCCCTAGTTGTGGGTGTGCAAGATGCAACAGATGGATGTTTCTCTCACACGTAGATGTTTTTCTCCCTCGCTTTCTCCTTCCCTTCCTCTCTCTCTAAAAAATAAATAAAATCTTTAAAAAAATTTTTTAAAGTTATAAATACTTTATTTCCCTCTCTAATTTGGCCTCTGCTAAGACCAAATTAATGTTTATATTTGTGAAACATGGATATGCACTTAGTTGAGAGAGGCCACTTGTTCTTCAGTGCCTGTTAAGAACACAGTAGGCCTCACCACTCCTGTTTCTCACTTCCCAAAGGAGACTCTTCAATTCTTTCAGTGGATGCAATTTTTTGTATCTACCTCTTCTTGCTGCTTTACAGATTAGAAAACAACCGTTGATGTCCTAGATGAAGGCTCCCATTTTGATGGTTGCTCTAACAGAAATGCTAATACTGCATCCTAATCAGCTAACTGATTCACATTGCTCTACAAATTACAAAGCATTTTCCTCCATATTACATTGCTTCTTTCTTGGAAAGAAACTGATATTTTATTGTGGTAAAATATACATAACATAAAACTTCCCATTTTAACCATTTTGTAGTGTGCAGTTTAGTGGTTTTGGTACATTCACATTGTTGAGCAACTATCGCTACCATCCATCTGCAAAACTTTTTCACTTCCATACTGAAACTTTATATCCATTAAATCGTAACTGCCTGTTCCATTCTCTTCAGCCCCTGGTCATGTCTATTCTACTTTTTTTTCCTGTGAATTTGACAATTCTAAGTATCTGATATAAGTGTAATCATTCACTGTTTCTCCTTTTGTGTCTAGCTTATTTCACTTAGCATAACATTTTCAAGGTTCACTCACTGTCCTCAATAGGCTCTTGGAAACTGTGACTTTATGCAAAATGACCTATAATGAAACTTTTTTTTACCATCAGCTGATTGGCATAAACAACAGTTAAGTTCCTATGGCATATTTCTAGTCACATAAACACCACCAAATTTCTGAATCAAGACCCAAAAACACCAAAATAAAAGGGAGCTATACATACATTTAAGAAAGATTAATAAAATCCAGTAACAAATCTTTTCTGACCTGCCTATTCCAGTCAGTGTTGCAGGGTGCCAGAGCGCATCCTGGCATCTCAGGGTGCAAGGTGGGACCCAACCTGGATAGGACACCCTCCCATCACAGGACACACTCACATATATACAGACTCACCTACCCTGGGATAATGCAGACAGGCCAATCTACCTTATGCACACAGCTTTGGGAGATGGAAGGAATCTCAGGCAGGCATAATGAGATTATGCAAACTCCACACAGACAATGACCCTGGCCAGGACTCTTTGGTCCCTCATCAATGACATAAAGAAACAATGTTGAGCAAAGCAACCAAAAAGAGGGCCTGCTATACCAGAATTTTATTCCCTTTTTAGGCTGAAGAATATTAGATTGTATGTATATACACCATTTTGTTTATTCATTCATCTGTTGGTGGACATTTGGATTGTTTCCACAAATAGGACAAGATACTTGATGACTTGCCTATGGTCTCAAAACTGGTTAGAGGGTAGAGATGGGATTTGAACTTGTGTCCTCTTGCTCAAGGTCAGGCTTCTCTCCCTCATGCTGAGTCCATTATTGTATTGGCCTTCTCAACCTACAGTCCCTTACCAAGGGTCTCAAATAAATGTCTCTTTTCCTCCAGAACATGGAGAAGACCATTCATTTATGCAGGCTGCTGCTCTTTGTTTGCAATCATTATTAGCATTTGCTCTCAGCAAATAGTCTACTGCAGTTCTCATATTACAGCTAATCTCACATCCATTTAGACCAACTACTTGATTGGAAGTAGGAGTCTTATCAGCACATTGGAAAGAAGGGTGTGTCTTTGCAAAGATTCATGTCTATGCTAGGCTAAACTGCAAGTCCCCAGGGGCCTTTTTTTTTTACCCAAATTTTGGTCCCCCTCCACTCTGGACCAACTGCTCAATTATTTCAAGGAATTGAAATAATTTTCAAGCAGCTGCCACATCACAGGCCAGGAACTGCACTGAGGGCTTTGCCTATGTCATCACATTTAATCTACTTGAAATATCCCGAGAGATGGGAAATATCTCTCTATTTCCAGATAAAGGCACAGAGGCCAGAAGACATCAGGCTACTTGCCTGAGAGACTGCCCAGGATTTGATGGGTGCCAATGCTGATACCTCTATTTCCCCACCCCAAATACCTCCATTCCAATGATATAGTTTCATAGCCTAACTTGCCATTATGCAAAACATCTTAATCTAAAGTTTATGACATTAGTGGGAACAGAGGGTTTTTTAGTTGATGTCTTTGTTTGTTTGTTTGTTTCCTACCTTAAATTCAGACTCAGTTTCTAATTGGTACCTAACCAGGGGTCTCTAATTTCTCCTTCTTACTCCATTGAATTCTCTACTACAAGACCAGTCACCCCTGTCTGGGTCCTAGTTATTTATGTTCCCCTTTTTTCAGTCCTCTTTCTTATTCAGGGTAGGAGTGAAGTGGCGTTGACCCTCCATGGGTCCTGGTATGAAATAGGTGACTATGACCTTTAGGTGCCTGGGCTAAGACCAAGTGTCCTTCTTTAGCTGAATCTCATTGATCTCTGCTGAAAGAATACATGAAAAAAATTAACCCTGAACAATATCCTTCTGTGTCCCACCCACCAAACCATTCTCCTCAGTGTTCTCTGCTTTGAAATTGTGGGGAGAGGAACATGGGGACTAATGGGGGAGCCAAGGAGGCTTGAGGAGGCCACTCTGATACAATTAGAAGTTCAAAGTCCTAAATTGAAATCCTATTTCTGTTACTCACTATGTGTGGCCTTGGGCAAGTCACTTAATCTCCCAGAGTTGAGTTTTCCTTGTTTGTAAAAAAGGAAGAACAATCCTTGCTTCATGGGCATTTGTGAGGATTAAATGAAATGCTGGGTGTGAAAGTGAGAGCACAGTGGCCAGTGTGGAAGAAGCACTCGATGAACCCTGGATGGATAAATAAATGGATAAAAGACCTAGAAAAAGGTAGACAATACAAAATTGAGTTAAAGAGGTGCAGTTTAAAAGGTTTTCATGTCATGCATGTTGTCTTTAGATGCCTATAAATGGCATTAAGCAATAAACAGAGTATGTCAATGAATAATTATGACTCACAGTAAAAATGCCAAGCCTTTAAAACCTAACAGCCAATTACTTGATCCAGCATCAAAGGCACACCAAAGGCTTTTAAAAATGATTCCCATAGTGTAGGACTTCTCACTGTGTATGGGCTAGAGCCTTTGATTGCTAATGAGATCCTGAATAATCACAAAGGAACACTTTTTTTTTTTTTTTTTGATATTCATAACATCTAGTGAGAATTCTATATTTCATATCTGGATTAGGGCCAATCAAGACATAAAAGTCTAGTCAGGAGGAAGGGGATTGCGGGGAGGGGGGAGGCAGAGGCAAGGAAGGGGAGCAGCTTAGACAAGAACCTAGTATAAAGGAACCATGGACATGGACAACAGGTGGGCTTGACTTTGGGGGGAATGGGTGGGTGGGGAGGAGGACAGAGGGGAGCAAAAGGGGGATGGATGTAATAAAATTAAAAAAAAAAAAAAAAAAAAAAAGGACGTAAAGGTCTAAATGATTTCCGTGACCTTGGTCCTAAGGATTATGGGCAAATTTCAAAAGCCAGGGTCTCTGAGCTCCTCCACTAAGAGGCTAGAATCTTTCCCGACCCTTCCCGCCTTCACCTTGGCTTCCTTACCACCGCTAGTGCCTCCCATCCCCCTGCAGCAGGGAGCTCGCCACTCTGCTGCACCCCACCTGGAAGCCAGGCCTGATGTGAGCCGGGCTCCCATCCTCCCAGTTTGAGGTGCTGTCCAGATGCTGAGTTGGGAGTCTCCGCTGCCTCCTGAAATGCCACAGGAGCTGTCCAGCCTGGAAGCCAGGCAAAGCCTCAGAACTCAGGCGACACCTGCACAGCCCAGGATGCGGAGCTTCTGAGACAAGCTAGCGTAGCCAGGAGGGCCCTTACAGGCCACATTCCCATACAGAGGAGGAAACTGGGGCCCAGAGTGGGTTGGCTCCGGGACATGTAACCCAGCAGCAGCAGAAGCAGAAACAGAAGCAGGTCTTCCACCTCTGAATCCAGTGCCATATTGCCTCACTATGGGCTTCTACTGTCACACTATAAATATATACTTATAGACCAGTGTCTATCGGATACAGTCCATTGCCGACAGTGACACTCACTTTTATAGCCATTTATTAGTTGTTTTTATCATTGTCATTTAATTTTTGCCACTGCACTGTGATGAGTGAGCTATGGTCGTGTTGTCATCATTACCCTCATTTAAAAAAAATTTTTTTATTTATTATTTTTTTGAGAGAGGGGAAGGAAGAAAGACAGAGAGGGCAACAGACATCAATGTATGGTTGCCTTTCACCTGCCTCCAGCTACGGACCTGGCTGGAGACCTGGCTTGCAACCTGGTTATGTGCCCTGGCTGGGAATCTAACCAGCAACCCTTGGGTTCTCAGGCCAGCACCTTATCCACTGTGCCACCAGCCAGGGCTACCCTCATTTTTCAGATGCAGAACCCGAGGAACAGAGACATGCCTAGGAGACTAAAACCAGGGGCAAGAGGAATGGGTTCGGGGAAGGCTGCTCAGAAGAGGAGGTATCGGAGCTGGCTTGGGAAGAAAGGGCTTACTTGGAGGGCTAGGGGAAGGAAAGAACACTTCAGGAGGCACAAAGGCCTGGAGTTATGGAGGGAGTGAACGGGGGACAGCCAGAGGCAGAGAACAGCATGGCAGCAGTGTGAGGGTACGGTCCAAGTAGAGGGCAATGTGCAGGCCGGGGACAGCTTGCACAGCCATCCCTGAAGTCTCCCCCTGAGGGGGGATATTGAGCAGTTCTGAGGCAGTGAACAGTCTGTACCTCAACCCAAGGTAGCTGGTAGCAGAATTCCCCTGATGTCCTCCATGCGGACATTTCTGAGGGAGGGGGGATGGTTTATCTGTCCAGGTATGCTGTAAATTCCCCTAGGTAAGAAATGCCATTAACCCTTTTGGGGTCTCCTTCCTTCCTACCCCAGGGCCTAGTCTCAGGCGGTAGACCCTGAGACTCAGGAGGTAGACGAAGGCTCAAAGGACTGGCTGCTAAAATACAAGCCTTTAGACCCCACCTTGGGCACATACCTACCTTCTTGCATGGATGGCTGGGGATGTGGGAGGAAGGGTGGTTGATGCAAGGCCTGGGCGAAGGTCATGCTGCTGTGCTGAAGTTGCCCCTCAATGGGGTAGGACAAGGGAATGAAGGAAACTTATGTTCATTGAACATTTACTGGGCACTTGACTCCATTTTAACCCTTTAAATATGTTGTTTTATTGAATCCTCTAAACAACCTTAATTTTGCAATTGAGGAAACCGAGGCTCAGAGCGGTGGGAGAACTTGCCCAAGGCATTTGCTCTGAGCCCCCGCTTGCCACAGACTGCCCCTCAGGAATCTAAGGCAGCCTGGGAGTTGAGGGCCTCCATTAGCCTCCATTAGCTGACTTTTCTTAGGACGGCACTGCTGTCTTAACTCTCCCACCCTGCCTTCCCTCCTTCCTTCCCTCTCTCTCACATGATCATACCAGCCTGATCTCTGATGGTCCTCTCATCCTCCCCATTTTTTGCACACAGGCATTTACCTAGTGAACCGTTGCACATCTAACATGGCCTGGGTGTCTATTTCTGGGGAGACCTGGATTAGTTCAGCTACACAGCTGCACAGCTGGTGCCTAGCTGGCTGGGGCCAGGCCAACCCATGCTCATTCCTCTTCATCATGTCATCATGTGCCACCAACCATGACACACTTACAAGCCTCCAGGACAAACATGGAACTGGTCGCCAGGTTTTCCTTAAATGTGTACATGACAGAACTCCTTGGTCCTCCTCCCTTCTGCAAAGCACTCACTTCCTTTTCCTTCTAGAGGGGCTATAGCTCTGTGATGGCAGAGAACTCTGTGTGCTGTGCCCCGCCCTCCACCCCACCCCCCACCCCCACCCCCGGGCTGCTCCTTGCTGTTCCCTGGAACTCCATGGAGAAGAAAGCCTGTGTGGGTTATTTTCCCTTGAGAATGAAACTTCAGGCCTGTTTTATACCTGCCTCTTAGTTTCAGTTATTTTCCCCAAGGTCTAAACAGTTCTCTTTACAATGACAATGTTCAAAGGCTCCTGAGGTCTTCACAGCCTTCATAACCCCCAAATAAATAAAATCTAAAGTAATTCTACAGATGGTATAGATGCACCTCCAGAGGAGAAAGGGCTCTTTCTACAAATTGAATTATTTTGTATACAAGGGATAGAAGGGCTCGTGATCTAAAGGAATCCTGAATCTATGGCTTATTCTTCTCCTTTCCCCAGTCCCAGGCTGTACAGAGTGGGTCCAGGGCAATATTTTTAGTGTGAAGAAAATGATGATCCTTAATGAAGTTGTTTTATAAATTCAGATTTTCTCATGACCTGTTTCTAGAAAGTAGACTCTATGTTAGCTGTCAGAAGAGGGGAAAAGTAACATGCCATTTTCTCTGCTTTCAGAAATACAGTAAAAGATCGTTGAGCCCATCCTTCAAATCTAATTAATTCTAAATAGCCCTGGCTGCTGTCTCAAGGTTCTAGGCAAAGGAAATGAACATGATCACTTTTAATAACTTCTGTGTTAGGTGGTAGGAGGACACCTGGACTAGAAATACACTGTACCTGGATATCCTGACATCAACCATTATGGGTTTTATGCCCTTATCTACTGAAAGTATTTCAGACATTTCTTTGCAGGGCTATCTATTATGACTTAGTCAGATGACTCAGCCCTTAATCACCCAGGCAAATCTTACAGACTGTCTAAGAATTCATCTGTGGCCTAGAAGAAACAGGGGTCATGGGGGAACTGGATATTACAAGAGGGTTGATAAATCAGAAAGAAGAGGACACCAGGTGCAAGTAATAAATGCCCAGAATTATACCCTAGGGCTCCAAAATACACACACCCAGGCCCAACCATGTTGCCTCAGTCCCTATCTTTCTTTTATAAGTCCTACCTATCTTTTAGTTCAGCTCAAGTTTCACTTCCATGAAGCCTTCTGTGGCTATGTATGCTATTCCACACTGATCTCTAAGCCCATTAATAGATTAGAGGCTGTTCTGTCAACATTGCACTTATTGTATTAAGTCCTGCATTTTATAGCTGCATAATGTAACATTTGCCTCCACAACTCAATCACAAGTTCTTAAAGAGCAATATTGGAGTCTTTGTGTTCTCCTCAATTCCAAACACACAATAAGTAAATACTTGTTGGAATGGATTTATATTGTTGTGGAATGGATTTGTACTAAGCATTCATACGTGATTATTGATATGGCATTCAGTAAATACTCAGTAAATGCTTATTGGTTTGGTTTACAGAAAATGCTCAATAAATGCCTGCTAGTTTGGTACACAATAGAAGGTCAATAAATGGTTGGCTTGATTAAGTAGGGTTTTAACAGGGTCTCCTCCTTGTTAAGGACTTATTAGGGCTTCTGCCAGCCAGTGGGATACTGGATTGGGTTCTGAAAGACAACTAGGACAGGAGAACTCCCCAAGGCAAGGCAAGGTGGGGAGGGAACTGGTGGGAAAAATCCAAGCCAAGGTCTTGAGTGGGACTCAGAGTCAAGATATGGACACCCAGATACAATGTCAGGTTCCACACTGACCAGTGTGGCTCAATTGGTTAGGCATCATCCTGCAAGGTAAAAGGTTGCTGGTTTGAGTCCTAGTCAGAGCATGTGACTAGGTTGTGGGTTTGGTCTCTGGTCTCAGGTCAGGACACATACAAGAAGCAACGATCAATGCTTCTCTCTCACATCAATGTTTCTCTTGCTCTCTTTCTCTCTTCTTTCCCTTCTCTCTAAAAATAAATAAGATCTTGAAAAAAAGAAAAAAAGAAAAGAAAGAAAAAGAAAACAAATGTCAGCTCCCAAGGAGCACCTTCTAATAACTTCTAACACCTCCTCAGGGAAGCCTCCCTTAAACTTACCATCCAAAGTAGCCATCTCCATCCCTATTGCTCTCTGGTGCACTACCCTATTTTATTTACTTCTCAAATTCACACTACTTGGCATTGTCAACATCACTAGGATTTCTATACACACACAGTATCCACCCACCTCCTCCCTAGAATATAAGCCCTAGATAGACGGTTTCCTTGTTTGACATTTTGCCCTGTTCACCAAATGGTCCCATGGCTAGAAGAGTTCCAGCACATAGTAGGTGCTCAATCAATATACATATATTGAATGAGTAACTGAATGAGCTGAGAGAAGCCAAAAGAAAGGAAGTCAACAGAAAATGGATTGAGATGAATCTAGATGGGAGCTAGCAAAGGTCTGGCCTTTGGCCATAATTGCCCATGATCCTGTGTTGGTATTTTCCACTGTCCTTTGCAGGACTACAGGTGTTATAAATGATAGTATTCAGTTATTTTTTTTAAAAGATTTTATTTATCATTTTCAGAGAGAATGGCAGGGAGGGAGAAAGAAAGGGAGAGAAGCATTAACATATGGTTGCCTTTCACGTGCCTCCAGCTACAGACCTGGCTGGAGACCTGGCTTGCAACCTGGTTTTGTGCCCTGGCTGGGGAAGCAAACCAGCAACCTTTGGGTTCACAGCCTGGCACCCTTCCACTAAGCCACACCAGCCAGGGCTGTATTTGGTTATTTCAAAGGAACAAAGAGGATGAATCAGACTATTCCTTTAACATTTGTGCTATCCTCTAATAAGATTATAAAATGATGCCTCAATCTTCTTGGAGAGCCCTATAGGATAGTGGATAAGTAGATAAAACAAAGCATATTATGCCTGTTTTATTATAGAAGTAATAAGTAATAAATATGGGGTATTACTTAGCATATATTCACTCTCCTCTTATTCCTACTGATGTTGACTTGACTATGTGACTTGCTTTAGTCAATGAAATGTTATTGAAAAGATATAAGCAGAGATTTCCCATGTGCTTATACAGTTTGACTTATGTCTTAGGATCTGGTGATCTGGAAGGAGAAGCAAGTCCTAGATAGTTGCTGTCCCTTCGGCCAAAGTGCCAAATGGAGATGCAGAAAACAGACCTGAGCCTGACCTACAATGAGGATCCAGGCCTAATGGACCTGAAGCCTGAGAATGAGCACACCCAACTGGTCAGTCAAATTGCAATTGACCTGCAGACATGTAAGCTTGAGAATAAATCTTTGTGTTATAAGCCAGGGAATTTTGGGGCTAGTTTGTTATACAGCATTATTATGGCAATAGCCGATATACGTATGCTCACTGAAGAAAAAATAGAAAATAGAGATAGGTAGAAAGGAAACATACAACATCAATGACCCCATCATCAACCCTGAGCACTATTAGCATTGCAATATAAGCTCTCAGCTATTTTTCTATATTTTGCAGTAATTGGGAGCCTATTGTTTACATCTTTTTGTGACCCATTTTCTTCAAACCAATATATTATGAGCATCGTTCTAAGGTCATAGCATTTCAGTATTGCCTCATGGTTCTCCCACCAATCCTCCCAGGCAGGCTCAAGGGGCAACTTGATTTGCCCGAAGTCACACCTTTGGGAATCAGCAGAGCCCTCTGTGACTCCAAGTTCAGGGTTTTTTCCACCAGGCAGGTTCTCTCTTGGGGCCTCATTAGCATTTCTGGCACCTGGCAAGGTCAGCTCCATCCCCAACGAGAACAAAATGAAACCTTTATCTTATCTGGAAGAAGAACACAAGGGTTTGGTTCCCCCGATGCACATGATCTTAAGGGCTTCAAGAAAGCCTTGCTGCCAACCTCCTATCACAGGCCTCCTGGGAGATCCTCGTTTCCTCCTCAGGGTAGAGGAAGGCTAGGGCAGGAGGTTGGAAAGTACTTTCTGATGAAGTTCTCAGCAGGCTGACTGGTTTCCAGTTTCATCTGGGGGAGAACCAAAGCTCTCCAGTGTTCTTGTCAGCAGGAATGGCACAGGGGGCAGCTCCAATTCCTGAAGAAGAGCCAACCTGGGAGCTGCTGGCACAAATGTAGGAAACGCGCAAAGACAAGCTGCATTCCAAACTCTAACAGCTTCAGCTAGAAAACCAGGAAAGATGGGAAAAGGTGCTTAGAAGGACCAGATCAGAAGCCACAGTCACTCACCTAAGCCAGCAGCCAGTATTCAGGGATAGAAAGCCTACCTCCAACTAATTGTATGGCCTCAGTGTTCTCATCCATCAAATGGTCACGGAACTATGTGCCCCAACGCTATTGTGATAATAACGAAGCAAGGAGTGGGGAAGGGCTGTGTGGAACTGCAGGGGGTGTTCAACCTCAGAATCCTGGGTGGGTCAGTGTCCTCTGGACAAGAAGAGGAGACGGCATGTGGTCTTCACTCTCAAAAGGGTAGCAGGGGGGAAAGGAGCCTGAATTTGCAGAGCTTCAGATGAAGAAAGGTAGATCCTACAGAATTCCTCAAAGTTTGCAGAAAGTAGGCCCCAGTTAGAGCTTCCTCTACAATGGAAAAAGCCCTGAATTTGTAGTTTCCTTCTGAAGTAGATTTTCTGGCCCCAGCTGGTAAAAGAGATGGAAGGAAGCAAGGAAGGAAGGGAGGGAGGAAGGAAGAAAAGGAAGAAAAACTGCTGGGTGGGCTGGAGGCAGTGCAGGTGGATGGGAAGGAATGTCTGAGACCCCCAGATGGGGCCACTCTGAATCCAACCCTCAGGTAACTAGAAGTCTCAGTACAAACCCAGCCATGGTAGGGGAACCCTGGCCCAGTGGCTCTGATAGCAATGCCAGTAGGCCACTGAGCGGGAGAGGGGCATAGAAAGGCTTGTTCAGCTGAAGGGATTTCTTCCTGCCTCCTCCTTTCAAGTCCAGTCCTTTATAGAATGAGGAAGAGATGGGAAGCCTACAGACAGGGGAGAGGCAAAGGAAGAGCTTTGTAGTCAAAGAAAACTGAATTGAAATTCCAGTTTTTAAACTTTGTGCAATTTATGGAGCCTCTTCAGGCCTCAGTTTCCTCATCTGAAAAACAGAGAAAATGCTTTTATAAAAAATGTATGCATTTGCTCATGGTGTCTGACACATAAATACTAGGTCACAAGTATTGCCAAGTTTGCCCAGAGAATTAGTGGCAGAGCCAAGACTAGAACCCAAGTATCTGAACTCCATGCCTTGGCCCGGCTTCTCTGACCTCCTTGGTAGCAGGGCACAGGCAGCCTTAACTTCTGGAAGTGAGGATAGCGGAAGGTTGAGTGCTAAGATGAACTGCCAGGCACACCCTCCTTCCCTCAGGATTGAAGTCACCAAGGCTGCCTCTCCCTGAGGCCCCAGGACAGCAGATTCACTCTTTCTCTGGGCTGGAAGCGACTCAACATGGGCAGGGATGAGCTCCCTGGACTCAGCACTCTTGTCAGGCCCCAGAGAAGCTGTGGGAAATATGCCACAGAAGTCTGGCCTCATGGCTGCTCCTCAGAACACCTGCTCCAGGGAGCCAGGTCTCAGCAGATCTGCCCAGGGAGTCAGTAGGAAAGAGAGGTCCTGCTCAGAGAGCTGCTCTGGAGAGGCCATAGGTCCTCACAGCACACCTGAGGATCCCAAAATTCATCAAAGCTCGGGAGAACCCTGGGGGGACCCAAGTGACAGTGGTGGGGACCCAGAGCCCAGCTAAAAAGCTTCCTTTAGAACCATGGACATGGACAACAGGTGGGATTGACTTTGGGGGGAATGGGTGGGTGGGGAGGGGGACAGAGGGGAACAAAAAGGGGATGGATGTAAGACAACAACAATAAAATTAAAATAATAATAATAATAAATAAATAAATAAAAAGCTTCATTTAATCTGTTTCCCTCCTATATATAATTCTTTCATCTCTAAATGCCAGCCACTGAAAGGCATGTATTTCCTTCCTATATTTACCCAACCACTTGAGAATGGAGCTCACCCTGACTTTAGCGTAATCCTCCAGCCTCTGGCAGAGAACGGGGATGCATGATTTCAGCTAGGGGGAGAGAAGTTGAGTTGGATTCTTCGGGGGTTCCCAAAAGTACTTGAGAGTTTACAGGACCAAAATGAGTAAGGAGAGGTTGCAAGATATTTGAGCTGTTGAATCTGTATCTTGATCCACTGGCCAACATAGGTTTCAGGAAAAGCAACATTGAGACAATTATACAAGTGTGAGTGTATTGTTCAATATGTTGTTTCCAATTATAAGTGAGATATTCATTGGAAAATACACTAATGTCTAAAAAGACAATGAAGTTCTGCATATGTAGTATGTATATAGAAGTATATATACATTTTTATTGAGGTATAACATATACACAATGCCATGTTAATATTTCAGCATGTAAGCTTATAGTCATTCGATAAGTATTAATTTCCCCCCCCAAAATTATATATTTAGACATATTCCCTAATAAGAAATGAGTTCTCTTTCAGCCATCCCAGGCTCTTAGTGATGTGCCTCTTGAGACAAAATGAGGAGGAAGTGAGATTTCTGCAAGTAGGAATCCAGGGTCCTCTGAGATGTTAACCTCACTCGGGCCCTTTAGGCTCCATAGGTTTGTGGCTGGAGGCAAAGAAGGACAGGGACATCTAGCCACAGACGGGGAAGGGAGCAACAAAGGGGGAGAGTAACCTCCCAAAGAGGGGAAAAGGGAGTTTCTAGTTATTTGACACCCACTCTATAGCAGGCCAGAAATGGCTAACAGGTCACACCTGTGTCTCCACTGCCCCATCTCACCCAGTGCAGACACTGCCTGTTAATCCCAGCGCTCTTCCTAACTCATTTATTGCCTCTTTTGGTCCTCACAACAGCTCATTATAAAGTCAATGTTTCCACTTTATGATGAGGAAGCAGAATGATTAAGTCACTTCCCCAAAGTGCTTAGTAATAAATGGCAGAGCCAGGATTCTAATCCGGTTTGGGGAGGGCTCCCGGCCGAGATGGCAGCATAGGCAGACATGGCTCACCTCCCTGAACAACTACATCAACATCACAACTAAATACATATCTATCAAGAATTGAATCAGGCAAACAAGAAGAACAGAGACAGAATCAAGGACACAGAGAACAGTTTGATGGTTGCCAGATGGGAGCAGAGTGTGGGGAAAAAAAGGAAGAGGTGAGGGGATTAAGAAGTGCAAACAAGACAAGAACCTAGTATAAAGGAACCATGGACATGGACAACAGGTGGGATTGACTTTGGGGGGAATGGGTGGGTGGGTGGGGGGACAGAGGGGAGCAAAAAGGGGATGGATGTAATACAACAACAATAAAATTAAAAAAAAAAAAAAAGAAGTGCAAACAAAGCCCTGGTTGGTGGCACAATGGATAAGGTGCCGGCCTGCAAACCCAAAAGTCGCTGGTTCGATTCCCAGCCAGGGCAACATAACCAGGTTGCAAGCCAGGTCTCCAGCCAGGTCCATAGCTGGAGGCAGGTGAAAGGCAATCATACATTGATGTCTGTCTCCCTCTCTGCCTCTCTTCCTTCCCCTCTCTCTAAAAATAATAAATAAAATCTTTAAAAAAAAAAATAGAAGAGGAGCGCAAACAGGTAGTTACAGAATAGCCATGGGGATGTAATGTACAGGATAGGAAATAGAGTAGCCAAAGAACTTATATTCATGACCCAAGGACATGAATAATGGTGGGGGATTGCCTGAGGGAGTAGGGGGTCCTGGGTGGAGGGGGCACAAAGGGGGGACAAAGGGGGGTATATTAGGAAAATTGCAATGGCATAATCAATGAAATACAATTTTTAAAAAAATGCAGCCTGTGGAAATTCAAAGATGAAATTCCTCCTCTCTCCTCAAGCTTGAAGGCCTCTAGAGGAACTGTGTATTGAAACAGCCCCTGAGAGCAACACAGTGTTTTTGTAGGACTCCATGCTCCCATTCCCATACCACTCAATTAACACCAGGCCTGGCCCTGGGAATCAGGCCCCTTGAAGTCATGCTCCTCACAATGAGGCTAGCAAGGAGTGCCTGCATCCCCCACCCCAACCATCAGTGCTTCCCCTGATTTTCAAGGAACTTTCGAAGAAGCCACATACAAGCTGGGAAAGGCAGGAGCAGACCAAGCCCCAGAGTTGCCCTGTCTTTGTCTTGACTCTTGTCTGGCACAGAGCCAACTGGAAGAGAGGGTAGGGAAGTAGGCTCTTGGGAACTTTCCGAAGACACCGAGAGGGCAATGCCTAAGCTTTGTGGGTAATTCCCAAAAGAAATAGTTTAATTAAACCAACTTTCTGTGGCCCAGAACCATCCCAGGCCATGACTGGCATGTGAGACAGAGAGGTCATACTTGGGCCCATGTATTGGAGTCCACTGGGAAAGAGGATATTGTTAATCTCTATCAATCATTTGCCTTCTGGTGTAGGCATTTCCCCAAAATTTAAGGAGAGAGCTTAAGCCCTAAGGCTTCATGATGAAGAGGCACCAATCTGAGAGATTCAAACTGAATATAGGGTCAAGCTTAGGTTTTTTTGCTTGCTAGTTGAGAGAATTGAGGCTAATAACCTATCTCTCTGAGCCTCAGTTTCCTCATCTCAAAATTTGGGGAGTTCCAAGTCCAAGGGTATTGAGACCATGAATAGAGATACCTGAGTGAAGATGCCTGATATACAATAGGTACTCAGCTATCATGTTTGTTTGCTTGCAGGCCTGCCTGCCTTGGTCCGAAGGCCTGAAGCAGAGGAAAGCTACCATATTAGAGCCAGCTCTAGGGCAAACCCAGAGAGTAGCCCCAATGTACTGACAGCCTCAGGCAGAGTTCTGAGTGACCTAGCTAATACCGAAGCTAGAGCAGCGCTCCAAGTGGGTTATCTGGGATGGGCTTTGACCATTCTTGCTACAGACTGGCCTATGGGTGAACATGCTCTGAACATCTGGGATGACCTCAACACTGACATCAGCAGCAGATTATCTTTGCCAAATTGGGTTTGAACTTTAGGTTGGTGACCCAAGGGAGGATGAGGAGAGGATTCTTCACCTGACTATGACGCAGGGATGTACAGAGGGAACTATACTCCAGACCTTACCCTATAGGTCAAGGAACATCTTCTACTCAGGGGAAGCAGAGATCCCCCCAAAATATGAGAGGTTCAGGTTACATGGATGCAAACTTGTCAGGCATGGAGGCAATTGCAGTGGCCAGACTGCTCCTTCACCTTACAGATCAATCAGTCTGACTACACAAAATATCAGTTTATACTAGAAAAAAATGCACCATAAACAAAACTAAAAGGCAAATGAGAAATTAGAAAAACCAACTTCAGCACATATAAGAGATAAGGAGAGCCCTGGCTGGTGGCACAGTGGATACGGTGCCGCCTGTGAACCCAAAGGTCACTGGATCAATTCCCAACCAGGGCACACGGCCAGATTGCAAACCAGATCTCCAGCCAGGTCCATAGCTGGAGACAGGTGAGGGGCAACCACATATTGATATCTCTCTCCCTCTGTGCCTCTCTCCCTTCCCCTCTCTCTAAAAAAATACTAAATAAAATCTTTTTTTAAAAAAGAGATAAGGAGATAATGTTCTTTTTGCTGAGAAAGTTATTCTAACCAATCAGAAGATGAATATTCAGGTAGATGATGGAAAAAACAACTGTTCAATTCACAAAAGAAGTTAAAAATTATGGATAAACATGAATATATACTCAACCTCACTAGCAAGCAAAAACAATTAAAATGCAGGGGAGCTCTGATTGGTGAGGCTCAGTTGGTTGGGCATTGATTCACAAAGCAAAGGTTGAGATTCCATTCCTAGTCAGGACACCTGCCTGGACTGCAGGTTCTGTCCCCAGTCATACACAAGTGCATACACAAGGCAAGCTACTAATGTATCTCTCTCACAGTGATGGTTCTCTCCCTCTCTTTCTCCCTCCCTTCCCTTCTCTCTCAAAATAAAATTAAAAAAAACCTTTTTAAAAAATTAAGGTGAGGCATCACCCTGAGAATCCAAAGGTTGCTGGTTCGATTCCTCAGCCAGGACACATAACCGGTTGCAAACCAGGTCTCCAGCCAGGTCCATTGCTGGAGGCAGGTGAAAGGCAACCACACATTGATGTTTCTCTCCCTCTCTGCCTCTCTCCCTTCCTCTCTTTCTAAAAATAATAAATAAAATCTTTATTTAAAAAAGAAAAGAAAAAAAAACTTCTAAATAAAAAAATATATTAAAATCATTTTAATAAAAATCCTTCACCCCAGGCTCTCATGTCCATAGCCTTTGGGTTGAATTAGCATATGTTACTCAGCAGTGATTGGAATCCTAAGCTGGAAACTGGGGTTTGGGTCTTATTTGTGGTCCATCCAAGATTTCTTAAGGCCTTTCTCATCCCTGAGGATCTTCAGAACTTAGGCTCTTGGGGGTGTGGGGCAAGTCCTTGGAGAGCTAGAAAAGATAAGCCTCTAGCAAGAGCAGGCACCAGCCCATGGTACAGCCTGAATCTGAACAGGGCTCAGGGCCACAAGCTGCTGACAGGTGAGAAGCTGGTCTCCGACTTATTGGCATTTCATAAGTGTCCATAAGCCCAGGCATTCTTTAAGTGGATCTGTGCATGGTAATCAAGGGTCCATTTGCATGGGATTAAAAAATAATTACATCTTTATTATCACTAACCTCTATCTGAAATCTAGCTTTTCCTTTGATCATGGATGCAGGCAATAAGCCTCAGCGTTAGCAGTACCTGTAAATTCCTCACTAACAGAAATCACTGCTATTTCTTTAGCACATTACAATTCCTGTAGGCATCTCAAAATATGATTTATACTCATCATCCCTTCAAAACTTTGGCAGTTATTATGCCCACTGCTAGCTGTTATTATTGAAAGTGTCAATGAGGAAACATCGATATTATGCATTCATTTTGTAAAAATATTTTTATAACCATATCTCAACATAATTGATTTCCTTTATAATCCTCTATATTTTAGTTTGCACACTTAAAAATAATATTCTGAGAAGGGGCAATAAGTTTTACTAGATGCTAAAGGAGACCATGCCCTCAAAAATGCGAACCCCTGCTATATTAAGCCTAGGTCTTTCAGACAGGGGGAAGGAAGATTTTTCCAGGACAGATTATACCTGCTCCTTCTCACCTCACTAGCTCACAAGGGCAGCCTGGGCTTCTAGTGGTTCCAGCAGAACACTGTGATTTGCTACTAATTCACCTTGAACCCCTATCAAATACTTTCTCAAATAACCAAGACTGAAAGTGAGTACCACAGGTATTGCATTCTCAGCCAGCAAAGTCACCAGCAATGATGTAACCCAAGACATTGCAAATGTAGGTAAGGTTCTAAGTTTCAGATTCAGAGTTTTTACAAATAATAAGCCCTCATCACTATAGTGCAGGTTATAGTTTCAAAAGCACGTTTTCATTTAAGCCTCATTCCTGTGAGGATCAGCCCCCATTTTACAGATAAAGAAAGTAAGGTTCAAAGAGCTGATTCTGGTTGAGTAAGTAGCAGAGCTGGGATTTGAACCTAAACTTCCTGACTCCATACCCAGTGAGCTTTCAGTTGCTTTGCTCCTGTCCCACTCTACCCATGAGTTAGGATTTGAGACTATAGCAAATTCAGGCCCTGCTTTCTCTTGACCTTTCCAGTGCTAGAGTCCTGCCCATGCTTTAAATTCAAAAAACATTCTACAGTGGTCTTGATCTGTGTAGAAAATTCCATCCATAGTCAAATACCTGCTATTTTTCCCAGCCAGGATCTCTTCTCTCTGCTTTCCTTTGGGGGACTGCTTCTCCCCAATTCCACATGTCCCGGAGTAACTGTCCATCTCAGTCCTGCAGGGCCAAGGATGGGTTTCCAACTCAAGCTTGAGCCATCAGATGCCTTGTTTTGAGAATCTTGTGCAGACAGACCCGTCCTTGGCAGGCTGATGACTATTATACTTTCAGCACTCCAAATAACTGGGTTTCTGACCCATTCCTGGTTCCTATCCTTCTCAAGAATGGTTTTTGGCCCCAGTCAGCTTCTGTTGTTTTCATCCAAAGAAGCATCCGCTTCACCACACAAACAGATTGAGGAACATGGGGGAGGGAAGTAAGAAAGGAAGTCTGCTTATAGTGCAAGCCCCCTGTGTACAAGGCATTGGGTTAGGTACCTTTGATATATTTTTTCATTTTATTCTGAAGTGTTATTAGACCCATTTTAAAAAATTGACTTGAGAGAGAGGAAAAAAAAAAAAAAAAAACAACAACAACAACAAAAAACAAAGGGAGAGGGAGACAGAAGTGGGGAAGGAGAGAGAGAGAGGAGAGAGAAATATTGATTTTTCCCCCACTTATTTACACACTCATTGGTTGCTTCTTGTATGTGCCCTGACTGGGGCTTGAACCCTCAACCTTGGTTCACGCTCTAACCCAGCCAAGGCAGTAGACCCATTTTAACAGAGAAGGAATCTGAGGTTTAGAGGAATAAAGTCACCTGCCTATAACATTTAGTTGATGACAAAACCAGGGTCAGACCCAAGTTTGTCCCATCACAAAGCCCATGCTCTCCCCATTGTCTGCGGCAACTTCCTGTGGCACATTGCTTGTTTTAAAGCTGACGAAGGAGAACCATGAAGGTGTGATCTATCTTTGTCTCTCAAAATCAAAAACGCACAATCAGATCCAACCCCCCAACCCCCCGCTACGACATGAGGAAGAAGGGGCCTGGGAAGACCTTTCTGTGCTCTTTGTTCCCTCCCAGCTCCTTTTCAGCTCTGGACTCTCCCCTGGTTCATGTCCTTCTCACTTTCCCCCACAGAAGCTCACTCCTGGGAAAGGGACTTTCTGAATTCATTGTCATCTTACTCCCTGTGACTGAGAAGACTAAATGTTTTTCTCTTTAGGAAAGTCTCAAAGAGCGAAATTTTTAACTCTGCAATTGTGGGTGTCAGTAAGTTGGGGCCAGGGGCTATTTAGAGGATGGGTGTACCCGTAAAGTCATACTGATGGGGGAACTCAAGAGTTGTGAAATTTTAGTTTGGGGTAATAGTTAATAAGCTTAGTAGTTTATGAATGTAAAAAGCTGTTGTTCCTGGCTGGTGGCACAGTGGATAAGGTGCTGGCCTGCGAACCCAAAGGTCGCTGGTTCGATCCCCCAGCCAGGGCACATAACCAGGTTGCAAGCCAGGTCTCCAACCAGATCCATGGCTGGAGGCAGGTGAAAGACAACTATACGTTGACGTATCTCTCCCTCTTTGCCTCTCTCTAAAAATAATAAATAAAATCTTTTTTAAAAAAAAGCTGTTATTTCAGGGCTGGAAGGTACTGCCCTCACTGACTTCAGGAGATCATAAGCAATTCCATCTTTGTGCCTCATGAGAATATCAAGCAATCAAGATGGCATCTGAGCCATTGCATTCCAGGGGGAGAATGCTCTCCCTCCCCCCTGTAAGAAAGTCATTCAGCACACAGGACCCAAATAGAAAATCACCTGTCAATGGTCAACAGATGAAAGGCTATTAGGGAAATTGTCAGACTGCAGCTTTTATCTGATTAACCTCTTTCCCAAATTCCAAATCCCTTACCTACACTTTTTTCCCCCCTTGAATTTCAAATTCCTTACCTACACTTTTCCCCCTTATAAAAAGGCTGGTTTCAAAGGAAATGTGAGACAATCTGTTAGGGTACATAACCTGTCATGTTCTCAGACCACTGGCCATCTGAATAAAGTACCCACAAAAATTCAATCCCTGTCTCTGCTTACTGGGTCTGGTAGTGTGAACACCAGCTTTTCTGGTTTCAGCACTGCATAGACTTCCTCACAGTGGTCAGTCCTGAGGGGTCAAGGCAAGAGGCTCTGACTGGCAGGTGAATCATGAGACTTGACCCTGTGAGGAGGGGGGCTGGGCTCTGCCCATGGTGAGGATAGAGCAGGGCAGGGTGGGGCAAGGGGACAGCCAGGGATCTGGAACTCTGGGGGTTTTGCTCCAGCTTCACCACCCCTTGGCTAACTTAATGCCCTCTGGGAGATCTGTGGAGATCTCTGGGAATGAGGAAAAGGTAAACAGGTGCCAGAGCCCTTAGGCCTCCAAGAGGCAGCCTGGCATGTAGGGAATTTCCTACCAGGGTCAGGAGGGCTGGCAAAGCAACCATGACCATCACTACAGGTCTTAGCCAGCCTCATTCAGCATTTCCTGGCACTTTCTGGGGGTCCCCAGAGGCAAATAGACCTCCAGTTTCAGAGTCATCAGGACCAGGATTGTGGGGTAAAACCTCCCATTGCCAGAGCCAGTGGGGACAGAGAAGTGTGAAGAATACAGCTGTTGTCAGAGAGGGACGGGGGTTTAGTTTTGCTTTCCTTCATTTGTTATTAAAGAAAACATGAAATCATCTAACTTTTTTTTAAATTTTATTGTTGTTGTATTATAGCCATCCCCTTTTTTGCTCCCCTCTGTCCCCCTCCCTACCCACCCATTCCCCCCAAAGTCAATCCCACCTGTTGTCCATGTCCATGGTTCCTTTATACTAGGTTCTTGTCTTAACTGCTTGAAATCATCTAACTTTGAACAAACAAATCCAGTTTTCCCTGGCTGGTGTGGCTCAGTGGATTGAGCACGAGCTTGCAAACCTAAAGGTCGCTGGTTCAATTCCCAGTCAGGAAATATGCCTGGGTTTCAGGTCAGGCCCCCAGCAGGGGGCACGCATGAGGCAATTGATCAATGTATTTCTTGAACATTGATATTTCTCTCCTCTTTCTCCCTCATTTCCCATCTCTCTAAAAGTAAATTAAAACAACAAAAATAAAAAAACTAGGTGTGAAACCTAGAAAAACCCTTGAGGGTTTCTCCATTCTAATGATGGAGAAACTGAGGCCCACAGAAGTGACAGGACTGGCTTGACTTGCCAGGCCAGTACTTAAACACAGGTTATCTCCAACCCCATACACAACCCTGTAATTTCCACTCCAGAAAGGGAGGGGCTGTTCTAACAAGGGTGTCAGATTTCAGATAACCTGGGCCCTTACTGCGCCTGCTACAGTCTCTCCTCTTCCTCACAGTCCATATGCCACCTCCTGACCACATTCCCCATTCAGAATACATCGCCCTAGCGCTGACCAGAAAACACATTTATTGTTTCTGGGCATTAGGATTGCCCATTTTTTCTCTTTTGAAAATGACTCTTTTAGAATCAAAACAAAAATCTTTACTTAAAAGAAAATAAAAATTCACTTCTGTAAAACACCCACAGACCCTTGTTTATAATTTGCAGATGATTTCATATGGTCTAGATGATGGTGTGTACACTTGCGTCTCTCTCACCCACTACATGGTAATCACCTCTGGGGCCAGAAATGAGTCTTGCTTGGCATTGAGTTTTCCCAGAGCTTGTTCGCAGCAGATGCCCAATAAATGTTAAATTAAAATGGAAAATGGGAATGAAGGGCTAGGAGGCTGCTATTTTCCTCTTAGTGTGAGAAAGTGGGAGTAAAATGGGCAGCAGGGGCAAGTTCCCCTGTATATTGCTCAGAACTTCAGTCCCATGAGATGTTATGGGAGAACAGTATTTTAGGGTCCAGTAAATTGCTCAGCTTCCAGCTGGCAGACCAAAGGCAAGTGACTGAATTCACTGAATCACACTGCGACGGGATAGTAAGAAACTAGGAAAATTCCTGGGCAAGTAGAACAGGAAAACTGAGACAGGTAGCTGAACACAGTAGCAGAGCAATTTACAGACAGAAGGTCACTTCCCTGGAGCTAACATCTAGGCCTCGGCTGTATTTCAGCTCCGGACCCAGAAAAGCAGCAAAACTGGGTGGGTAATTCCAGGACCAGCTGCAATGACTGAAGACCCCTTGCCCTGTCACTGACCAATCAGTGGAAACCATGACCCTGAAAGGGCACACTGGAGAATTTATGACTATCCCACTAAAACCGGCTCCTAAGAACTCCCGTAGGGTTCCCACCTGCAAAGAAAGCTAAAAGTCTCAAGGTAAAGCAGCCAGGCCCTTTTCCTTTTCCTTCTTCTTCCCCCACTTCTTTCTTCACAGGCACTTGTCTCCAAAACTCTAAGACAATGAGCAGCTGACAGCTTTTCTGAGACTACTCCCCTGACCCTGTTCCTAAAGTCCTCTTTTCTCTGACTTCCCAGTGGGCTGAGGGGGCCCACCTTAGGCTCTCCTGTTGCTTCTTCTGTGCTAGGCTCTTCCTTGTTTCATTGTCCCCAGCTTTAATACATGTATCCTCATAGTCACCTGGACCTGTGTTGTGAACTCTTTCCTCCATAAAATCAGGAACCCACACACAACAGCTGGCCCTGGACAGACCTGCTCAGGGCCAGGCCCTTGTCTGGTAACAATACTGGGATGTTAATGACATGCTCCACCCTGCTTAGTGTGACCTTATATTACTAAAACTAGCTAGCAAAGCAGTTCAGCAATTTCTAGCAAGTTGAATGTGTTCATACCCTCAGGCTTACAAATTCCACTTCTGAGTGTACACACTAGAGAAACTTTCACATGTGGCACAGTGAGACATGAACCAGAACCACAGTGTGGCAACATTTGTAATACTAAAAACGTCTACCAACAAGAGAAGGGCTGAATTGTGGTCAAGTTCAGATATGGGATACTATATAGCAATTAAAATCAATGACCTAGAGCTATATATATCAACATGCATTTACCCAAAAATATAAGGTTGAGTTTTTTAAATGGCAGAAGGAGATATGTAATATGATAGTGTATAAGAAGCTTAGAAATCTAAAAACAATACTATATAATCTTTATGGATACATAAATATATTAGCAAAGGCACAAAATTATGTATGGGAGTGATATCATAGTCATGATATTGGTTCCTATGGGGAAGATGGGAGGGTAAGAAGTGGGTGGTGGTAATGTCCACAGGAGGACTTAACTGTATTTATATGTTTTTAAGATGGAGGAGAAAAGAATCTGGAGTAAATATGACAATATTAAGATACGATTAAGTTGGGTGGAAAGTATTCAAGTGTTTATTCTATTTCTCTTTTTTGTATATTTAGTATATGCAATAATAAAAAATAATATCTTCATTGATAGAAGGATTAATAGAAGTAACCCATTCTGAACTGCCCCACTTTAAACTTAACTTCTTATGACAGATGGTAAAGTCCTCTTATTGTTTCAGCAATTTTAAATTAAATCTCTTGCTTATGACCTAAGACAAGGCCTAAATAGACACCTAAGCTGCCTCAGCTTGATCATTTGTGAATTGGGAACAACAAAGCCTCTTTTGTAGGCCTGTTGGGGGTGTTAAATGAAATAATATAATGCAACATGCTTAGCACGCATTATGGATTAATAAATATTTGCTATAATTCTTCTGCTCCTAGCCAGGCCACAAGCTAGGCTATATCATCCTAATATATTTGCCATCTTAGTTCATTATTTTTTTTTAATTGTGGCAAAATATACATAAAATTTATCATTTTAATCATTTTGAGTGCACAGTTCAATGGCGTTACATACACTCCCTTTGCTGCACAATCATCACCAATGTCCATCTCTAGAACTTCTTTGCCATCCCAGTTGAAATAGAAAATGGGCATGAAGAACTATTAGGCTGCAACTTTACTCCTGGGGTGATAGGGAGGGAGTGAAATAGGCTGCAGTGCCAGGGTTTCCTGTAGCCTTTGAACAGTCTTGCCAATGCTCCCTCCCCTCAGCCCCTGGTAACCACAATTCCACTTTCAGTCTGTATAAATTTGATACTCTAGGTGCCTCATATAAATGGAATCATACGTTTGTCTTTTTTTGTCTGTCTTATTTCACTTAGTGTAACCTTTTCAAGGCTCATCCATATATCAGAATTTCATTCCATTTTTAGTCTAATAGCCTAAAAATAATGGCTACTGTGAATAACCCTCTGTAGTTCCTTAATTTTACAACCAATGTGTGCACAGCTCTTTTCAATTTCCAAAGCGTATTTATTTACATGAGATAACTTGGTGAAGACAGAGTAGATTTCCTTATCACATTTTCCTGAAGTTCAAACAGATTACAGGACTGGCTCAAGGTCACACAGCTGATAGAACTTGAACTTAATTCTCATATAAAGTAGAGGTTATACTCAGAATTTAAGACTATAATTTATCAGTGGCCTTTACCTCAAAAGGTTTTGTGGTAAATTTCAGACCAGACTTGACTTTGAAGTTCCTTGTGGTCATGGCCTGTGTCTTTGTGTTTTGTGTTCATAGGCCAAAGATGGTGGATTTTTGTGAACATTTGGTGAAAGTCTGTTGTCAGCTGCTCAGTTTCTCAGGGACCTGTCTAGGAGACCACCAGCTGGAGAGCTGCCAGTTGTGGCCGCAGGAAGTGCTGCTTCCCCACTCTGGCCAGAGCCAGGTCTTATGATCATCCCCCTGCCCACCCCACCACCACCCTTAGCCCCTGAGATGAGCTCCTGGATTGTTCTTTAAGATCTGGCAAAAAAAATACCCATGGCCTGGGGTAGGGATGGGGAGGGGGAAGGAGGAGTCTACTGCTTGGGAAGATTTGGAAACCATGCCCATCCTCTAGACCCAGTTCAAATCCTCTCTTCCCTTCAGTTGTTCCTGCCCCCACTAAACTTTCTCTACTTCTACCTCCTCTTCCCGTAAGGTCTGCTCCAACTACTCCTCCTCACCCTCATCTCTCTCCCTCTTTCTCTCAGCTTCATTAGATACAATTTATATACTATACAATTCACTCCTTTAAAGTATGCAATTCAATGGGTTTTAGTATATTTATGATATGTGTAACTATCACATAGTCAATTTTACCACATTTTTGTCACTGCAGAAAGAAAGCCTATACACTTTGGCTGTCACTCCCCCATTTTCCCACCCACCCCTAGCCCTAAGCGATCACTTTTCTGTCTCAATAGATTTTTCTATTTTGCCATTTCATATAAACAGAATCATATAACATATGGTCTTTTGTGTCTGGCTTTTTTCACTTAGCATCATGTTTTCAAGGTTCACTCAAGCTGTGGGAACCTCTTATCTATGTGAATGTGTCTTCTTTCTCTGGCTGGACTATAAATGCCTTGAGGTCAGAACCAGTTTTTAATGTTGCTTTTCTATCACTCTCCTCTCCCCCCACCCAGTGGCCAGGACAGTGCTACGCACTCAAACACACACTGGTTTCCAGTCTGAGACCTCAGAAGGGGAACTGCTTGTAGGGATTTCCTTTCATTGTCTTCTGTGGACGTGAGAGCAAGTGGGTGGGAAGACAGTTGAAATCAACACTGGATTTGCCAGGAACAGCGTCTTCAACAACCAAGACACTGGCCACATTTCGCTCCATATCTTTTAATTGCTTGTTGTCGACTGCAGGACTGAACTCAAATTCTTGGCCTGGTTTTAAAACTTTGCATCAGGGAGGGAACTCTCGGCCAGTTGCTAGCTTTGTCTCAGGTGTAACTCTACCTTTCTGCCTCAGGGGCTTCTCCCAGCTTCCCAAACAAGAAACATCAAACCTTTGCTCAGGCCTTGGCACTGTTTGGAAACCCCTCCCCTCTCTCTCCCCTCAGCCTCCTACTGTGGCTTATTGAAAACCTACCAGGTGGGGAGGAAGCTGGGCTGATCCCAAAGGGTGAGGGCCTGGCTTTGATTCCTAACTTGGTCATTTAGTAGCTGCAACCTCAGACAAGTTTTGCTCTTAACGGTGTATTTATTTTTAGAGAGAGGGGAAGGGAGGAAGAGCCAGAAGGAGAGAAACATCGATGGGTGAAGTTGGTTGCCTCTTCCACAACCCCCAGCCAGGGACCTGGCCTGCAACTCAAGCATATGTCCTGACCAGGAATCAAACCTGCAACCTTTCGTTTCACAGGCTGGCACTCAATCCACTGAGCTGCACCAGCCAGGACTTAGACAAGTTTTAAACTTCTCTGGATCTCAGCTGGCTCACGTGCAAACTGCGGCCGCCAGTAGCTACCTCACGTGCGTTGTATTGGGTTGGAACTGTGTATTTGATGAGCTCAAAATGGTCGGTATTCAGTGGTTTCAGTTCTTTCCCCGTTAAATTTGAGCTCCTCTAAGGAAATATCTAAGCTGGCCTCATTAAAAAGCAAACACCTTTTTATTGATATAGGTGATAAAACGTATACTAGTCATAAACATATGGTCTGATTCATTTCCCAAACTAGAGCATACCTGCGTAACCAGTTCCAGCTAAAGCCTCCGAAGTCCCTTTGTGTTCCGTCCTGATCTCTGACAGTGGTGATTACTGTCCTAACACCACAGAGGATGGTAGCTTGTTTCTTCATTATATAAATGGCCTCTTACACTTCATTACCCTTACTTACTCTTACGGAGCCGCTCCCATCTCCCTGCGCCCATAGCACTGATTCTAACCCTCTGATGGGGTGTGGTCCATGGGCTCCCAGAAGGCAGGAGCGGAGCCTTATTTCCCCTATCCTCAGTGCCTCTCGCAGGATTCAGGAGAAAAACAAATCTTTATTCGGTGATGAGGTGAGGTCACCCCACCACGGCCACTAATTTCTCAAAGAACGAAGCCCCCCGTTCCTCTCTTTTTGACTCCTGCTCCTCTTCCTTCCTTTGGAGGACTTCCTCCCCTAGGTCCGGACCTCACTGACCTTCTGTCAGCACCTCCTCTGAAGGCCAAGGCCGGAGTGGGAGGACTGGGAAAGCTGCCCTCAGCTGCTCTCATGAGAAACTGGGGCTGGGCCTGGGGCATTCTGCTTGAGCACAGGGGAGGGGGCGGGATAAGGTCTCCAGGCAGATGCAGGGTCAGCTCTTGTCATCCTGGAAGCCCCAGGCCCTGGGAGAGGTCCTTGCAGGACTTTCTCTGACCCCTCCTTGTCCACATGATACCCCAGGAGATGCAGACCCTCTAGGGGACCCCACACACATGATACATGCACAGAACCCAAAACTAATGCCAAACAACACAGACCCACTAAGCCTGCTTAGTCAGGAATGTGACATTGTATGTATAGATATAACATGTATTTTGTTTTATTTTAGATTTTAATTTTTCTAAGTTTGTTTATCCTATGCTTTCCTCCCTCCTCCCTCTTTTTCTCTCTCAGAGAGAATGTTAGTTAGTTATTAGTCAAGTTATGTGCACGTATTGGGCAAACTGGTTCCTTTTGCAGTGTTTTGTGGGCAGAATGAGGGTGGGGATGGCATTTTCCTAGTCCCGCCTCACCGCAGCCTGGATCTGGGCACATCAGCCTAGCAGGCTATGTGGCTGGATCTCACAGGTCTCATCATAATTTATTGCCCTCCAGTCTATACGAAGGTCAATTGTCCAGATTGTCCCCATGGCTGATTTGGTAGAAAGAGGACTCCTGCCATGGCAGACTTCCTGGATCAGTATCTATGGAATATGAGGCCCTACTTGAGTACCTATGAGAATATGGGCCTCACCTGAAGCTGCTAATGGCTGTCTTCTTTCAGGGCTCAGCGTTGTCCTCTCCTCACAGGGCCTCAGAGTCTTGTTAAAATGCATCTCTCTCAAAGGGGTGAGCTTATTGCATTGGCTTTCCTTCAAAATCAGGAAAGAAGAGCCCAAGGACGTTCTTGAGCATGATAAGCTCTGGAAAATGGGGAAGAGCACAGCAAGAAGGCCCTGTAGACAAATGAGGGTGGTGGTCCAATGTTCACCCTACTCAGGGGCCTGCCTTGCTGGCAAGAGTAGGGTTAGAAGTAGCTGTGGATGGAAGCACCTTGTAGCAAGAGCTCGTGAAATCCCTGAAAGGGGCTCTGAGTTTGAAAAAATGCCCTTACTGTGCACACACCACACACACGCTTGTATTCGGCACCTCCCTGTCATAGATACACCTCCACAGTGGGTGCCCACAAATCCCACCTCACCCTTTACTCCTACCCTTCTCCACCCTTCCCCACACACAGAAGTCTAGAGAAAGAACCTTAAAAACCCAGCCATTAACAAATTTTAATATATTGATTTGAGAGAGAGAGAGAGAGAAACACCAATTTGTTGTTCTGCTTATTTATGCATTCATTGGTTTATTCCTGTATGTGCCCTGGCTGGGGATCAAACTCACAACCTTGGTACATCTGCTTGCTGCTCTAAGAAATTGAGCTATCTGGCCAGTGCAAAAACTCAGCCATGTTATAGACAAGAATACTAAGTTAGAGAGAATAGAGACCCAGCCAAGGTTACCTAGGGGTAGAGGCAAATCCAGTCAGGGAGTGGGAACTCAGGTCTCCACCTGGTTCAGGCAGCTGTGTGCAAGATCTCATCTTTTTTCCCCAGCTGTGTGACCTAGGGTAGCTCCCTTAACCTTACTGAGCCTAGAGTCTTTATTTGTGAATAACACCCATGTCAGTGGGCTTTTTTGAGGAGTCATGTGGTCTGAGCACCTTCCTTGTAAGCAGAAAGATGGTGAGATATGGTGGACAGTCAGAACTTTGGCCTTTTCCACTCCTGTGAAAGTTCATCTGCAAGTAGTATTGGGAAAACATGCTGCAAATATTTTTTTCCATTATGTCTTTTACCTTTTTTATGGTATTTTTATATAGAGGTTGTCATGTAGTTAAATATATCCATCTTTTCCATTAGGGTTTTGTGTTTTTGTGTCTTGCCTAAAATTATAAGGAAGGAACATTTTATAAACAACAGATTTCCCAGGCAAATCACAGAAAAGGAAATATAAATAGATCTTGAAATATGAAACAAATTCCACAAATTCTCTCAGCATAAAGGAAATGCTGAAATACCCTTTTTTTTTTTTTTTCATGATCAGATTAGCAAAAACCCTAAAATTGAATAACACATTGTAGTAGTGAAGCTGATGAGGAACAAGTACTCTCACACTTCCCTGATACAAGTATAAATTGTACAATTCTTATCAAGGGAAGGTTTGCTATATTTATAAAAATTAAAAATGTACATACCATTTGATCTAGCAATTCCACTTCTAGGAAATTTTCCTCAGATAATTCACATGTGAAATGACATATGTACCTTACAGTCTTGTTTTTAACAGCAAATGAAACAACCTAAACATACATCATTGGGGAACTGGTAAAAATATATTTGATTCATACAATGGACTATTATACAACTGTAACAAAGAATAGCAAGCTTTTTATGGGCTGATATGCAAAAAAAATCTCTACATTGTTCTGTGAAGAAAACAAGGTGCAAAATAGTATGTATGTATAAATAGAGGCAACCAGACCTCCACATCATGAAAGCAGGTCCCAAAGATTACTGTGGCTGGGGGACTGGGAGAGTACCACCTTATCCTGAAGGTACTTGAAAATGGATAGCCAGCAATTTGTCATTGTATGACAGGAGGTTAAGGGCCTGATTCCCAAAGTGGTGATCATGACAGCCAAACATTCCCAAAGCCAAGAGGCTAAGTGACATTGAAAAGGAATCTGACACAGCCATAACAAGCATCATGTTATTTTGGCTTCTGTTAAGTCAAATGAGTGGGATTGCTTGGCAGGTAAGTGGAACCAGCATAATAACGGGAAGTTGTCAGATGGTCTTGTGCAACCAGAATCAAGGGTGCCATGCAAGTGTTTATCATTAACCCTGAAGGAAGATGAAACAAGTAAGGCTCACAAATCTGGTGACCCAGACTATGAAACAATCCTAAAGCCCCAATTTGAGGCTGGCTTATCAAAAATCAAGTGAATTTTTATGGTAAGGATCATGCTTGAGATTTCCAGATTCCTACCAAACCAATAGCTATTGCTTGTTAACATTTTCCTTGTGATAACCTATGTTTTGCTAGACAAGAGAATATTTATATTTTTACTTTGATTAAATCTATTCATTTTTATTTTGTTGCATATATATATATATATATATATATATATATATATATAGTTGATTTTACAGAAAGAGAAGAGATGAGAGAGAGAAAAAAAAAACATTGATTGTTCCACTTATTGAAGTATTCATTGGCTGCTACTTGTGTGTGCCCTGACTGGGGATTGAACCCACAACCTTGGCATATCAGAACAGTGTTCTAACCAACTGAGTTACCCAGCCAGGGCCTACTTCATGTATGTATTTTGCATTTTCTCTGTATGTGATCG